>VWPW01022679.1:96999-236249 GCA_013389825.1 Crypturellus undulatus
TCCGGCGGCTCCGGCTCCGCGCGGGGCGCCCGGCTGCGCTGCGCGGCCTCCCGCCTCCCGCCTCCCATTGGCGCGGGGCAGCGCGGAGGGCGGGGACGGCGCCGCCGCTATTAAACATCACATGGCAGCCCGCAAAAAAAAGGGCCCGCGCCTCATTGAGTTGCCTCAGTTGCAAGCGCTGCGGCCGGCGGGCACCCGGGATTGGCTCGCTGCGCGCCCCTCCGCCTCCTGGATCTTACCCTCTCCGCGCCCCGCACGCACCTCCTCGGAAGGCAGCGGCAGGTAAGGAGCCTCGTCCCCCCGCAGCGCTCCCCCGGGCGCCCCTTCTCCCCCTTTGCGGGAGAAGCTTCCCCTTTCGGGGGGATCCGTGGCGTTTTTTTCGGCGTGGTCGTTCGGAGGGGGAACTCCTGCGAGCCTCGTTGCAGCCCGCGCGAGCTATTCTCGGTGCCGACAATAATTCGATAGGTATGCCGGAGCACTCGAGCATCTGCTTGCAGCATCTGTTTATGTTCATAACTTTCCATGCACCAGCTGCTCCCCCCACGAGATATGTTATTCTGGGGAAGGGCTGGAAGTTTGCATGACAGCCCCGCGCGGGGGCCAGCGCCGCTCTATCCCTGCTCCGTTCCTCTTCCTTCCTGGACAAGGGAAAGGTCGGGAGTACCAAGGCTTAGCGGTCTGGTGCGTGTTTTGCAAAGGAGCGGCCACATGTTTCGGCGCGGCGCGAAGTGAACCTGTAGCTTCATTCACGGGCATTATGGAAATGGGAAGGTTTCTGTCCTTTTGATCATTCTGGAGAAAATAGGAAGAAAGAAAAGGCGTTTTAGGGGGGAGTCTGCGAAGAAACAGCATTGCTTTGACTTAGTCCATGACAGCCAAAGGAGAAAACACCGGTGGGAAATAATAGCCGGTTTATTTAGGGGGTTCGCGAATGCTTTGTCATGTTTGCGGGGCCGGGCTGTGCACGGGCAGCAGGTACTCGCGGCGAGGACTTTGCACCATGCGGATCCGCATCTTTGTTCTCTCCCAGCCCGCAGGCACCTTTCCCCGCTCCAGCCTAGCAGCCGCCAGGACTTTTTTCCCTGTCTTCTCAGCCTTACCTTTACACTTGTTTGCTTTTCCATCCTCCCAGCCGGTGCACCAAGTACACCCCCTGGTGATGGCTATTTCACTTGTACTTATTTTGTCATCAGCTAGAAATACCCTGAGCCTTGCTCTTTCGCAGGGTAGCAGATGCAAATGCCACTTGCGCTTTCCTTTCTCCTGTTTCATCCTGCCCATTTTCCTGCATTGCCTGCTCTTTCTTTTTAATTTTTCCCTTTTTCTTGATTTTTTCACTGCCTGAATGAGAACAAATTCCTCTCCTGAAGGCACCTTATCACTTTGTAGTTGGGGTGACTGGAGTCCTGGCCAGAGCAGGGGAGGAATCAGTGGGATAATGACTCCAAGGCAATACCAGGACGTAGGGAGATGGGGAAGGGGCTCTGCTTCGTCCCCGCGAGGGCTCCTTTGTTCTGTTTACGGAGGCAGGCGCCTCGCTAAGGCAGCGGTCGTGCTCTCTTGGCTGTTCTCTCTTAGCAACATGTGCCCGGCGCGCGCAGCCTGGGAATAGCTGCTCGGAGCGCTCATTAACGCTGCTCCTCTCCCTCTTTCTTTATCTCTCCCTCACCTCTCTTTGCACTTTGCAGGTCTGCTCAGTATTAAGCTCTTGCACGCAAATTCCCTCCGTGCTCTTCATCACAAAATCTTTGCTTATAGGAGAGCGTGGGGAGGAACACTTGCTAAGGGGGAAGTGGCTTTTCGGGCTCCCATTTGTGGCATTTGATGCAATGCTGGTCCAGAATTGCAGCACATGCAGCACAGCCCCCTTTCCCTCTGCTCTTGTGAGCATCTTCTCCACCGGAGGAGGATGGTTCTCCCATCCCATCCTTCGCCCGAGACCGGGCTGTGTCGGTCCAAGGGCTGCTCGTGATGAGCTGCACTTGCACCTGCATTTCTGAGCCCAAATGATACAAAGATTCGAGTTGCTTTGTGAGTTCTGGGGTGTCTTTTGTCTGCCATGGGTGGCAGGACTGGTCCCACATTAGCTTGACATACCTGGTGACGAAACAAACTGTTTTTGCTTTTAAGCAGCAGGTGGATTAGGAAAATAAAAAGATTTTCATAGTAGAAGCCTCTAGTTTGATTCTTTGTGGGGTTTTGAGTCCTGAAAGTAGTTGCAGACCCAGTGCTGGGCAGGTGACACAGCAGGGATCTCAAAATCCCGTCTCAGACACAAGCGGGAGCGAGCTCAGCCCTGCCGCTCCTGGTCGCCTTCCCTTCCCTGTTGCAATTCCCTTCCCTGTTGCAATTTGGGTGATAAAAGCAAGAAGCCAAATGTCCCGTGGCCATGGGTGGCACGTGCCAGGGCTCCCTGTGCAAACTACAAGAGCGGTCCGTGAAGTCGGCCACGCGAGCCCTGTGGAAAGGGATTGCCGCTCCGAGCAGGAATGCCGTAGGAAAACCTACGGCAGCAGGTAGAAGGCGCAGAGCCCTCCGGGATGGGATCCCGGCGGTGCCAGGCACCGGTTCGGTTTCCATCCTTGTGATTGCAGGAGCTGCCGGTGGGAAGCTGCTGTTGTGATTTTGGTGACTTGTGGAATTCAAACAAATGTCTGCAGGTCAAGAGGGTTTTTTGGGAGGGGAGCTGCATATTCTGACACTTGAGACTTTACAGCTTATGTTTCCCTCCACCGCAAGTTTTCCTGTAAAATCCAAGAGAGGTTGCAGGAAAAAAATAAAAGTCTCCGAGCAGCCTGTTTCCTGGGCAGTATATTTCCATCCACTTGGAACAAAACAGACTTGGAACGCGCTGAGCAGGGATCTGACTATAGGATGTGGTTTGTGAAAGTGATCAATCTGCAAAGCACTGCAGTGATTTTTTTCAGTGTGGAGAACGCATTAGTAATTTCACTTTTCTTCTCTGTTCAGGTTCTTAAAAGTATTTTTGAGATTTGCAAACGTTTATGTTATTTTGAGGCTGATATTCCATCAGGAATGAGGAACCCCATGATTAAAAATGGGGGGAGAAGGAGTTATACACAGTGTGGCCAAGTTAGTCAGATAATCTCAGGGATAACTACACCATCCAGTAAGTCTGCATTGATAAGCGGTTCTCATATGGGGCATTACTGAAGCTGCCAAAAGCTGCCAAAATGTATTTTTTACATTGCTGAAGTCAGAGATGACTAACCTCAGCAAATATGTGTTGGGACTTATTCTTGCACAACAAACAGAAGTAAGAAAAAAGGACACAGTGAAAGTAAACCAGAAAGAGATCCTATGGCAGCGAACATTTTGTGTGCAACCACAAACATGACGCTGTTTATTTGCCACCTGCTCTTTCCTTAACAAGTGTTTGCTGACCTAAGTCTTTAAAATGTACT
The DNA here is from genome assembly GCA_013389825.1 of Crypturellus undulatus. Lineage (NCBI taxonomy): Eukaryota > Metazoa > Chordata > Aves > Tinamiformes > Tinamidae > Crypturellus > Crypturellus undulatus. The sequence continues at coordinate 100,425 of VWPW01022679.1, forward strand.
TGAGGGACGTGGGAAGATGGAGAAACTGTTTGAAATCCCTCAAGTTTCTGGAAGTCTCTGAGGGGTTTTAGATGCTGCTTTTGGGGAGGGAGGTAACAGCTCCAAGAGATGCGAGTTGGGGAGAAGCGCTACAAAACGCTGCAAATGCCTTGTTTGCCCCTTGGAGAGTACATTTGTACTATTTTTGGGGAAAACTCGGATGATTTTGGTAATATCGATTTATGAAAAGCATCGTGATTTAATTCTTGACTAATGTAAATGGTCCTTAAATCTCCTCTTCTGTAACAAGTGCATGGCCGGCATTCCTTACGGCTTGGTTTTAGTTTTATTTCCTCCATGGACTGTACGGATAGATGGAGCAGTCGCATTAATACATCTTGCCCCCTCTGCAGTATTTCAATTACATTTCCTGATACACAGTGCATGACTTAATGGATGACGCACTTATTAAAAGCTAAACCTGGGTCTAAGCCAGACCTCCCTGAAACAAGTTTGGTGGCTGCTGCCCTCAGGAAGAACAGCAGAACGTCTTGCAGCCTCTCTGCTGGGCTTAGCTGCTCACCCCCAAGACCCCGGGACATTTGGGGATGGGGCTGCCTTCATCTGTGGTAGGGAATTGGTGCTACTGCCTATGAAAAACGTCAGGAAGAGGCTGGACTGCTCCAGGGTGGTGTTTTGCCAGTCATGGTAGCACGAGCAGATGAGAACTTTAATTAGGTTTAGTTTGGCTCACGCAACTTGAGCCTAAAGTGAGCATAAAAGCTCTCCAGACCCGGATGACTTTGTGGAGTTGATGCAGCCTTTATATCTGCCGTTTCATAGACTTGCAGGAGGGTTGAGGTGGGAAGGGACCTTCGGAGATCATTTAGTCCAACCTCCCTGCATAAGCAGGTCACCTAGAGCTCCTTGTACAGGATCGCGTCCCTGTGCTTTGCAAAGAATGCATTTTTCTTTAACTCACACTTAGTAAAAAGGCGAGTTCTATGCAATGTAATTTCATGGAAATCAATGGTGTTTTCCGTATTTATTGCTTTTTTCAATACATGGTTTCTTCCCTTCTGCATGTTCCCTTGTTTTCCTGGGTGAAATGGGCCATCAGACACACACTGTGCAGCATTAAAAAGTGCTTCGGTGTTCTTATTTGAACAAATGTATGTTAAAGCTAATTCTTTGTTTCAAAATAAACAGAAAGCACCGCTATAAATAGTAGATAGATTCTTTGCATGCCTCGTTTTTGAGTGTATATTGCTAACAGACTTGTGGGACACGATCACTTCAGTGCGTTCGCCGCGAGGAGTGATAATTTCTTTATATGAATGATGTCAGTTCTGTCGATACGTAACTGCACGCAGAGAACTGCTGCATTCCAGAGAATGCTGTCACTGAGAATGAGGAACCTTCCTGCAAATCCACAGGAGTCATTTAATTGATTCAGATTTGATACATTATCCTTTTCCTCCAAGATCTAATCCGACATTTCTCTTTCTCTTGCAGACCATGCCCTCTCTATGACGGTTACTTGTTAAGCTAACTCTGCATGCCAGAAGACTGTCCTTGGTTGATCCAAGGGCTTTTGGGGACTCCAGCCTCTCCCCAGTTTTTCTGTGTGTGTGTGTTCCTCTAGAACTTTCAAAACTGTTTCTCCAAAGGCTTTTGCAGAAACTTAGACTGTTTTCTAAAGCAGAAGCACCTCAGTCCCCAGCAGTAGTGATGGGCAGCGTGCGAACCAACCGCTACAGCATCGTGTCTTCGGAAGAGGACGGCATGAAGCTGGCGACCATGGCCATTGCCAATGGCTTTGGGAACGGGAAGAGCAAGGTACACACCAGGCAGCAGTGCAGGAGCCGCTTTGTCAAAAAAGACGGCCACTGCAACGTCCAGTTCATTAACGTGGGCGAGAAGGGACAGCGATACTTGGCCGACATCTTCACCACCTGCGTGGACATCCGCTGGAGGTGGATGCTAGTTATCTTCTGCCTGACTTTCATCCTCTCCTGGCTTTTTTTTGGCTGTGTGTTTTGGTTGATTGCGCTGTTGCATGGCGATCTGGAAAACCAAGAAAACAACAAACCGTGTGTGTCTCAAGTGAGCAGCTTCACTGCAGCCTTCCTCTTCTCCATCGAGACCCAGACCACGATCGGCTACGGCTTCAGGTGCGTCACAGACGAGTGCCCCATTGCAGTTTTCATGGTGGTTTTCCAGTCTATAGTAGGCTGCATCATTGATGCCTTCATCATTGGTGCTGTCATGGCAAAGATGGCTAAGCCCAAAAAGAGAAATGAAACTCTCGTCTTCAGCCACAACGCTGTGGTGGCCATGAGAGATGGGAAACTGTGCCTCATGTGGCGCGTTGGGAACCTGAGGAAAAGCCACTTGGTGGAGGCGCACGTGCGAGCACAGCTCCTCAAATCCAGGATCACGTCGGAAGGGGAGTACATCCCTTTGGATCAAATAGACATCAACGTAGGGTTCGACAGCGGGATAGACCGCATATTCCTGGTCTCCCCGATTACAATAGTACATGAAATAGATGAGGACAGTCCTTTGTATGACTTGAGCAAACAAGACATGGACAATGCTGACTTTGAAATTGTAGTAATATTAGAGGGCATGGTGGAAGCTACCGCAATGACTACCCAGTGCCGTAGCTCGTATCTGGCAAACGAGATCCTCTGGGGCCACCGCTACGAGCCCGTGCTCTTTGAAGAGAAAAACTACTACAAAGTGGACTACTCGCGGTTCCACAAAACATACGAAGTGCCCAACACGCCCATCTGCAGTGCCAGAGACTTAGCGGAAAAGAAATACATCCTCTCCAACGCAAACTCCTTTTGCTACGAGAACGAAGTGGCCCTCACGAGCAAAGAGGAGGACGAGCTGGACAACGGGGTGCCTGAGAGCATGAGCACAGACACCCACCCGGACATGGACCATCACAACCAAGCCGGGGTGCCTCTAGAACCGCGGCCGCTACGGCGGGAGTCCGAGATATGACTGAAACTCTTCCTCTCTCTTTCGGTTGGAAGGAAAACAAAATGAAAAATAAACCTCGCGGTCAAAGGCACATTGACCCAAGAAGTTGGCCCAGAACAGTTTTCAGACAACGGTACTGTTGAAGAGTGGCGTAAGGCAAGCAGACCTGAGAAACCCGCGCTGGTTTTAGGGCTGTCCTCAGAGGAGGGACAACAGAAAATGAACTCGAAACACAAAGCACTAAACATGTCTAAGTATGAACAGAAGGCACATATGTTGTAGAATAAATTATGTATATATTTTTTTACAAAACTTGAACTTGCAGGCAAGCTTTGGTTGGGTTATTATTATTTTTTTTTCAACTTTTTCCAGAATGCTTCTCTCTAGGGAACAAGAATGTTTTTAATGGCATAACAAAGGCAAGAATCTGCCTTATTATTATTATTATAATTATTTTTTAAAAGCTGCTGCTAACTACATGAACACAAATGGTTATTTTTGTTGCAGTGTAGTTTTTATTTTCTCTTGTGTAATTTAAAAAAAAAAAGAAAAAAAAAGTCAGTGTTGAACTTTTTGGGTTGAAAAGCTCGTGATCGCTTCAGAGAGGCCAATGTTACCAGAAAGTCTAAACTCCTTTTGAGGCCAGTAGTTTGATAGCTAGAATCAATTTCTCTCTTTCCAATTACATAAGGGGCATTATGTAATATCAGGCCAATCAGTAGCCTCCAGCAAAACTATGATTTTTGGGGGGAGAATTTAATTCTCTGTCTAAAGGAAAGTGAAATAAAATATATAGAGACACGTAAAAAGTACTAAGTGAAAACTACCTAAATGGATACCAAAGAAAATGCACAGTTTTGCACAGTGGAATTTATTTTTTAAAAAAGGAAAGAAAAAAAAAAGGAACAGGCTGCTTTAAACAAACAAACTAAGAAAACGTTTTCAAACCTCAGATGCTTTCTTTGGTTTAGATTTTTCTTTTCAGACCTTTTTCTTTTGCACCTTATTCTGAAAGCTTAAGGCTGGGATCGAAAGTGACCGAGGGACTCCCCAGGCCCCCCCGTCTCTTTTGCTGGGGAAACAAATTCTCTTCCTTTCCTGTAAGGAGAAGCGCAGTTGGGGGAAGCCAAAGTGACATTTGTCCTGCCCGCGCTGGTGGCAGCACAAGGTCGAGGGGCCCCGCGCACGTTCCCGAGCGGCCGCTGGACCTTCGCGCTGACCCAGAGCCGGGAAACTGCGTCCCGTGCCCTGTCCTTCTCTTAGCTGTTGAGCTATGTGCAAAGCTGCTGGTCTTTGCTCGGGGCTGAGTGCCGGAGCAAGGTCTGGGTCCATGGGAAAGGGGTTTGGAAGAGGAAGGAAGAGAGCGATGGGGAGGAAAGGGAGAATTGTTCTGGGCGCTTGGGGGTGCACGGAGAGCGCAGCGTTTTGTCCCCACGCTTCTCTTCAGCAGGGCGAGGGGGGCACGAAAGGGGCTGGTGCGTTTGCCCGCTCGCTCGGAGAGGGCTTATTGGAGGAGATTAATGCTGCAAAGCAAGCTTCATCCCCTGCCTCCTCCTCCTCCTCCGCGAGCATGGGCTCGGGGGGCAGCGGACAGGGTATGTTAGCAAGCTCCGAGCAAATCCCGTGACCTTCTGCGAAGCTCTGGCTCTAGCGGTATTTTGGCTCCTTTGCCAAGAATGCTTTAAAACCCTCTGTGCCTCTGAGATCAAGGATAGAGCTAAACTGCGCTTGACACTTGCTCGCTTGTGCATCCTCCTCAAGGAGCAGGTGGAGGGAGGTGGTGGTGGGGACAATAACCCTAGTCAACTCTTACAGTATTGGATCACTGTATGCCATTAAAAAACAGCTTGTTCTGGGTCTAATGTCTTCTGCAAACAACATCTGTGAAGGCCTCTGGCCCCTTCCAGCCCTGCCTGAAAGAAATGCCTGCAACAAAGTGGTTTCTGATAAGATGGTATCTAAAGAGAGCGGGTTCGAAACTGTGGAAATTCAACATTGCAACCGTGGATTTGGCTACTAGAGAGGGCAGATGATTAAGTGCAAGTACTAAGGCTATTACCGGGGTGGGGGGAAGTAAAAGAAGGGAAAGGCTGAACACAAAACGCGACTCGATGGCAGTTTCTGGGTCAACAGTAGTGAAGACAACTGAGTGCTGCTAGTGCTGCTATGGGCATATTCTTGTAAAAGGAAAATACCTAAACCAAAGAGTATTCAGTGAGAAGAGGGTGCCTGGGAACGCAACGGGGAAGGGATGGAGATGGAGGCTGACCAGGAGAAAGGGACCTTTTCTCCGAGTCAGTGTCACCGGGTGCCCAGCGCACCCAACACGTGATACTTGAGACGCGAGAGGGACACACAGGAGACGGGGAAGGGGAAATGCAGGACTTCAGTTTGTTTCTTTAAAGAAGAGGAAATTTGGAGAAAAAAATAAAAATAAGACCCCTTCCCGTTAACATTTCTGGTGCAGAGGTTTTGCTTTTTGTTTTTGTTTCTGTTTTTTTTTTGTTTAGTTTTTCAAGTCAGTTTTTCAGAAATATTTTTAAAATGTACATTTTATAAAGTTTATCAAGTATTTTCATATTTAAAGCCAAATGTAAATAGAAGTCTGTAAAGGAGGACAAGGAGAAGAAGAAAAAGGCCACACAAAGTATAAATTCCGCTCAGCAGTCTTGGCTAGCTAGTACCTAGATGCTACCGGTTAGCATGACTTTTTAGCAAAATACTTGCAAGCCTTATAGGATTCCTAATGCTATGAACTTCTCTTTATTTATTTTTAAGCATGGACTTTTAATTTGAAAACATGTTCTAGTTACTGGCTTTTTTAAAAGTTACCAGCTTTCCGAGTGCTAGTCTTGTCCGGAGCGTGCATTGAGGTAAACCTGTTACCCTCGCTGCCGCTTTCTTTACTTTTTTTTCTTTTTTTCTTTTTAAATAACCCTTTGTCTTTGCCGACCGACTCTTACATTGCAGAATTGCACTCAGCCTCTGGCTTGTGGAAGCTGCTAGAAGAGACCTGCAATGTACATACACTTCATGGTACCCTTTCCCCTTGTCCGTCACTTCTGCATTTCCGAACATGCCTTGGTAAGCCCAGGATAGGACAGGCTATCATAGCACGTGTGCAGCAGCAAATTGGTTTAGCCGTTTTTCTAAAAAAAAAAGCTATTTTTAAGGAATATGCAGTGAGTGACGGTGTTTGCTCGGTTCCTGATGATCCCAGGCCAAGCTGATGTGTTATGAGGGGCCCGGTAAAACCGATGGAGCTGCTACCCACAGGCTCCAACGGGCTCTGCTTTGGCCTCTTTATCAAGGCTCACACAGAAGGTTTATACTGTATTTTGCTAAGGGTTTGGGAGGAATATGTTATTTCTGCCCTTCCCTGAAAATACTTGAATGAGACACTTACTGTCTAAACCATAATTTTGCATACAGTGACAAGATGCATTTCGGAGGCAGGTTGGGAGTGTTTCTTTCCTCTGCCTCTTCTGTGCGAGTCGTCTTTAGTTACGTAGCAAGGGTCGAAACCATTACTTATTAGCCCTATTTAATGAGACTTTCTCCCGGTCATTGTAAACTCCTGTGTTGTCAGTTTAGCACTTGCTCTTCTCGGAAAAGACAAAGGGTCCAGATGTTTTATTTGTTCTCTTAGGTCTCCTTTTTCATAATGGATTACAAGGTAAAACTGAGAAGTACTGTAATGTCTTTAAATTATGGCTGCTCATGACCATTGTAAAGTAGAAGGGTGCTGCATAGTTGCCATCCCACAGCCAATGAGACACTTATTTTATAATGACTTTTGGCCTGCAGCTATTGTAAGGTGAACAACCTAGGCATCTGACAGTTGTCCATTACTATTTTCCTGTTTGCAGCCTTTTTGTATCAAAGTCTTCCTAATGTACTGCACAAATTGTGGATTGTACAGATTTTTATATATTATGTCTTATTTTATTATTTCTAAATAAATAAAAAAAAAAAAATGGAGAATGAACTGGTGTGTGCATCCTGTATGTAAAATGTCCCAGGGTGATGGGTTGGGATGTTGTTTAGTTGTATTTATGACTGTCTCTGAGCACGGTCATTGTCAGAGGCACTTGAATAAGGGACAGGTTGTTCCCTCCCTTGATGATGATGGGGAAAAAGGTGGTGCTCGGAAGGGAGATCTGCCCCAGAAAGACTAACTGGTTTCCCTAAGGTCGTACCTGAAGCTCAGAGCCCCAGGTCATTAGCCACATGATGTCTGAACACGGAAAAGAGCTTAAAGTCTACAAATACGCTACAGCAGAGGGTGGGGAAATGAAAACGCGGAGCTTAAGCGAGCTCACTGAAAGATTTGGAAGGGATTAAAAAATTGAGGAGGAAACTCGGCTTCAAAATCCCCGTGTTTCATGTCTCCCTAGAACATCCCTTTATTGAAACGATGCTCCCCATCTTAGCTAAATTCCAAGCATATTTGCTCTAATCTTCGTGCAGCCCCTATTTCTTTGGACTCCTGCGCCCGGTGTCGCAAATACGGAGCTGGGTTTTTGTGCAATGGTGCGGGGAGCTGTAACCGCAGCGGGCCCCGAGGAGCTGAGGAGAGACGATGCCCATATTAGTCTGGGCTGGAAAGCTTCCTTCCCCACTGCTTGTGTGTGGCCTCCAGGAAAGATGTCAAGGACGCACAACTGTGACTCAGCTCAGAGGGTTCTGCTGATCTAATCGGAATCGCACGCGCTGCAACGGCCAAGGACGACCACGGAACATTGCAACTGAGTTTTGACCCCTGCGCTGAATTTTCCAACTTTTATCAGCCCTTAATGCTATTTAAACACCTCTCTCGAACGATGCCTCGGATGGAGCTCTGACCCTATCTGGAAGGACTCCTTTTATAAATTCAAATTCACTTTTCAAAAAAATCTAATCGCCTTTCGGAAAGCTTATAATACAATAATTACAGGGCTGGATTTAGAGATGCGGATTAGCTGTCACAGCCTGCATCTGCTTATTCTCCCCATTGAAAAGCGCTCCTGTGCGAGAGCCACTTGCTGAGCTGACCGCTGCCATGGAGCGCCGCGGGCACAGGGAGACGGGCACCGTCCGCATGGGCTGCTGAGACGGACAGACTTATTTATCCTGCCCATATCACGAGCACCCTCTCCTGTTAGTGCTCTCCCTTTCCTGCTGGCTGCTCCTTCCTTTAAGCGTAGGTGAAACCAGCAGAAACACAGCCATGAAAAACCATTATTGTGGTAGCTATTGGTAATAGCTAAGCTCTTCTTCCTCCCATATTAGCTGGGTGCATCTAGCAGCAACAAGGGATATGCTGCATGATTTAGACATCATCTAAAACGAGAGAGATGCATGCTGCATGCTGGCAGCCAAGGATGCAGCTGATGCCGCCTCCAGTTTTCCGTGCGGATGTTTCTGCAAAATGCAGCCCAGAAATGTGAATTAGAGAAAGGTGTGTGTGCAGATTGCCCGTTTTCCCATCAAACCAGTAGCGCTCGCTGGTTCTTTTGCCAACGCAAGCTTGTGCTGAAGACCGCAGCTTGCATATCTATAAAAGGTGTGCAAAAACACGTAAGAATGTTTAAAGAGATGTCCATCCTTTCAGAATGTTTAAACTAAGCTCATGGCTTCACGGGGAGCCTGATTCATGGCCTGGGATTCTTGGCACGTGGGGATTAGCGTACAGTGAAGATTTTGGATAGGACGTGCACGCTGGGATTCAACAGCCACCTTGTCTGGAAAAGCTCATTTGTCCCAGGGTAACCGGCTTGTCAGCTCTTGGTCACCGTGTGTTTTGCACAGGGAAACTGCAGCGCGCGGGCTCACTCCTCCCCTGGGTGCAGCAGCATAAAGAGCTTTACTTGGCTTGAGATGCAATAGCGTAAAGCCAGGTATCTGCATATTAAGCATTTGCATTTCTTCAGCTACACTTCAGCTACACCTCTCCTTGCACTTCTTCCAGTGCAGAGCTGCAGCCTGTGCTCATAACCATGTTTGAGAGAGAATAAGGTGGAAAAACATACAAAAGCAGGAGTTTTCTGCAGAGTTTTTTTTCCTCCTTGTTCTCTTAGGATTCAGTTGCTTCACTTTTGTGATAGTAACATGTAAGCAGAACTTGGGTAACTTGTCCTCATGGGCTCCACATATGCAGGAACCGAAAACACTTGCAAACTCCAGTGTAAGCCCAACTCACTGGCAATGTTTGGCGCTGTGCGTAGCTCACAAACACAGTGATGTAAGTCAGAATAGAAGGGTAGTGCAAACACAAAGCCATGTGTTCTCGTGGGGAAGCCAAAGAGTAGTAGGAGCCCTGCAGCACTCCCTAATCCACCAAATATTTACGGCCGCGAGGCCAAGTGCTCATCACCACCCTGGCACAGCTGCAGTGGCATTTAGCTGAAATTAGAGGATGAGCAAAACCAACTGAATCACTCTGCAGTCTCCTTGCGGAGCCTGAGATTAAAATCTCTGCGTTGAGGGCGAAGGAGCAAGAACAGGCTTTTGCAAATCGTTTGCCTGGTGTTTTTTTGGTGAATTGATACCCACACGGGGATGATGGCAACAAGAGGTGGGATGTGACTACAGAATGTCCCTGATGGTGGTGACTCTGTTTTTCTGATAGGAAGAAAAGTGGGAATGCTGCAGCGGGTGCACATGCTGCCGGGGAACACCGCCGCTGCTCCAGGAGCTATTCCTATCCTATCCGGCATGGGCATCGGGAGCCAGACACGTCCGCACAGGCAGCAGGGAGCAGCCGCGGGTTGTGCTGCNAGGAGCCAGACACGTCCGCACAGGCCAGCGCGGCGAGCAGGGAGCAGCCGCGGGTTGTGCTGCCTTCGTGGCACTTCTCCAGGTGCAACCCAGCTCCGTAGCTAAATCCTCCCACTTATCGTGTGCCCCGGTAGGCTCTGTTATACAAGACATTAACACCACTCCACAGTTGCACGGCCACCTGAAATCGCGAGGTCTGGCTCTCTTTTCCACTCCAACTTCACGCATTGCCTTTGCTTGGTCACCTCTTGCAGGTGCTCAGATGTTTCAGCTGATTTGCCAATATTTGGAGACGTAAAAGCAGAAGCAATTAAATGTTACAGAAAGCTCAAGAATATAAAGATGAGATACGAGTCTCAAAAATAGCATTCTTCTTCCAGGTTTTCCTTTGAAATCCAGTCTCTATTCTGGCACCACCACCTGCAGCATCACCAGGGCTGCAGATCCTGTTACACATCGAGCCGACACATTCTGGAGCTTTCGGTGCGCAGGGCAGGACTCTCTCTGCTTATTCTGGGGGGTCTCTTATTTCCTTGAGGCCCGGCCGGGAGGTGCCACCTTGCTCCCCAGGGAATGCCATGCTCCTTCCTGGAAAGTGGGAATCCCGGAGACCACTGGGGAAACCCCCTCAGACAGCAGCGGGGAGAGAACCGTAGGCTTTTGCTTTCCAGGGTTGCCGGAAAGGCTGATATTTTATTAGCTCTTTTCATTTTTTTTTAAGGAAACACGTCTTACTCTGCATAAGCTACATTTGCCATGCAAATTAACTCGTTAATGGTTTTGTATAATGTGGCGTACAGGGTGCCCTGCAGCTACACCTGCACTTGTGCACGTCACGCAGGCTTTGGGGCCACGGCCACGTGGCACCGGCCTATTCCTATAACCCATGGAAAACACAACTCTGCAGCCCAGTCCTTCCTACAGCTTGGGATGCACAGGGTGTTTCTGTCCTGGGATGAATCTCACCCTGGGCCAAAGAGGTACCCAGGGAAATAACGGTGCTTTAGCTCTATTTGGAAGTTTTCACTGTTCTCAAAGAGCACTGTGGCCCAAAACTCCTTCCTTTAGTCAAAACCTTCACCCCATGTCTATTCATGAGCTCTTTACCTGCACACAAACAACTAAAGACAGATCAGCATTTTCTTTCTCCTCCTTTTTCTTTCCCGTGTTGATACTTGCCGTGACTTTACTTTTGCTGGAAAGGCAGAAGTAGATCAAAAGTTGCTATTTTCTCTGTTTACACCTTAGGCAAAAGAGCTTTGGCTGTTTGCAGTTTATTCGGGATGCCCCTGTGAGCTAGAGAAGGGCAATGAGGGATTTCCATTCTTCTGCCTGCAAGAAAGTTCGCCAGATTTCTACGCTTTAATAGGAAGCCCAGCAGCTAATTGAAGAAAGAGAAGATTTAAAGGAAAGCAAAGTGAATAAAGTCACTTTGCAGCTCATATGCTCATACGCAGAAACACTCCGTGGACTCCGCTTGGTTGCTCTACCCTCACTGCACCCGGGAGACCCAACTGCAGGGATTTCGCATAGATTCGGGGTGTTTGTGAGAGCAACCTCTGCAGAGAGGAAAGCAATTAATTAAAGCGAGGAAGCTGCAACGTCAGCTGTGTTCTGCTTTGCAAAGTCGGCAGCGAGCGTAACAGGTGCCGGGGCAGATCGCGCCGTCCTTGGCGCGCTTCCTCCCGTCTATATCTGGCCAGAAAACCTGATCCGCGGCTAAAAATTGCCGCACAGAGGGACAAGGCTTTCCCAGGCGCGCTGCGCAGCCCAGCACGGGGCTTCGGTGCCTTGTGCGTGGCCGTGCGTGTTTCCAAAGCAGCCACGGGGAGGAAAAGCAATTAGGAAAGCTTGGCCTTATCTTAATTACAGGCAATGGTGTTGCATTAGAGTCGCTGCCTTGGGTTTTCCGAAGATATTCCCCAGGAATTTATGCCTTCACTTCTCGTCCTTTTTCCCTTCTTTTCTGCCTCCTCCCAGTGATGCTTGCAGACAGGTTTGGAGCTCAAGGACACTCACGGGTTTTGTATTTACCTTTGTAGGAGCAACATTTTAATGTACTTGGAATGTCTCGATGTTTTTAATATTTATAGCTCATTAATTCGTACAACGAGATCCCTCTGCCATTCTGTACACAGTGTTTAATGAAGAGGGATTGCCAGAATCTCTGGTCCCGTCTCCTGGTGTCTTTCTGACAGGTTTTCCATTGAATTAACTCAAGGTATGCGTTGACTAAACATCTTCAGAGTCACTGGACAAACAGACTATGTAATGTTCATAAATTAATGCAAATCAGCTTCAAATATGTCAAACTGGCTCCCTTAGGAATCCCTGGACCTCAGTGTATTGTGACAGCTCTTGTTTAAGCAAATCTACATCTTTCAGTGCAAATAATGAGAGCGCTTTCATCCTGAGCGGTAGCACCAGTGAGACTAATGTGCTGTTCTCCTTCTAAAGCTATAGTCTCACCAGATATAAATTAAACCATTGGGAAAGCAGGAAAAAAAAAAAACCCTGAGTGACATTTGCATGTATTGTCCCTTCTTTTCATCCGCTATGATAGTCTCATTGCGGTGCCTCTTTAATGACAATGAATGATTAAACAGTTGCGGCCTTTCAGATTTGGTGTTTCCAGGCTCTCTTACACGTGTTAAATATTTGCATGCATTTGAAATACAATTAATTACGTGTTGCTCGAACGCCTCGTATCACCCACTTCAAACCCACAGGCTTCCTCCCATGGATATTTCCATAGCCCAGGAAGGATGGAGTCAAATGATGGTTGTTGTTGATCAATGGTCGTCGACACAACAGGTTTCCAGGTGATTTGTCCTATGGGATGGCACCATCAAGCGTCACCTCCTGCTCTGGAGGCTGCACTGGAGCTGCTGCAGCTGCTGGTGGCCAGGTCTACCCTTGGGTCCCCACTGCTGGCAAATGCTTGGGGACAGATCTTGTTCTGCTTGACTCAAGTGTCCCCATGCTGCAGAGCTGCTATTTATGATTCCCACCATTGCGCTCAGACTACAGGGTATGAATGCAGCAAGGTGCACTATTATCTGAAAATACCAAAATACTTACTGAAAAACATAAGCATTCCCACTCGAACATATCACCGCCCCTAACGCACTTCCCCAGCTAAACATGCTCATCCCATCCCAACACGGTAGATTTTGTTTCAGATAGGAGCCGTTTGCTTGCTTCCCTTGAAGTTCTTCTCCTCCGCATATCAGAAAATGTTAACAAACAGGCGTAATATATGCCCCAGGGAGCAGGGAAAGCTGCTTTTCTTTTTTCTTGGCTGGCTTAATTCATTCTGAAATTGTGCGACTTTTCATCTCTGCGTTTGAAGGAAAAGGCTAACTTGCAGTGTAAAAGCAGCATGATAAATTGCGGAAAAATAACTTGCTGGCTTTCCAAAGAACCTCCGTTTGGGCTCCTCCTCTCGCTGTACTCCTTCCAGCGCCCCAGAATCCATCGCATCCGTGCGTGTTACGGCACCTTTGGGATGCGTTAGTCATCGCAATGGAGCTACTGGTGCTTTGCAGGCGTGTTCCGGCGCCGGCTCCCGCACGGGTGCTCCGACGCAGCCGCGCTGTCTGCTCGTCTGGGTAGCGTTTGCTCGCAGGTGTCTCCTGAGGTCCCCAGGCAGCTCAAAAAAGGAAACGACCAATTTATATTTGCTAACGTATACGGGAGGTCCTTTCGTTATTCTTTGCTTAGGGTGAGGGCTTTGGGATAAAGGGTTAACATGGGATAAACGCCAGACTCGTGGCTCAGGTGGGAACTGGTGCTTTTGGCTGCAGTGTTCCCCTGCGGTCCTCTCCTTGCTCCATGGGATGTTGCAGGGCAGTGAGGGCAGGGGGAGGCTGCAATATTTTGCCCAGTCTTGCTCCTGTGCCCTCAGTATTATATTTTTTGTGTGTGATGCTCAGAGCATCCTTGCCCCAGGCACTGGGCATCACCCTCCTGCGGATGCTTCTTCCCTAATGAGCACCAGGCATCAGAGAGTGAGAAAACACAGGCGCAGGAGTTTGCACTGGCATCAGGAGGAATCATAATATCTGCCTCGTCCCAGCCGCTGTTGTGGTGAACCAAATCGCCTGTGTAATTCTGCGCTTTGGGCACACGATCTCAAACAGGCTCCACTGAAACAGCTTCCCCACGGTTTGCTTTTATGCACAAGCAGGGGAGAATTCCCAGTTTCCCCTCGCAGGTTTATGACCAGCCCTGCTTTGGAAGGCTGTCGCGGGCTTTTTGGGCTTAATCTCATGTAAGCAGCACAGACTACTCAAATATCAAGGTTTTTTAGCAAGCACTGATTTCCCATCCTCATATACACTGAAGTCAATCAGACTTGAAATAGCAGGGTGTTTTAAATTAAAATACTCAGGCATTACATGCATATTAGGTCCTATCACGCGCTGAGTCATTTGCTAATATTTTGCACATAACCATGATTATTTTATGCAAAAGATGGCAAAGGCATGCTCTGAAGTAATTTTTTTTCTGGCCCGTCTGCATTAGATATTCACGAGTTTAAAAAGACGCAGTACAGAGAGCAACATTTTTCATTTTTCTTTCCCTTAAAATAAATAACCAGTTAGCGAGCTGGTGCACAAGCGGGAGAAAAAGACATATATTGAAACGGTAAGGTACTGTGGTTGGTAACAGGCATTGTTAAATGAAATGCCAGTTTTGTTTTTCTCCTTAGGGAACAATAAGAGAACTTCTCTCTGTGACTGGTCGCAACCTGTAATAAAAATGCCATATCCAAAAGAATATATTTAATATCGGGAAGGCAAAATAGAACGATATGATCTGTTTGGGGCTTGAAGGTAAATGTTTAGACATTTTTTTCCTTTAAAATAATCTGTGAGAGATGCTGGTTTGCTGACTGGGAAAAGAAATCACGGAGGATTTATGCTGTTAATGACAGGCTATGATGTCAAAGACTTTTGGCCTGTAGCCATAACCTTTTGTGTGGCTCTAGCTGATTCTTATAAATAAACAGCCCGCTCAGCTGCTGCTGGTGGAGCAGCCCCGGTCATTGGGAGCACTGAGGACCGGTCTAAGAGGAGCCCCCTACAAATTCCAGGGGATGGATGTCCTGCAAGAAGTGCTTTCTCCTCTTAAAGTCCCTGGTTTTATGATAGAGGGCTTGGTTAGCACCTAAAGCAGCACCAAAGCACTGCAGTAACATCAAAACCAGTCTTATTTGCTGAAACTCCATTATTTTACGTTGATTTTCAGTTAGTCAAAGGCCTGGATGTGCCATCAATAGTAGGTACCAGCATGGGTTTTCCTCCACTGCTCCCCTTCTGTAGCATGAAAATGCAAAGCAGAGTGGATTTGAGAGACAACTGCAAATCTGGCCGAAGACAGACAGGAAAACCCTGAAGTATACATAATTCTCATAGGCACCATATCTGTTCTCTTAAGAAGCTTACGGGTGTAATTTTAATCATATTTGCCAGATACTACATAGGATTTGCTTGCAACCGTTTTAGCCATTTGATACTTCGGAGCTTCATAGTGTTGGGGTTGGTGTGGTTTTTGTCTCCATGTTGAACTTCTCCCTTCTGCATCCTGTCTTCGAGGCGCTGATGTTGGTCCATGAGGTGCAGAGCTGCACTGATTTTGCTGAATGTCACCCATTTAGACAGCCTAAGGATGCTGGTCCCAGCACTGACATAATAACCAGCCCGGTTTCTGCAAAAGTGCACAAAAACCTGCTCATCCTGCTCTTCCAAGCCGTGCTGCTTCTGTTTTACTCCGAAAGCTGAAGGGTTATTAACAGGATTAGAAGCCCTAGCGCCAGGCGTTTTGGGACCCCATGTGCAGCCCTTCNTGCTCATCCAGCTCTTCCAAACCATGCTGCTTGTTTTACTCCAAAAGCCGAAGGGTTATTAACAGGATTAGAAGCCCTAGCACCAGGTGTTTTGGGACCCCATGTGCAGCCCTTCCATTTTTCCCATTAATGATGCAATCCAAGGCAAACCCTTCCCTTGGAGCATCCCGAATCCATCTTTGTGTATCCATAGGGGAGCCCACCGGCTCGCAGGGCTGCGCTCACTCCGTCCAGCTCCTCTAACCCAGTCCAGATGTCGGACAGGCTCTGCAGTCTGATGATTGCATTTCACTATTAACATATTTGGTTTATGACAGAGGAGGATCATTACAATTGTCACATTATTCAGTTTTTTTTCCCCTTCTGCTATTAGTAGAGACATTTCTATTATTTTTAATAGGGAGAAACAAGTTCCCTACGTCCTTTTCCAGTCCTAAAAATACAACTATGTTTTTTAAAGAATCTTATGATTGTGGATCTAAATGTTCAACTAGAACATGCTAAAATACCCCAGTTTTTAAGAGAAAAAAGTGAGTTCTGACACTCAAAAGAAGGTTGGTTGCTTGAACTGAACCATAGCAATATTGATGGTATTGTCAGACTTCATCATCTACAGAATTATTTCTAGTTATACACTTAATAAAACTAATTGTAAAATAATTGCAAAAGAAGTTCACCTGTAGAGCATCTGTTTTGGAAAAATATGAACCATTGTGCCCTTTCAACATATTTTGCCTCAGAGAGCAATAATGTTTAACTTGCATTGAAAGAAGGCAGGGGCTTATTTAACATTACTATGTGGTTTACAGCACGGGTGAAAGTTCCTCTCTTAATGCAGGCTAACTTTGCCCAAGAGGTTTCATTCCCTAAGGGGGAAAGTTTCTGCCTAAGAGAAATGAAAATAAAGAAAAAGTATTTTCAGAAGGTATAAAAATGGCAACATATGGTACACTTTCTCTTCAAAACTCTGCTACATTCTGAGCATTCATGAAAATTACGGGCATGAGCTAATCAATAAAAGTATATAAAAGTATATAAATATTTTTATATGAAAGTATGCACCAGGGGCTATATAGAAGTATATAAATATCTGGCTCAATGTCTTACTGAATAGAGGCAGTGCACTGATACCCAGGCCAAAGCACCGTGGTCCCTTCTGCACTAGGGGAACGAGACAGACACCAGCCCTTGTGCCAAGGTCAGAACGTGACATTAATGATGGAAACTTCAAGCAACTGTGGTCACAGAAAGGAAAAATATGGAAAATGCTGGGGGTGGCTATGGGGTAAGAAAGATTTACTAAAAAGGGAAAAAGCAGATCCTAAAATATGGAAGAGGGTGACAGATAGAAGAGAAGTTGAACAAAAGTGAATGGGGATTATGCCTTCAATCAAAGCCTCCGGAAAGCAACAGTAAATCATGAAAATGCAGTGGGATTTGGGCTTTTAAATCATGCGGGAACTTCTGGTAACATTAACATGAAAGTCTTAGAATCTATAGAGAGGGTGGAAAAGCTTGAGGAGAGATTTTCAAAGGCTTGATGGGGAAGTAGGTGTTTATTGAATATTTATCAAGGCTCGGGATAGAACGGAGGAGATGGTTCTCCTGTTGCAGGCACCGTGGCAAAGCCCTGAGCAGCTTTTGCAGTGGACATCCAACCCGTGCAACGTTAAAAAGTTTCAGTATTTGCAGTTGGTTCCAGGGGAGCATTTTCCCGTTAGCTGCAGAGCAATATTAAGATGCAATTGTTGATGTTGCAATTGTGTGTTGCATTAGTTTCTGGGATGTTCTGAGCTTTAAATTAAATTAAAAGACTGTGAAGCATCCTGAGACAGAAGAGAACAGCCATACATCAATGTGAGGGAACATGGTATTATTTCCACAAGTTTATATCACAGTTTTACCTTGCGGAAAAAAAAAAAAAAAAAGTGAAAAAGAAAAAGGAAAAAGTCTCCTTTGAGATGAGATAATCCTCGTGGAACAATCCTGTTACATCTGCTGAAAACAGTGCAAGGCTGAATTGTGAACTTCTAAATGGGAACATTTCTAGATGGGGGCACTGTATCAGCTCCAAATTCCCATAATCCTGTCCTTGAAGGTTTGCTCCTCTACACTTAAAAGGCAGAACTGATAATTCTTTGTGCTTGAGAGAGAAAGCAAGACCTTTACAGTCTCAAAATGGACTTTTTTTTGCTTAAGGAAAATGTAATTGCATGCAAACTGCAACCCCCTCTAAACAATTCTCATAGGTTGCTTGAAGAATCCCATGGCTGAATTGTAAATCACTGTAAAGTGCACCAAAAAAAAAAGAAAGACTGAGGCATAAATGAGTTTTGGAGCTGTCTAGTCTGGGGATCTGTAAAGTAATTAAATCAAGGAGACTTTCTGATCTATAGAAGGGTCAATGTAACAGGGCAGTGCTTTGAACCATGGTCTCATTAAGCCACAATTGCCTTCTTCGCTTCCCAAACTGTTTATAACAGAGGCTTATTCCTAAGCAGTCAATAACTGAAGAACATAAATCAGAGCACAGAAAGAGTTATTCCTGGTTTATGGGCCAGATCCTCAGCTGTTATAAATCACTGTTGCCCCAGTGATGTCACCTAAGCCATGCTTATTTATGCAATCCAAAGATCTGCTTCATACTGTTCTCATTTTATTGGTTTTTATTGACTCATTCTGTAGGCACAGATTTTCATATAGAAAATGAAGGTGGAGATAATTGAGGTATGTGAGAAGTAATTTTGCAAAATTTTCAAGGGAAAATCTGAAGTGTTCTCTTCCTTCCCCCCTTCTTTTTATTAAAAAATAGTTACCATGTGGATTTCTGGCAGTTCTGAAGCATTTCCCTGAGTACCACTGTGGTCCCTTCACGCACGCTTTTGCAGAATGTGGTGTGTGCGTGATTTAAAGGAGCTGCTTCTGAGTTTTAATTAAATTCAGGACTCACAGAGCCTGATTCTCCACCATTTGCCCCTCACAAACATGTTTAAATCCCACTTTTCAGGTGCAGAGGTGACAGCATCATCCAAGCCACCTGGTCCACATAATGCGAGTATCACACAAGCAAACTATTCTTGTGGCCTGCATAGCTCCTCTAACAAAACATTATTGCCGATAATTAATTAAATTTACACAAGATCAGATCCTTTTGTCTATTTTTTTTTTCCAGGGGCTGCTGTGAGGAAATCTGGCAGCATGAAGTCACCTTTATACGTCCTGGTTGTATTTCATCATGCCCATGCAAGGACTGATGTCACCAGTGTCAATACAGTGTTTATGAAGGTGGCAATCGATACTGGATTTAAGGTGCATTGACAGCATGATAGCTCTGACTGCATTTGCCCTTCTTTGGCTCACTGGGAGCCAGAGGGGTTTTTCCATGTCATTCAGTTACAGGAGTTTCCACTGTCTGTCTCCACTCACCACAGCAACAACAGGCAAGAGCATAAATAAAAAAAATAAACTCCATGGATATAGTAAAAATGCATGAAACAACTCTCCAAAGCACAAAGTACCAAGCTGGCAAAGAAACTGAGGGTAAGAAATCAGCCAACAAATAATGTGAAAAATTGAGGAGCTGAGTTGAAAGGAATACACAAGCAGGATCTTCGCAATTAGGTATAGTCATAATGTGACTGCTCAAGTTGAAAGTGCTATAGTTTATACCCACCCAGAGTCTTGGCGTTCAGGTAATGAATTATACACACTACAATTGAATTATACACACAGAAATGATACACGCTGCAAAATTATCAAAGTCGTGGAGTCCCCAGGGCTGCATCTATTTCTTTACCACATCAGTACAGTGCAGATCACGATAGGGCTCCTTCCGGACAGGGGCTTTTTGGAATAGCTGTCATATATGTGTGTAAGAACAAACAGTCATATTAAAACTCCTTTATCTGGCAGGATATGCATGTGCCTACGCAGAAAACAACAGCAGAGATAGGATCTGCAAGAGCAGAGGGCTGGGGAACGGGGCAAACACTCGAACGCAGCTTTGCTGCTCGGTCCCGTTCGAGTCACTTCCTTTCCCTGTGCCCTGTTCCTCCTCCCGTCCTCTCTCCCTTTTCCTTCCTTAACTCTTAAATGGGCCAGCACAGACTTTATCCCACCGTGTTTGAAAAGGCACCAACTTAAGCACTCTTGAAGCTTCTGCATGTTGCCAGATAACGAATCCCTTAGCACCTTAAACTGATTTGTTTCCAGTAGCAGACTGAAGGCTTTAAAAATTCCTGCTGAAAATTTATACATGCAGGCATATAAATAAATAAAAACCTATGTATATACAAACATATACGTAGACTTCATGCTCCCCATGTGGAAGTCCATCACTTCCACTCATTTGTCCGTCTCCTGCAAACTTTCCCAACTGTCCCAAGCCATGTGGGACACTCTAAGCTCGCAGGTGGCAACGCTCCTCCCTGAACCCGTGATGCAGCCGTAACTTCCTCTGAGCCTCAAGATCTTCCTTATGCTCCTAATCTTTCCCAAACCATCATTTCTTATCCAAAGCTGCTTAAGCAGTTGGGGAGGAACGTTCATTTCCAGGCAGCGTGTCCCCAAACTTGCGTAAGGCCTGTTTTTGCAAACCGAGCGGGCTATAATCTGGAGTAAAATTAAACCTTAATCTCTGTGTCCTGAAGGAAAGATTTGTCGCTGCCCAACAAACATGTATCTTAATAAACACATTAATTCCCGCAAAGCGCAAATCCATTCATACCCAGTGGCTTAAAAGGATGTGCCCATGCACGTGGGAACGCTGGATTTTCCTTCGTCTGAATCAGTTTGCTGCTGTTAAGACAGGCTTACCCTTAAGCAGCAGGAATGCTTAAAGGAGATGCGTCATTATCAGCGCCGCGATCACAGGAGCATCTCCAGACCGCGACGGGGCCCCAGTGCCAGCGCCGTGGGGCAGGAGCCGCAGACCACGGGCAGCTCCGCATCCTCTCCCTAGGGAAGGAGCCAAGTCACACGGGAATTAAAGGCTCCTGTGACACTGGACCGCAGCAGAGGGCAGAAATCAACCCAGGTCTCCTGAGTCACCGCGCCATGCACCCACCACAAGATTTTTTGCCCTCTTCGTTTCTCAAATTCACATCGATGCGAAAATTCGAGCACCTACGCGTCCTATGATGACTCACTGGAATGTGCTTATCAGCGATCAATCTATTAAAGAAAGTCATCCCTACTGGTACTTAGGCCTTGCCTTGCAGCCTGTTCAGGCAGGAGCTCATGGAGCTTCCCAAGAGTTGGACGGAGACGAGCTGCAGTGTCCCTCTCATCAGCACAGTATCTCCCCTTGCATCTTATTTTACGATGAGCGGGCATTATCTGGGCAATCTAACTGCGGCAAAACCGATGGGAATATTTCAGTGCTGTTATTGACTTTGCTTCCCGAGCTTTGTAATTAATTCCTGTTGCCACAGGCAGGCTGCAGCGGCGGGGACAGACTAGCTGTGCCCCAACACAAACAGCAGCCAAAGCCCCGGCTGCCCTGCAAGGCTCTTGGAGACCAA
This sequence comes from Crypturellus undulatus, assembly GCA_013389825.1. NCBI lineage: Eukaryota > Metazoa > Chordata > Aves > Tinamiformes > Tinamidae > Crypturellus > Crypturellus undulatus. Next base: position 121,530 of record VWPW01022679.1, read on the forward strand.
CCCTGCCCGCTTGGCAGCTCTGCTGCTGCTCCTGCTGCTGACGGGGCAAATATTCTAAGCAAAAACACTCCCTAAACGACCAAATATTAAAGAATTTACAGTCCGTTCTGGTGTGGCTCATCAGGAGGGACCCATTTGCTTTCTTTACCCCTGTCTTCAAAGCCTCGTGGATTTCTAGGAATAAAGCAGCTCATTTCATTCTCAGAATTTGCACATTAGAATTGTGAAGAATTGTTCCAGACTTCCAAGCTGCTCACTGAATAATTGATTAATGAGATTTCAGTTTCTAAGGGAGATGTTTAATGTTTGAGGCCAACAGTGCAGGTAGAAAGTGGTGGAATTTCTGAAACACTTGGCTTTGAATCCAGTGAGTCCATTGAAGCTAAGGGGATTTTGACATAAAAGTCCCTTTGAAAATCCCACTGGGTGACTAACTGCATTGCTGGGCTCTTTAATTGAAAATATGGGCCCAAAGTTTAATGCTGGTCTGTTCAATGGGCATTAGAGCATTACCCTATCTCAACTGAGTATTATGAAAGTAACCGCACATCACATGATGCTGCAGAAGGTTCACATAATATATCCATATATTTGGATTACAAATCCAAAATTTGGATTAAAAATCCAAAATTTTGGATTATAAATTCAAAATTATATTCTAAAATGAAGTTTCAAAACAGGCTGATGCTCAGGTATCTGTGTGGTCATTTAAAATCCAACTCACAGGACATGTTTTAAACCAGAAATTATGACATGGTGAAACGTGCAGGTGACTCAGATGCTGCAGTGTATGAACACTTGTGCCCTGCCTCAGCAGAGCACGTGCTGTCCAGACAGGTCTTCCTGGGTTATAGGTAGAATTGGACCTTAGCCAAAGCCTTAAGACACTAGATCAAGACTTCAAAGTTTTTGCAAAGTTAACTTAAGTTAGCAAGTAATGCTTTAATTTTGGTCTATTTCTAGTTTCGATTACTTTTCCAGTTAGGCTGAGTATAGTTGCTATAAAGTGAAAACCAACTCAAATTTATGTTTAAAGACTAAGCGAAGTAGATGATTTTTTTATCTGACTATTTAATTTCGGTCTATTTCTAGTTTCGATTATTTTTCCAGTTAGGCTGGGTATGGTTGCTATAAAGTGAAAACTGACTGGCTCAAATTTATGTTTAAAGACTAAGTGAAGTAGATGATTTTTTTATCTGACTATAGGCTAGTCCAACCCACACGAAGAAAAAGCTCAAGCTCAGATCAAACACTTCTTGGCCAACATGCCACTGCTATTAGGGGAGATTTCCAGCAACCTCTGTCACAAGTTGCAAGCTATTTATCAGAAACAAATGGAGTTTGAAATTTCATGACATTTCATTTTTTAAGGCAGTAATTGCCTATTTCCTTCCCAAAATCAGAAACAGAGAATGTTTTCAAAGGCCCTCTCTCCAGCAACCCCTATTGTGATGCATTTTCCTTTCTTTGCAGCGCAGCCTCTGATCCCTGTGCGTGCAGGAGCAGCTCTGATCTTGCACCGTGTGGTTGCAGCCCCGGACAGGGCTGTTACGGGAGCGCTGGCTCCATCCCGCACAGGCTCTGCTGGATGGGGAGCATTTTCCAAGGAATGACTAAGGCAGCTGCAAGATACAGGTTTCACGTTATCGGTCTCTCAAGGAGAAAACAACTTGGCTTGCCATTAACCTCTGCTTGGAAGCTGCGGGAACTGTCCTTAAAAATTAAAGGATGGAAATGGAACTTCTGGAAAGTTTGCTCCAGGTCACTGCTCGGAAGCTGANCTTGCACCGCGTGGTTGCAGCTCTGGTCCAGCCACGGATAGGGCTGTTATGGGAGCACTGGCTCCATCACGCGCAGGCTCTGCTGGACTGTGAGCATTTTCCAAGGAATGACTAAGGCAGCTGCAAGATACAGGTTTCACGTTATCGGTCTCTCAAGGAGAAAACAACTTGGCTTGCCATTAACCTCTGCTTGGAAGCTGCGGGAACTGTCCTTAAAAATTAAAGGATGGAAATGGAACTTCTGGAAAGTTTGCTCCAGGTCACTGCTCGGAAGCTGAGTAATGAAAGGGGAGGAATGGCTGCTTCTTAGGGGTGATCTGGGTAGAACTTTGCAAAAAAAGAAAAGTGACGTGCAAAACCATGTGGGTCACTTACACATTTGGGCTGTCTCCAGCACGACGGGACAAGACCACGAGAACAAACACCATCTGCAGGAGGTGCTGCTAGGGGAGGAAAAAAATAAAATGCATTATGCAATTTATCTTGTTGGTGCTACTGCCCATCTCCTCGCTGTGGCTTGGTGACGTGCCCAGCAGCTATCATCCTTATAAATGCAGTGCAGTGTGTTAGAAAGCAGCAAGGAGGGTTTATGTAAGTAGATTGTCATACATTGACCATTGCTAAGGATCAGCGTTTGGGAGAGTCAGGATGCTCTGTCTGCTTGTGGTTCTCCTATAAAATGTTGATTGAGATGGCAAAGCATCTCAGTAGCTGCCAGCTCACCCACCACTCTGCATTTTAGCATTCAGGGGAGTCTCACAGTTAAAATTTTAAACCAGAAACATTATCCTTTGCTGAGTTAGTAATAGGAAGCAAAGTTTATTTCAAGGTGAGATTCAGCCTGGGACTTTCTATAACTGGGATAAGTGCCATGCAATTGACCCAATTTGGCAGAACTACCTTTAAAAATCACAGTCTGTTACCGAAATGGCTATTAAAAATTGGACATCCTACTGGCTCTTCTCAGCCCTATCTACCTTCCACTCCTTGCCACACATCCCTGTGGCAGACACTTGTAAAACACCTCAGTAATTCCCAAAAATCATCATGCTCACAAAGCTATGAAGAATTCTGCAGTTCCACAAGAAATTGCACTTGGAATGCAAACTAGAACTATTGGGAAAGACAAATTAATTGCCAGTGTTCCTGCAAGCACTTTGTGGAGCGCTCTGTGCTCTAGGGATCTCGCTGTACCTTCGGAGGTTTCCCAAGGACACAGGATACTGCCCCAAGCCTGGTTGTATAACCTTCACATCCCTGTGGTATATGTGTGGGTAAACACTGGAAAGCAAAACTAACTGGCATAGTGGCAATTGTAAAATAAAACCTGTAGAAATCTCATCCAGATTAAGACATAGAGGTGCATCTCAGGAATGATCAATTCTGGGGTCTGTATCATCTCCCTGCGTGTATGAAGGTCCAATGTGTGGCTAAAGATGCACATTGAGTGGGTTGGTACCAACACATCCGAAACCTCTGGTCTAGCATCTAGACTTAAGACTTATTGCAGTTGAATTGATATCAACTCCTAATATCCTTGCAAGGGCTTTCAGATGTAGCAAAACCTTGAGTGGCTGCAAGGGTTGCATTACACTTTGTGACTGAGAAAACATCCAGTAGCATTGAGTTAGTCACACGGTCTATAACGTAATTACAAACTCACAGATCCAGAGTATGTTTTGGATTTGCTCCACACACACTGGGTAATTGCTACCCAGAGATCCAAGGCTTTTCAAGGATTTATAGGGTGGCATGTGGTACAGCCCATGGAAAAACAGCAGATGAGGCACGTTATAACAGGTATGGGGCTGTGGATTAACTTCCACGGAAACCCTTGTGGGTAAACGGATGCAAGACCAAACTGAGCATCAACTAGCAACCATCCATCGTAAGCGAACACTTGCTCATGCTTGGGCTAAAGGTTTCTTTGGAGGGTCAACTAGATTATTAGTATTCCTTGCGGAACGCCTAATCGTACCCACAAGAGCTCTGTGGGAAGAAAAAATGATCACTTATTAAGTAAAAGTGCTAAAAGATTTTACCGATTGCCTGCTGACGAACCAGTGGAACATCTGAGTATTTGTCTCTGGTGCAACTCTATCGAGACCAGCAAAACCACAGTGGAGCTGGGCTTATTTTGTCCCATTGCCTTTTGAGCCATTCTCTATTTCCTAAATTCTTCTCTCTCTCATTTTTCATGTTTGCTAACTTTCTCAGCAGGCAGTGGAGACAAGGTACCTGCTGAGCGATCATCCTGTCTGGTTTTCCACAACACTTAAAAATATATATATAGAGAGGAAAGAACGGTTTGCAGCAAGTGATAACAGCTCTGCTTGTTGCAACCAGACCATGGGACATCCTTGAGGTGAGGATGGTGCATGTGCTAACTGCTGTGTAATGACCTGCTGGGAAAGCAGGCAAATTTGGTGGCATTTGGGGCAAAGGGATGAGTGCAGAGGATGAGCGGCAGAGCAGGAACGGGGTCGGGATGAGACTCGAGCGTTTTGTGCTGCCTCCTGCCTTGCTGCGAGGCCGTCGTGTCATACCTGGGCTGAGGTTCAAGTTGACCTCGCCTGATTTATGGGCTGGATTTATGGACCTACNGCAGGAACGTGGTCCGGACAAGGCTCAAACATTTTGCCTCCTGCCTCACTGCAGGGCTCTTGTGTCATACCTGGGCTGAGGTTCAAGTTGACCTCGCCTGATTTATGGGCTGGATTTATGGACCTACGAGACCTGTGGCGGTTCTGCATGGGCTTCTCTGCGAGCCTCAGTGAAACTGTGGAGCTCCAGCTGAGCTTTGTCCTGATTCTTCTGAAACTCGCACAAATGTAAACCAAAAGCCTCAGCCCAAATACTGCCAAATTATGGGGAATGTGCTAAAATTGAGAGTGTTTTTAAATATCTCTCCCTGTTTTGTGGCTTATGGGATGGGCATCGGGATACTATGCAATAAACAAAGGGATACAGAGACAGTGTTTTGTGAACTCCGAGCATGACCTTTTCCGCGAGGTGAAGTTATTGTATAAGACTTTCCTGTCTGAATGGGAAGGGAACTAGCAGGACAACACAATAAACCATCTCCCAGCAAATACCGAGGACTCGGTTACAAGAGCACGGCCTAATTTCAAGGTCGCAGCCAAACTGGAAGAGCTGTTGTGCCAAAGCTGGGGTAGGGAATCAACAGGCCCTTCAATTATCCGGTCCCCTTGGATGGGAGGAGCAGCTGGTAGTCAAGGAATGTCCAGGAGAGTCTCCACGACAGTCTAAAAAATTCCTGTGTTCCTCTAACATCGCGGCGGGGGGATAAGCGAGCTCTAGGTATAGACGTACAGAGTGATTTATTGCCCTTAAAATCTGTTTTCTCTTAGAAGCCTTGCTTCTAAATAAAAATCCTGCTTCTAAATAAATAACACTTGGCTCGGAGAGGGCTCTTTCTTTACTGCAGACCCGGGTCGTTGCTCCCACAAAGACGGAACCACAGGCAGGGAAGAGAAGTGATGAGGACTGCACAGCACGACTGGCCCGGGATGGCAAATGGTGACGGTTCCTCCAACCACAGGGAGCAACTTGAAATAAAAAACACCTGAGACGGCTCCGTATGCTGCCTCCTGCCCATCGCATCAGCAGGAACATGCCCTGGTCCACCCTCTTCCATGCTCGGCTGCGGAGGGAGAGGAAGGAGGGAGGTCAATTAGTTCTTGCGCACGAGAGGAAGAGCCAGAAACCAATGTTTGTCAACAGGAAACATGAAAGAAAAACAACCCTCAAACGCAGCAACCTTAATTCCAGCGATCAGATAAGCTAATGGAGCATTAACACTTCTCCCTTTCACCCTTCCTGCCCTGCCCTGCAATTTGCAAATGGAACCGCTGCCTCCGCATCCTCTTGCTGAGCTGCCCGTCCTCTCCCGCATTTATCTGCTGGAATCGCAGCAAAGTGCACATATCAGTTCCTGTTATTAAAGCAGCGACACCCCGGGATGTTGACAAGTGACAGCAGCACGCTCCACCCTGGGCTGCTAATGGGGCCCTGAGGATGGGTCCATCTGTCCCCGCGACACGCAGGGTGCAGGAGGGAAAATGATGGGGCAAAGGGGCTGTCAGCGCGTGCCCCATTCCCTGACTCATTTTATAGATTCATAAAAGTCTAAGGTGAGAGGGGAAGTCTCCCTAAGCATCTATCCAGCCTTATTCCCCTCCTTAATAGCCCTTAAAGCCCTTAATAACCCTTAAAAGGCCCTTAATAACTCTTTAAAAGCCCTTAATAACCCTTAAAACTCTAAGTTTTCAGCCTGGTATACTTTCTAGGAAGGCATCACCCTTAAAACTCTAGGTTTTCAGCCTGGTATACTTTCTAGGAAGGCCTTTCCATGAAGCTATAAAAAGATCCACTGATGCCTGTAGTATTTTCTTTCCAAGGATTATATCCATTTATTCTCAATATCAAACATGATTTCTTATCATTTTTTTCTGGAATTTTCTAACAGATGCTGATTCTTGCTACTGCCATCAAAATTCAGCACAGCTCCTGCTGTCCCTTCTGTTCCCGCACGCTCCACGCTCGCTGCATGACGTTGCATTTTACTAGTCCGGCGACTGTTTAATGAAGAGCGCACCGGGCAAATGTTCCAAGTCGAAACAATGATTATGCATTAGTGGCCTGAGATTGCTTTGGCAATTTGTGAGTTTGTGAAGGATATCAAAATAGGACAGGAACAAGCCCAGCAGGTAGCCCCGATGGATGCTTTGGGAGTCCCTATCTCAGGGCATGAAGTTCCTTTGCTTTATAGGACCCCATCTTCCCCCTTAGAAATGCAAAGGATGTGCAGTGCAGGACCCAGCTGGGGAATAAGAAGTGTTTTAAAGACAGACCTTTACTCATACCCTTGCTACGCCAGACATATACCAGAATAGGGCCAAAATTAATATTATTTTTGGAAAGACATGGATCCTGGAAATTAAGTGCATGAGAGAGGAAGAGAAACAAAGGGCTGTTAGTTAAGGTCATTTTGAGGTCTATCATGCATGACCCAAAAGAGCCCCAAAGCTTCACCCCAAACAGCGCAGGAACTGACGGTGATTATATGGTTACAAGAGAGCAGCGGGTAATTTAGCGTTGGAAATTGAATAAGGAAAAGCTTGGATATCCCAAAACAAGATGTACTCTCCCATATTATGGAGGGTTTGACGGCAACATAAGCACTTTTAGGTGAGACCGCCACTAGCATCTGCCTGCCAAGAACAGGGCTGTCCTGGGGAACATGGGAATACTGTAACTGCTGGGATTTTGTGGCTGGGCACATAACTTGACTTTATCACCACTTCCTTCCCTCACAGTAAATGGAATAGTACAAAAAAATAAAAAATAGTGGGTATCTGGGTAGGCCAAAGCCACATCCAGTTTCCCAAAGCCCTTTATTAGAAAGTTCCTGGTGTTTAAGCACATAGTGCTCAAGCAGAGACCCCGGTTACCAGGGAAGCAAGTCCAGTTCTCACTTCTCCATCCGTAGGACACTGGGAATTTAATTAATGTTTGGACAAAAGGGTCCATGACTCTTCTCAGCAAGTTCATTTTCACCTGAGAAAGCCTGACTTTATTGCATTAAATAAAACTGATTGTGTTTTACTGTTGATTTATAGTGAGGCATAGCCCGTAATTATAGTATTTTATAAAACATTAGTTATTGCAAAGACCTTGGTGCAGGATGACAGCTTTTCTTATCCAAAATGAGGCAGCAAAGATCTAGGAAGTATCAGTATTGTTCTACCTTCTTCTCTGCTTGGGAGATACAGAAAACTGGCTATACAACAAGGAAAATCACTTTGCTAAAACACCTACTCAATTAGCAAACAATCCATACTCACATTAGGATGTGTTTAGCCCATTCCTAGAAAAACAAAGCAAATAAATGCTACAGCAACCTGTAAAAACAGACTCCTATAAAGTCTCTTTTCTTCCATGCTTTAGAAATGGGCTCTAGAGAAATCGTTTACTGCCCCTTTACCCCCTTTTATAACTCCCCATGGCTAATTAGCACCTGGAAACATCCTGAAAAAATGAAGCCTCATTTAGAGCTCATTGCTTTAACATACTGTTAAAGGACCAGGGAAACAAGTCTCTCCTGGTATCTTATATCCCACACATACAGAGCACCTGTAAGACGAGAAGAATGTGCTCAGGTTTAATTAGTCTTTTAGAGCTCCCCATCATGTCTAACGAGCAGCAACCCTGCCCTTCTGGGGTCTGATATCACATCCCCTAGCCATTAGCTCCCATTTGCTTTTCACTTTTTTTTTTTTTTTTTCTTTGCTGAAACATATTTGCATTTGGGGGGGTGTGGGAAAGAACAGACTCTGCTATGTGCAAAATAAGAAGAAATTAAATCTCATAATGAATAGTAGAGGAAAGGGGGAAAAAAGTGAAACATTATTTCAATATTATTATCATAAATATATCTTCCCTTTAAGAGTAATCAGGAATACTCTTATGAAGAAAGATAAATGAGTGGTAATTTGTTTTATTCCACGTGTTTAACTTATTTACTTATTAATAAGTCTGACTGCTCATCCCGCAGGGAGGGCAGAGCTGGATGGGGGACAGGTGGGTGACAGGGCCACCACTCTGCGCCCGACTGCGCTCTGGCTCCTGTAACGAGGTCTCCCCACGTGTTTATTAAGGAATTCAGGCGGATGGATCTAGGGTTTGCAGATTCCAGTCCAGGGAGTGATATCATAGAATCAGGAATTGGCATGATGATTGCCATAACATACAGGACACCCTGGAGGCTTGATGCTAAGCTTGGATTAAAAGGCTGAGAGCTTTAAATGTAACTTTAAAAGAAAAAAGAAAAAAAAAAAAAAAAAAAAAAAAAAAAAAACCACTGTCATACTGTTGCAATACAGTATTTTATATCAAGGCAATGTTATTTTAAAGAACTTCGTGTTTCAGAGTGGAAGGAGTTACCTCTAACCTGAGAGATAAAACCATCACCACAGATGAAGAACATTCCAAATTCCCTGGAAGGAGCTTGCCATTTCTTTTTATCTCCTCTGGCACTAACTCTTTAAGTATTTTATTATTCCTGACAATCCCAAGCACCAAAAAGTGCAATACTTCTAGATATGGAATGGGCAAAGGCTTAAGGAGAGCAAACAGGCTTTGTGTTCCCTTCCCTTCAAGCAGCCCTCAAACAAAACAAAAACAATAAAACCCTCCTTTTTCTCCTTTTTGTCATTAAAGAAGAGCTGCTAAGGAGTGGAATTTTATTTACTTCCTATATTTAAGCAGAAAGACATACTGCAGCACAAAACATCTGATACAACTGACATTTGATACTGTTCATCTGTAATGAAGATCTCCTGTGTCTACTTTCCTAATTCCTGTTAACACAACTTCCTCATGTTAATTACTTTCACACTTTGCTTACCATTTTTTTTTAATTGCAGCATGTGTGCAGACAACAAACGGCTCGTAGTAACACTATTCCTAAAACCACAGTCACCCACACCATCACATTTCTTAGCACAGTACTTCCCAACCTAGGATCGCTTTGCAAACATTAACTAACAAACCGAGCTGATTTGCACACTTGCAAACTTAATTAGACCTCAATATGGATGAAGATCCTGAAGGTTTTTTGTTCTGGCTAATAATAGTTGTACTTGCTCTTGCTTTGCCTTTCAACTAAATATGCCGTAATTGTGTGTTTACATTTACTGGCATGTGCAAAACATTTTAAGTAGACGGGCAAAGCAGCTAATTAGTATTGTACATTCTGTCCTAGCATGGTACACCAGGAAACTGTTCAGTGGGAGCAGGTTATCAAGCACACAGCTGGCTTTATTAATTAGTTGAAAAATAGGAGTCATATGGGAGGGACTCGCACTAATGCTCTGAAACCTGTACCTAATAGTGTGAGTTTTCTTAAATCTGTTTCCTAATGAAATCAGGTGCAGAGTTTTGTTGATTTATAATTTAGGGGAAGGTGAGAACGTGCTGTAGGTTGTACTTCTACATAAGAGCTGGTTTAGGGATTGCTCAGTTTCTTTTCCTAATCACCATTAACAAGGGAGAGCAGGTCTGCAGCTACACATCAAGTTTTCCCATTAGGAGGTATGTGATTTTGTTCCTTTGCGTATTCCCTTTTCCTCTGTGGAGGCTATATAATCAACAAATACATAGCAAAAAAAAAAAAAAAAAAGCATTGAAAATGAGCAGACTTCTTGTTTAGGTGTATTAGTGTGACTTCTGTCTAAAATACAAGAAACGTGGATGGGCTTTAATGTATGGCTTCTAAAATACTACCTAGAAGCAGGCTAAGATTCATTCATGCGATGGCCCAGGGTGTCTGGAAGTGCTGTGTGGGTTGTACAGATTCAAATTTGGGGAGAGCAGAACTATTGCAACAAGAGCTGTGCAAAGCTGGGCTGTGCTGAGCGTGTCTGTGTTGCTGGGCATGGAGTGTGCAGAAATGGGAGAAATTCCACAGAACAGCCTGACCTGGGTTGTTATTTTATGGCTTGAATATAATATGCAGGAGGATAAATATACTTTAAGAGCAGGCTCTGTCTGCACCGACAAAACGTGTTTGCAGAGGATGACAATTTCAGTGCTACTAAACTTTAAATGCATTGTGTGTATTTGTAGAAGAATCAATTAAGAATCAATTACCTTACAAATGTCTTCATTGGTATATGATAAGCAAAGTAAAAATCAGGTTCAAAAAAACAGAAATCAATGTATTGCGTTTTATAGCAGTCCATACGATCACAACTGCACTAATCTTTTCCAATCTTAATTGATCATACATAGCAAATCACAAGTTTAGAATAGCCTTTCCCAAAAGGAACTACTATAAAACTACATGCAGCCTACACACAAAACATAAAGGTTGTCTTCCATAAGTGAAGCCTGGAGGTGACAAAATACTTGAGTGAAACAGGCCAGAAGTCATTTCAAACTAACATTAAATCTGAGATAGCTTCAAGTTCAAAGTTCTGGTGAGCAGGTTTTTCTTTTATGAGATTTCTTTTGCACAAGCTGGAGTAAGAAGCCAAGCTAGGCAGGTCTTCTGAAAAATTAGAACAGCCATTAGTTTCAGGAAACCAAAGCCAATAACTAAGCATGCTATATATCCAAGCTAACAGTACTCCGGTGCTTCCAAAACCATAAAGAAAGAAAACTGAAAAAGATAAGTTATCTGCTCAGTGAAACTATCTCCCAAGAACCTGGCAATTTTATGAGCTCTAAAATTCAATTAACATTTTTTGCTTTGTGTGTCACACTTCGATTAAGTAAAAAGAATATTAATCATATAGGACAGAAGTGTATTTAACATGAGATAATGGGATTTTTGGGGGCCTTTGCTGCTCTGGTTGTGGTTCAAACCCAGAGCAGTCTCTAGCTTGTTTATGCCTTTGGAAATGGAAGAGGTGGGAGTCATCCCTGGTGTGTTTATTGATTGGAAAAATGGCTAGAACGGCACTTGAGGAGAGCTTGGAACAGTATTTCTTCTGCAAACTGTCAAATCCCTGCCTGGCACCAAAAGGCACTTTAGCAACAGGGTAAAAATGACAACAACAGAATCGGAGAGGGATCTCAAGTCCTCACAATAGACCCCATGAAAAGGTCTACGGAAAAAAAGATCCACTGTGCTCTAGGGAAAAAGGTCACAGCTCCACAATGCAGCAGGATTGTCTGCAGAAGCGTGTAGCTGTTTCATACCTAGGTACCAAACTCCTACACAATTACGTCTTTTTGAAAATCCCACTTGTCGCTGGCTTTGAAAATCTGCCCCAGGACGTGCGAACTAGCAGCTTTTTCCTTGCGAAGGGAATGATGCTCTGGTGGTTTTGGCACCAGAGGAGAAGCCAAGAGCTCTGTGTTTTCCTTCTGCCTTTGCCATTGTTTTTTGACAAATCATTTACACTTGTGAGCTTTAATTTCCCATCTTTAACGAAGGGATGACCCATTTCCCTCACTTTGAGACAAGGTGGTGAAAATAAGAGGAGCTATTTTAATAACCCTAAGTCCTTCCAGGCAAAGAAGCATCTTTTTCATTAGGTGCAACAGCTGGTGGGGCTGGCTCTCTAGCAATAACAGAGGAATGCTGCAGCTCAGAAAATGCATATAGATCCGTGCTCCGGGCAATGCTTCCTTGAATGATAGAGCTGAATAGCTAGTCCATCCACATTGATGAATGACAGAGGTATGAGAAGATTAATTTAGGTGTCTTTTCAAAATATCCAGAAGTTAGCCTCCAAGACTGCCAAAATTTTACTGGAATTCTCACGGGAGTTGCAATACTCTCTGTTTCTGCCATTTCAGCACTTCCAGCTTTAGGTAAGAATTAGAACCTTAGTATGTAATAGGGGGAAAAATGGGATTTATTAGGAGCTTCAAGAAGTTTGGCCCCATAAGAAGGTAACGATCCAAGAATGGCTATATATAAAATATATATAAATGATATAAAATAAATATATATTTATATATAAAACATACTTTTTTTAAAGAAGTTTCTTAATTGCAAAACAAACAGAAGCAGAAAACAGGGGGAAAAAACCTTGCCATATGGTCAGGAGCAGTTGGAAAAAGAGAGCAAAGCTCCCTTCTCATGTTTCAGCTGAAAGTTTTTATTTATTAGAGATGATTTAAACCCTAAAAATCTCAAAAGATTAGAATAGAAAACAATAGTGGTTAGTTGTGTCACCTTTTAGAAGAGACAAAGATGAAAAAAGAAGTCTACGCATAAACCAAATGCTGCAGTAAATCATTATGTGTGCTAATAAATCAGTGTGATACTGATAAAACTTCTTTGGCTGCTTTGAGTCACATTTCAAAAAGGTTTTTAAACTGGTGGTTACATCCCGTCTGTGATATGTGGTTGTGTAACTAATCAGGTGGGCCAAAAAAATATCAATAAATAAATCTTTAAGAAACATAAAATGGGATTTGGTTCAAGGACAAAAGGACCCTGTGCAAGAAATTTCCGCGTTAAGAAAACATTGCTTTTTCTGAATCCTGGGGTGAAGAAATGGTTTGAAATGAAACAGACAATTCTATAATTTTAGGGGGAAAATATTTATTATAAAAGAGACAAGGTCACCAAAACACCCAGTCCAAGTTTAATTTAGAAAAATAATTTCTCACTTTCCCTGCTCAGCTTTCCTAGCAGCACTACACTGGAGTGCAGTGGATTCAAGGGCTTGGGGAAGATTGGAGTTGTCTAAGTGGTGTGATCACTGATCTGGTGATCCAAAGTTATTTTTGTTTTTATTGCAACTCCAGAGACCCAAGTGCCTAATGCTGAATATGGACCCTCTTTTCAGAGCTGTGCAATACGTGTCAAGATGACATTTCCCTTCAGGCTATTTGCAACTGCAGTTGCAAAGGTGCAGAGCTGATATTTTATGAAGATCAGAAATGCCCCAAAGTGGGCGTTCTGTTTTAGATAGATAGGTAGATGGATCTGCCCTGGGGCTCTGCTTTGAGTTTGGCTCCCCACAGGGCCACTTGTCCCTTAGGTCACCTATTCTAGATGCCCTCACAACAGATGTGCCAGATATTTTATCTATTTTATTTTCATGGANTTTGGCTCCTCACAGGGCCACTTGTCCACCCTTCGGTCACCTATTCTAGATGCCCTCACAACAGATGTGCCAGATGTTTTATCTATCTTATTTTCACGGATTCACATTAATTTCTGTGTTTTCATGGGCAGCTGTGGTGGACGTGCTCCCCACAGCTCTCTTGGAGCATCAAATGTAAGAACGCTGTCATGCTTGAAAGACAGTTGAACCATCTCCACCTCTTTCTGTTTGGGATTTAAAATACCACAGATGAATCCCTGGCCCTATCTGAAATTCATGAGTTTTGTCTTGATTTTAATGGGGCTGTGATTTATTTATTTTAAAGCTTATATTTTATCCAACCTGGCTTCTCTATTTCCAAAAATATGAAGTTTGGCTCAAAATGCACCAGTGTAACCTATGGATGGTAGAAAGAGCTACCCTGAGCTAAGTATTTCTCCTAGTTCTATTGGTAAAGTGGAGACAAGGAGAAAATATGGTAAACAAAAAGAAGGCAGTGAAGAGACTGGAACAAGACTCCTGAAAACACAAATGAGTCTGTATTTGGGCAAAGTCTTCCAAAAAGACTCAGTCACTTCATTAAAGATCACTACCCTTTAGGCTGAAGGAGATTTCTGTTTTATTTGTCCTTGTTTTCCCCACTACCATCATGCTGTTGCATGGCATGTGGCTATTTTCCTGTCACTGAAATTATCGGGGAAAAAAATGGTAGGAAAAGCAGTGCTGGCCAAGGGCACACTACATGTGCATGAAAATCTGTGCTGGCCTGAGTGCACGTAGTGCTTTGCAGGTGAGGTCATGACAAGAGCAGAACACAGCTTTTGTTTCTGACGCTTGGAAAGGCTTCAAGCTCGGAATCGGGAAAGGGGAGAGAGACCTTTATGTCTTTTGAGGATAGTTCCCTCTCACTTCATACTTTTAATGCCACTTATGACCAGGTTTAGGCCATTCCCTTGGCCAAGGAACCCAGGAGCAGAGCAAATGTGAAGCCAAGGAGCACATGGGCCCTGGTGCTGAGGGGTGGTGAGATGGAAAGGGCTGACACCAGCGACTCAGCAGCATGGACTTGGCATGTAATATTATTTTCTGAGTCTGGAAGCTGCAATGTCCCGTGTTTTTGCTAGGCCTCCCTGACAATTTTCCATTTTCAAGATCCTCAAGAAAATTCCACTTTGAAGATGGCAAATAGTCAAACAACTGGGAAAACGTTTGGCACCACTTTTGCAGAGGACATGTTTTTGTCCTCGTTTTATCGCATGGGAGATCAATGTGACTAACTATGGCCGTTTATATATCTGGCTGTATAATTTTATGGCCTCAATTATATGGAATTGTAGTTATAAGTATATGTTAAGAGTTGCAATAAATCTCAACGAGAATAAGACAGTCGATGAGGAAAAAAATCCCGCAATTTCTGCCATTACAAAATTGGAACAGCATTAGTGTGGAAGTCTGTCTTTGTCTGGGATGGGCTGCCAGCACTGGCAAAAATGACAACTCATGGTGCTGTATCTATTTTCCTGTGCCCACGTATCGAGCTAATTTAAACCACAGTGGTGATAAAAACAGACTTTGTTGCACAAGCCTGGATAAAACGATTCTTGAAGAACAGCCAGATCTTAATATCTGTATTTTATTCTCTAGGCTAGAAACTTTGACACTTGTGTAGGCCCTCTTAGTAATTCTAAATACATCATATTCTGATGAAAACTTCCTTAAAATCTGTATTTTGGTCATTTGGAAGGGGAAACAGGTATCTAACTTAGAACTTTCTTTGTCAGTGTGATGTTTGGGTTCAAAGGCTTGGGTTTTGGACCATCTTAATAAACAAAGCTGACATGCACAACCTGGGTAATACATCCTGCATCTGAAAGTGGAATAAGGAAAAGATCTATTTCTTCAGCGGATACACGTCTGAGATTAAGAAGAATAAAACTACTAGGAGCTTACTCTAAAAATAACATAAGGCTCATCATCTTTCTTTAATCCATAACCAGAAGTGACCTAGACTCTGAGAGAATACAGGGTTTTCAAGGCAGTTTCAGATTTTCTGTGAGCTCATGACCCTTTGAGTAATCGGTATTTATATGTGAAATTGTTTTGCAGTGAACTAGGAAATGATCACTATCCAGCATGTCACTGGGGACTCTTTCAAACTGTATAATTAGAATAATTTCACTTGTATTGGGCAGGGCAGAGATTCAAAAAGCAATTCAGAGGCAAAAGGGCAAGCGGCCAGACCATGCTATGTGGAGCTGAGTTATGTACTTTGAATTTTATTGCTCTTCCACGTAGTATCTGGCAGTGGGTACGTAGGGAACGCTGCTATTTGTTGTCTGCAAACTCCTCTGAAATTGTACCAGTCTGCTCAAGTTCAATACAATTGTGCTAGGAACCGCTAGGAATAGTTTGCAGGGAAGATAATGCAAAAAGTTATGGTTTAGAAACCCTATGACAGAGACGGCCAAAAAGCTGAGCTGGTGCAAAGGGGCCCTTTCAAGCTGCAATGAAAATGGAGGAAAACACGTAGAGTTCATTCGTCCTGGTGCAGAAGTGGGAATAGAGTGATGCTCTATGCCCAGGACATCCATGAGCTTTGCTCCTGCTTTGGCCACCCATTTCCTAGCAATAACTGGCTAATTACTTTAATAATGTTCAACACATTTTGCAAAGAGGTTATCTGCTGAGGTGCGTTCATGTAATCTTCATTCATTAATGTTTATAAAGAAAGGAAGACTTGATTTGGAAAGAGGAATAAACTCTTTCCAGAGCTCCAGGAGGCCAAACCATGTGCTTTCATGAGGGGTACATCAGGTTTTATGAATGTTTTTTCCCTACATCTTCTTTGAGTTGTCTCCCTTCATGTATTTCTTTCCTTGGTGCCTTCTAGTCCTCACGGAAGTGTTTGCTGAGCCACCCGCTCCTCTCCCTCTGGGAATATTTGTCTTTTACTTGCTATAGAGAAGATCTGCAGCCTTAGAGGAAAGGCATAAACACGAACGAACTCCCCAGGGATTGTGTTTGCTGCTTTGGTCACACAACTTGCTTTAGAATTACAGTTCCCTGTAGCTGCAAAAGGAGTCGAGCACAGAAACAAAATCTTGTGTTAGAAATATATAAGAAACCTTCGTACAATGCAATAGATACAGGAGGTGACAAGTGATTCATGTGAAACTCAAAAAAGACGTAGAGGAAAAAATCTGACCATAGGTGCCTTAGTATAAATCTGGATATTCCTACTCTCAGTTTTACTAGCACGAGCTTTAAAGCTTCCAAAAATTTGGGAAACAACCCCCTAACAGTGCTGTATGCTTGTGCTTTCCTAGAGAAATCCGGTCTGTCTTGGTGTTTTGCCTGGCATGGGATTAACCATCTTGGTGGGTGCAGAAAAATGCTTATATTATGTTTAATCTTGAATACCGAAACCTGAGGCTGCATTTTCAGGAATTCCTTGTGTGAGGTACTCTACTCCACTAAACCATCCACTGCGGAGCAGGGGCTTGTGTGATGCTGCACGAATGAGCTTTCAAGTCTGAGTTCAGATAGGGATTTCACCGTTCCTGGGTGTTCCGAAGTATTTTCACCCTTGGTGATGTGGGAGCTGTGTCTGGCTTAGTTTTCAGGAGCTGAGATGGTGCTAGACGTGACTCCTAGAACTAAGACTGAGCTATCAGTATCTATCTCAGCTCCTTATTCACTGAAAAGGGAATAGTAACACAATTTCAAGGGTGTTTTGAGGGATAATTGATCCTTATAAAGCACTTTGAAGAGGAGTGGCATCATGTAAATGTCATCTGACGGGCAAGTCAAAAGAAGCCAGCTAAGAACCAATTAAAATCAATTAACCTAGCAAGAAGTTAGTCCTTCCATTATGATAGCAGCTCTGCTCTGATAAAAGCAAGAATTCAAACAAGCTGATGATTTCATCTCCTTGGCATGGAGATTACAGCACAGCTGCACAGCTGAGATGTCACAACAAAAAGCAAATGCTTACAAAAAGTTGTTCTTTATGTTTCTGGCTTGTAAATGTAAACTGTCTGCACTACCCATACATGCTGGGAATGTCAACAGTGGCTCAAGTGTACGACTTGAGCCAATTCCCTCTAACCCATGGCAATGCCAGATGACAAGGGAAAAATCCTTGCAATTTTCAGAACCTCAAATTTGGAAGCGTTTTATAAGGGCTTGGGCAATATATGCATAACTTTCTCTGCCAGAAAAGCAAACCAGGTGAACTCAATTAACCTTCCCCTCTTTCCTGTTGCTATGACTTAGAATACGGCAGGGTTTCTGCCTCTGCCCTTCCCACACAGACAGCAGGGAAAAAGGAAAAATAAATGATGCATTTTGTAGGGCTGTAGGTCGCAGTGCTATTCAGTATGAAGTGCTGTTCAGTGCACGAGGCTGACAAATGGTCAAGTTCCTTAGAAGAGAAACCCTTTTGAAGCCCTTGGAGGGCACGAGTGCAGCTGTGCTTTGTACATTTGCACTTTGTACATTTGCTGGCAGCTCAAGTGCCCGTTTGTCTTGCCCGGCAAGTCTGTAGTCTTGCTACAGCAAGCGGATTCCTGCTTCTGGAGAACAAAATGGATCTATACGGAAAACAGAATTTCCAAAAAGCCTGTATAACAGTCTGGGGGAGCTTCCAGCTCTCAGGGATGAGATGCAGCGTCTTTGTGATCTTCTCATGTGTTTTTTTTTTTTTTTTTTCTTCCTTTTGATAGATAATCTCATAAGTGAAATGCAGGATTTTCTCTCATCTTTTCTGAGTGCTCTTTACTCTGGATTCAGTTGCTCTTCGTTACGTATCTTAGACCACTGCTCACCCTGCATCCTCTCATCCGTTCCATATCTCTGTAGTTCATAGTTATATAGCAAAATATGAGAAATAAGTTCCCAGTCTGCTCCAGGGGCCTCAGTATGGCTCTCCTTGGAACGTCTAAGACACATCTAGGAATATCCAATACAATAAAATTTGTATGGAATGCTGATTTACCTATTATTAAAATGTGAGAGTTTGGGTAAAGGAGACAGAAAAAGTGAACACTTCAACAACCTGAAAAGTATTACTGTCAGTGTGTAATATGAACCTGAAGTATGTAAAATGATGACAAGTATGTGAAATTCTAAGATTCTGGCTGACATTTCAGAGTACAAATATTCCCAGCTTCATCCAGATTGCAAAATATTAATGATTTCAAATGGAAAAATTTAATGGGCCAAACACTTGTTTCTCTTTTCTATTTTAGAGACACCTAGACCGTGTTTTCTTTTTTTGCTGTTTTCTAAGAGAAATTAAGCTTATTCTGGAAGTGAAATATTACAAGTTTAAAAATAAGAAGTATTAAATAAAAATCCCAAATTCAAGCTTCAACAATATGTGCACACAGTCAGTTTTAAGACAAACATAATGATTGAGATTCTTGTCAGGTTGAAATTGGCTTTTTTTTTTTTTTTTTTAATTAGCAAAAAATCTGTTTCAAAATGCTTGAAACAGTGATATTTATTTTTCTTTCTGGCATCGTAGACTACTAACCAACATATAGGAACTTAACACTCGGCAAATTTTTTCCTCAGTTGCCCTTTCTGCTTCTTGAGATTATTCCAGAACAGTAAAGATGGGATTAACACCACCATACACAATAGCAACACTCAAAGTGACTCTCAGGAGCAACTTCCTTGGAATTCATCCCAAAATTATTCATTCATAAATTTTCTTAACATAAATGAGTAGATCCCTATTCTTCTTTCTGATGTCCAATATGTCTTCATATGGCACATCACAGATACTATTATTTCTGTAGACTTTGAGTCTTATTTTTTAAGACCGAGCAGGCAGCATGCCAGCCTCATGGTCGGGTGCAGTAATCCAATGACTGTATAATTTTCAATTGCACACTCACAAATTAAACTGCAGCTGCTGCCCACACTTAACCTGATCTGCTCACCGAGACATCATTAGGGAAAATCAATTAATTTTTCCATTCTCCCAAACGGGGCTGGAGTTGAATAGGAGAAGCAGGAACAGAAAAGGAGGGGAAAAAAAAGGACTTCTGTGCCTATTGTATTGGAAAGATAAAACCAGTGGTATTGAGTGGCCAGGTTAATGTAGGTCGGTTACAGCTAGAAAGAAAGGAGATACAAGTAGTTTGTATTACATTTTATAAATGAAAATGAGAGCTGGTCAACCATGAAACAAGCCTGCCTGGTGCTCAAGCACCTTCCTTGCTGCTTCACCAGGTATTTTCTCTGTGTATTGTGCTCTAACCCTGGGTTGAGATTATTTAAAGGGGAATGGAAAATGTATTTCAGCCCTCACAGAAGAACTTGCTGCTCGAACTCCTTGAAGTTCAGAGATTTGTTAAAATTCATTATACATAACTGTAAAATGTGCCTTGGAAAATAGGGTATGTTGCAGCAAGATTTTCTTTATAATGAGCCAGATATGGGAAAATAAAGAAGCCACTTATTTGAAAGGGCAGGAGACAGGCTTTTTAAGCAAAAAATCCATTAGGTTTGCTTTAATGAAATGATATCAAGATAAGTGCATTCTGGGTTGTAAAGGTCATTAAGAACACTTTTTTCTTTTAAGGATGAAAGTTTTAATTTGGATATATTGACCAGTTTTTGATATGTTGTATTTGATTTTTCTCTACAAAAAAAAAAAGAAAAACCTAATTGGTTAAGAAGGTAAAATGAACGACTTGGAACACTGGTTTTGCAAATTTTTGCTTGAAGATGGACATGTTTTGATGGTAATATAAAATAAATTGTAAAGAACTGAGCTGCTCAGAGAGAATTAAGCCTATATCAAACAACACTACAGAAACTTTGAACTAAATGTTATAAATGTGTGTCTTACGGGATTGCTATTTGTAAGCAAAAAAAAACCCTTATATATACCTGATATAATTAGATGCTTTTTTCTTTTTTTTTTAATAAGCTATATAAATAAACATATCTTGACTGGAATACAGATATTCATCTGACGTTTCAAGCATTAATCCATGTACTGATGGAGTTTTTAGACAATGGGTAAAATATGGTTCAAAGTCAACTGAATTTCCTTTCTGAAAGCATTGGTTGGTAGAATAAGAAAATCAGAAATGCTCTGGCTTGGAAAATGATACACAAATATATTACTTGGCATTCGGCTAAGGGTAAATACACAATCAATTTAATAGCTATCCTCTGTGTGAGGATTGTGTTGTGCTTTGAAAGGGACCATCAGCTTAAATGTCCTGTTTCCCTTTGACATCTCTGACATATATTGATGATTCATAATTACAGCGTAACTGAACAAATGACTCCGAAGATCCCATTATACTGCAAGAGTTGTTCTGCATGATGCTAGTGGGGAGATAGCCCTGTGCCATCCCAAAGGGTTTTCAGGAGCTGCAAGAACAACTAGAATAGGGGGATACAACAGGCTTGTTGCATGTGACCCATTCTTTTCTGAATCATGAGGAGAAAATACTCAACAGCCATCAAAATCCATAATTTGCAATGAAAAGAAGGATCAGATGAGATGGGAATCTCTCACTCTACCTCCTGACCTCCTTAAAATCCAGGCAAATCCAAAACTCCATGTTTTGAGCAGGGATACGAGCAGGTACAAACCACCCATTAGGTCAGAGATCATTAGCAACCTTATCGGTTAGTACAATACACCCGAGCGATCATATCACTAAGTAATTAACTAAGTTATCAATTAATTATAAGGGAAAGTTGCTCCTGTAATATAAATCAGTTGAAGAGCTCTAGTTTCGGAAATGAAGTATTTACTAAAAGGACTAAAGAAAGAGTCCTGGTTGTTTGCAGGAGAGTCTCTGCTATTCTTAATTAAAGTTTCTGAGTGTAGGTAGCACTCGGATGACTAAAGAGCAAGTCATCAGCAGGTGTGAACCAGCACCATGCGAGTAGAAGCAAGGATTCATCCTCCTTGTGGCACTTTATGACCTGATCCTAGAGTTTCACTATTGACAGAGCCATTCAAACACAAGTTTTCCCTTGATAAAGATATCCAAGCATATTTCTTGCATCCCCATAATTTATTTATCCCCAGATCCTTCAGGATCTGAGCATCACTGAAATCCCTAGTGCTCCAGGAGGCTTGAGCTGCATGTTACAGGGATTGCAAGCATTGCATCTAGATATTCCAGAGAATGGACTTGTTGAATAACAAAGAAAATAAGGGGTTGCTTCAGAAAAAGTGGTTCACAATGCTTGTTTTACCCAAGCCTGAGTCATGGCTCCAAATTCATAGCTTAGCAGTTCCTAGATTTAGACTATGCACAAAGCTGCTCCCCAGGGCTGTCAGCAAAGGTCCTATTTTTACTCAGCACGGTGACTTTTACTGTTTCCTCAGCACAGACCAACAAGCATTAGCCACAGAGTGATACAAAAGAAGACACAAAGCAGGATTTATCTGTGTCAGGTCATTTAGGATGTATTCACTGGTTTGAATCTGGAAAGTAGGGTAGCAGGTCCTTGCCTTGCCTACCTAAGATGCTAATATTGCAAAAAATTGGGAAGAACTAAGCAAAGTTTATACATCATCACATTTTAAAGAGCTTGACTTGCAAACAATTCCCTTGCTCATTTTTCCTGTTAGGGTCTCATCTAAATAAACACAGATTTAGTGTGAAAAGCTCCAGGTACCAAAATGGTGTCACTGGTTCCAGTAATTTGCTAACACATCCGTGAAAGCTTTAGCTAGGATCCAGTTTTGCATAGACTGCAGCCTTTGCTTTGCCTACAGCATGCAAAATGCATGCATCTTGTTCATACACTGAATATAATCAAAATAAGCAAAATGTATATGAAGCAGCAAACATGAACTTCTGTTGAGGAATGGAAAGTGCCTGTTTTTTTACTCTGGAAGGGTCCAATATAAGGCTTTGGATGGTTGGCTTGCAAAGGCCATAATGGAGGGGTGGGGGGGAAGCAATTTTTCAATGAATTCTCGAAGCCTGATATAAAGTTGCTTCTTTTCATATTGACGTCACCGCTGGCTTTCTGCGTGAATGCTGCTGCGCTCTGTTTGCACGCAGACAATTGCAGAATAGCAGCCCGTGTGACTGTGTTGCTGAGTCAAGCTAATGCTATTAACTGAGATAATCAAAGACTTCGAACCTAAAAAGGAATGTCTTTCTAGGCTTCGTGATTTGTAGTGGGGTCTTTCATGTAGACTGGCCTTTTCCTAATTAACTTTGAAAAGCGAAGCTTCAAACAGGCTTGTCTAAGCCAATATGAAAGTCAGTGTTCCTGACTACACCGTTATCACAGTTCTGCAGCACAGGGAGACAGCTCTTTGTATTTGGATATTAAGGTATTTATTAGGAGTGCATTAATTGTTCATTCAATTAAATGCAATGTACATCTAGGAAATCTAAAAGATTGCAAAAAAGTGTTTGCTAGTATTCTGTGATGAAAATAGCCTTGGGCTAGGAAATACTATCATGTATTGAAAAAGTAAAAACGCAGAAAGTTGAACAGAGTAGTGATAAAGCATTACTAATGCTCATATTTGTATACAACATTCTAATGTATCATTCTTATTGGCAAGTGCAAGAGCTGACTGTCCACTCAGTTTGACATGTGCCTTATTGCAAAATAAGGCCCTCAAGTTTCACATTTAGAGGGTAGAAAAAGGGAAGAAAGAGGATGAGTAGCAATGCATGATGCTACTGCATTTTTTCAAATGCAAATGCTTTATATATATTATGTGCCCATGCATATTCACTTGCACGAGCAGCAAAAGGCACTGATCTCCCACAGACAAATCTTGAGCACCTGCCCCAAGCCTCACAATTGAAAAGATCAGTTTACTCCCTTTTTCCTTCCTTCAAGCTAAATCAATTCTCCTGTTCTCCAATTTAAAAAAAAAAAAAAAAAAGTCCAGCACATTTGATTTCACTTCAACAAGTAAATTTTCCAGTGTTCTAAGTAGCCAAAACCAAGAGTTTACAAAAGTGAAATGAGGACAACTCTAACAATAGCACTATCAGGGCACTTACCGTGAATTTATTATCCTTCTTATCAACCAAATGGAATGCTGAAAGACAGATTGAGAAATGTCTGATTTGATATTTATAGGTGCATTCAGGCCCTAGCGTTGCATAGAAATATTTCTCTAAATGGCATCAGTCGTAAAACAAATTCTATTTATTAGTGGTCTGGGGTTGCATATCAAAACAGAGCTAAACCTCTTGCATTTCCTGGCAACTGGCAGGCTTGGACAGTTAACTTCTTTTGGCAAATTAGGAGTAGATTCTGAAGAATTTCCTTATTTCTTAAACACTGTTATGTAACCAAAGACTCTTCCATTGGATGTGTCCTTTTGGCTGTCACGATTCCCACACGCTCCAGGCATGCCCTTCAGGGAACACCATACAACATTCCATGTTTTTATGCCCCATTGAAACGGTGCTGGGAAATCTGCCCTTGCACCGCTTTGCAATTCCATGAGTGCTCACAGCTTCTGTGTGAATAAAACGAGGATACGAGAAAATGGGAAACTATGACTGTTGGAACTATAAAAATATGGGAATACATGCCCTAGATGAGGTTTCTAATGTATTTTCAAGGGTATTTGGATAGGCATCTAATTGATATAATAACTGTTGAAGAGTTCGTCTCTTCTGATCACTCAAGCTCCTTCTGGAATGAGTCAAGCAGTGACTCAATCCAGCTCATGGCACAGATCGCCCTCTGAAGGCACCTGCATTTCTTCAAAGAGAAGACTCTAGCGCTCTGCTCTTCAGCACTTTACCAAGGCTGGTTTAAAGTACCTCGAGGGATGATGCTTTCCTAAGAAAGCTGATGGATCACATCATCATTTTGGCTACTTTCTTAGGACTCATTCCATTCGTGCGGTTTGGGGGTGCCCGTGGCTCGCGCAGGTCACGAGGAAGGTGTGCGCATTGTTCTTTGACAGCAGGTAATCCTGCAAGGAGATGAAATCAAAGGCTTAGCAGATTGAGAAGAACAATGAAAATGTGTTTAATTCCCTTTCCAGGAAGAGGCCGCAGGGAAAACATTCGATAAACAACGTCACGAGTTTTGTTCTGTGATGAAAGAAGAGCCTTAATACCTCAAATATGCCAAGATTATGTTTATACGGAACAATGTTTCATGTTACCTAGGAAACATGACTAATTGCTTCCTTAGGGAAAAGAAATCCTGGCTCGTAGTTTGCTGGGAGATGGTAGAGTTGCATCTTCCCTATTGAGGGGGCAATCCAAATGCAGCCCAGGAAGGGGAGGTAAAGCAGGGGAGCAGAAGCTGGTCTGGTGCCATGGCTAGATAGGGGTGTGGAGTAAAAAAACCTCATGCAAAAAGAAGTCATTCTACATACAAATTGCTTAAGATGGACTTGCAGAATGCAGATGGATAAAATGTAGCATGGGGGGATGAAGCAGGGGCAGGAATTGGCTCCTGTGAAGCCTCCTTTGAGCCGGTTGGTTTTTGTGCACCTGTGGCTTATCAGCAAGACGTTTGCATTTTGCAGAGCTGGCTCGGGCTCTGTTTCCATGTGAGCTTGCTGGATGCTCTCCCGGTTTTACGGAGCCCTGGAATGTGTGTTTGTGTAATCGTGTGTTTGACCGCGGGTCTGACTAGCAGCACTGGTGCCCTTTACCACTTCCAACAGGAAGATTCATCTCTATAGACATCATCAGTGGCAACCCTATTCTTCTCACAGTAGTAAAAACTACCTATTGAGATGGCTTTGCATGGCTGTGAATGAGAACGAATAAAAGCAGATGTCAGTTATTTAATTGGCTTAGTCTTTTGTTCTGTGCTGAGTCAGACAAAAGGCTCTGAAATCTGTCGTTATGCAGCTTTTCTTATCTATCAAGTCTGCATCTATTACACTGAGGTAGCATATTTTTAATCCACTCTGCTCAGTCTGACCACATGGCTGTGAGATGGCACTGTCAGGAGTAAACACTTAATTGTGCGGCCTTCGTTTGGACATTAGGAGATTAAACATGATGGATTCGGATGCGACGCAGCTAAATGCAGGGTACGGACCGTTGTCTGCTGCGCTTCTGGAGGGGGGAACTTCATATGGTCTCTGTGCAATGCGAGCAATTCGTGTTTTATTGAGCAGTGAACTAGATCCTTATAGAAGCATCTGCCTTTCTAACAGTCTGTTCATCTTTCTACAAGGACATGAGACCTGCAAAGATGCCAGAGTTGACACTTTTATTCCATTTTTCTCACCAGAACAGTGGGGATGGCAAGTGGAACTGTTCTGCTAGTCCTTTCTCCTAAGAGATGGGTTTGAAATTCACTGCATTTTCAAACTTTACTGAAATGGGGTAAGGGATGATATAGCTGAAATGATACGATGGTGACATAACAAAGAGCAGTAAAGGTCAGACTGGATTAATTTGCTACAGGATCAGCTGGAGAATATTAAACCTCTTAACTGTAATCCTTTGATAACCAGTCCTATAATGTAATCATCAGTGTACATCCAATAACATCCATGTTAATTACTTTAGAATCATGTGTTTGATTTTTTTTTGTGTTTTTTTCTGTGCGTTTTTTAATCAAAAGGCAAAATTTAAAGGATAATCATATGGCCCCAAACAGTTAAAATAGTCTCTTCTTCTTTGAAAAACATTATTCTTATGAGGTAGCTAGGGAAAAGTCAGCCTGGAAAGTATCCTTATGAAGGAAGCATCTGTCACAAGTCAAAACATTATTGTTGGTCCCTCGTGAGGCTCAATGTAGGTATAAACAGAGGCGAATTGTTTGGTGCTGAGTTTTGACAGGCAAGGTGGGATTTGGCAGCGCAAAGCGCTCTATCAAGGTGGGGTTGAGCACTTTGCACCAAACCTTGTGCAAAACCCTTGTAAATCTGAATACAAGGAGGGGGCTTATTACTATTTTCTGGGCACATATTAGTATGGATGGAGAGGGGAGCTGCTTTGGGGGAGGTCCACGGGCACCTTCTCATGCAGCTGAGAGTTTGGATGTCCAAGAGCTCTTGCTGCCCCTTGGGCAAAGCCCACCCATGCGACAGCTTCGAGGCACCGGGATCCAGGAGTGTTTGTGCCAACGCCGTGGGAGCTCATCCGCTATGAGGACAAGTGCAGAAAGCACCAGGCTGCGACCCACGCGTTCTTTTAACCATATCGGAAATAATCAGCCGCCCTCTAGAGCACCCGTGTTTGTGCCGCACAGCTTGTGGGCTCAGATGTCTTCCAGAAAGGGGGGGGGAAATGCTCCAAGTCTTCTCTGAAAAAACTAGAGTGGGGGGAAAAATAAGTCTGCAAATTGATAAGTATTTGTCTTGGAGTCAAAACACGGGTAGGCTGAAGCAGTGCCTTTATTGGGAGTGGTAAAGTGCTAAACTCTTGAAAATCTGCCCAATTTTTAGTGCCTTATAGGCACTTATAGGAACTTATAGGTACAGCTTTAGGCATTCACAGTGTAACAGTTATAGCTCAAATTAGTAAACCCATCTCTCCTTCTCATTCTGAAAGACATCAGTTTGGGCTCAATCTCAATGGTATGACCTGATTTTTCAACATGAAGGGCAAGAATTTGCCCCCTTCAAGAAAGGGCAAATTCTTTTTCCTGAAACTAGATCGCAAAGCCCTGAAGTCTTTAGGGAAAATAAATTCCATGGGTACTCTGAGAAAATATTTACATGTGACGTCAGTCCCAAAGGTGCTGTAAAAGATGGATGTCCCCAATTATACCCATCTCTGTTCCTAAGAACACAACTATTTCAACAAATAACTGCAGTTTCCATAACTTTTTTTGCTCTTTCTAGTGAAAGCTGCTAGAGAGGGATGGAGTTAGACAAACATTCAACTGATCGCTGGGGCAAGGCATACAAAATCACTTAAATTTCTTGATATTCCCAAATGAATGCTGCTATCAAACCCAAAATCACAGGACAANCCCCAATTACGCCCATCTCTGTTCCTAAGAACACAACCATATCAACAAATAACAGCAGTTTCCATAACTTTTTTGCTCTTTCTAGTGAAGTTGCTAGAGAGGGACGGAGTTAGACAAACATTCAACTGATCGCTGGGGTAAGGCATACAAAATCACTTAAATTTCTTGATGTTCCCAAATGAATGCTGCTATCAAACCCAAAATCACAGGACAAACCCTCAAGAAGCAGCACTTAAACCTCCTACTGATAACTGATCCCAATATGTTATTGTCCTGTTAAAAACAACCAACAACAAAAGCCCAGAAAGTTGACCTCGGGGGCAATCCTTGCTTTGAGCTGCGCTGTAATTCAATAGGATTTATAAATCTTTAATTGCAGTTGGTTTGCTATAAATGCTTAATGATAACATGATGTCCAAATGGCTGTTGGAGGGTATTAGTGACTAGGCAGAGTTACAAAGCTGCAGTGCTGTAAATAACCCAGGAATCGTCGGGATGGGGAAGATGCACGTTTATTTCCTCCGCATCTGTTCTAAACATGCGCCAGGGTGACGGGGCGTGCGGTGCGCATGGATGTGTGCCTGCGCGTGGAATTATGTAACAAGCCTGGGAAATTTTAGGTTGCGTGGGAAGGAAATTGCATCACTTGAAATCGCTTTTAATTAAACCTTTAAATGTTTGCTCGGTCGCAGAGGCGCTCAGAGCTCGCCGCTCGTTCCTCTGCATTTGATGTCCTAGCTGGTGCCTTCTGCATAGGGCTGAGCTTGGGATGAGGCTCTGAGGACTTGTTGGCTGCATGACCCGTCCTGCTGATGTCCCTGAGTGGCCACAAACTGTTTGGTCTCCCCTTCACCAAGGTAGGAGCATGCAGTGCTACATCTCACCAGCCACGGGTTTTGCTGCTCATTAGGGCCCTTTCTTATGTCCTTGGAAATAAGGAATGGGGTGGAGGGAGCAGGCAGAGGAGAGCATCCTCTCCGGTCTCTTACTCCATTCTGGATCAAGTTTGCTGGATTAATGATCCTTCTGGTTATGAGTTGGTGCTTGGATGCAGATCAATTAAGAAGCAGCTTTGCAAAATGATGCTTTTTACGTGGAATGAGGAAAACGAAAGGAACATCAGACAAGCTTGCCGCTGTCTTCACTCGTGTGCCCTTCTTGAAGCTCTTACTCTGCCCCATTTACCCTGGGTAAATCAATTGGCAGAATATTAGTGCTTTGCTTCCTTGTTTACTCTCAAAGATTATGTCCCATTAGCAGACTTGTCTTGTAATTGAACAGAAAAGTAAAATGCCAAAGTCTGTCCATCCGGGTTGTCAGGAATTAACTCCTGCAGACATTTCTGACCTCTCTTGAAATATTTCGATTGAGCATAATTAATCCAACCGAACTGAGAGGATGGTGGATGCTTCCAGGCCCAATGGCTTTGCCGTATCATAACGAGATAAAGGAATGACAGACAATGGCTTCTGTTTTTATAATGGATTTTGTTTTCCTTCATGCGTGCATCTCCATGGCAAAGCACAAAAACCCACCAATTTCAGAAATTTCAGACATCGCTGAGGCACACTGAGGGTCAGGCCCTCCTCGCAGCACCCTGAAGCACCCACTGAACCGGTCCTTTGCACGTCGCATTAATCCAGCAGCACGCTGGGTTCCCAAGTCTGCAAAGCATAAGGAGTTGCAAAGCTGGGGGGCAAACTTTAAAGTCTCACATTGGAGGAAACATGGTACATTGCACACCAATCACTCATTTAATAACAACAAAAAGTGAGTCTGGCTGACGTGCGTGCACATCCCATCATCTGCAGAACACAGAAGAGATTCCAAAAGAGGACTCACCGTGGTGACAGTAGCACTCTTTCCAATGCTAATTGTGCCGGGTTTTGCTGGGCTAATCAGGGTTTGCTGGCAGTTGCATGAGATGCGCTGGGTTCTTGTTCTCCTTCTGTCCAGCCTGGTCTTTTCCACTGCTGTTTACTTGCTATTTTTGTAATCTTGTCCTCCACATCTGCTCTGAGGGCTCGGGGCCAAAGCAGTGATTGAGGGTTGAAGTGCAGTGTTTATTATTTGTCAGATAACGCAAGAGGAGACGCTGCTGCGACGGCTTGTCCGGCAGGTACCCAGACTCGGCGCTCTGGTAAAAGCATGAGAAATGATTTGGCCTAGCTGTTGGCCTGAGTTATTTCAATGTCTTCACTTTTTTTTTTCTGGTGTAAACATGAGCAGTGTTCTGGCTTAGCAGTTGGCCTGAATTATTTTGATGTCTTTGCTCTTTTTTTTTTTCTTCCTGGTGTTGTTTTTAACCCTTTTCTATAAACAATCCAAGATGAAAGGTTTTGTGAAACGAGGACAAGTAGATGTTTGCAGATCTGCAGGGCACAGCCTCCAAGCTCAGCTCGCAGAGGCGTCATTGTTCTAGTTTACCAGAAGTATTTAAGCCTCTTGTCGCTGACCAAAATTAAGTTAGAAATCTTGTAAAATATGGTATTATTGTGGTTAGTTCCTCTAACCGATCCTGGAATTACAGAAGCATGTAACAATGAATAAAAGGAAAAGATCAGAAGATACGGGTCATCACATGCCTTTGTTTTCAAACATGATGAAGAGAAAATCATTTAGTGTCTTTCACAAAAGTTCCACTCAACTTCTGTGGCTTCTACAAGCTCCTGGACATTGCACACACCTCCCCTGTTAAGAGGCAAAATAAAATTATGCCTCAGGAGATCAAGGAAGGTGTTCCCAATGGATTTCTAGAGCAGAACTGCAGCTTTCTGCAAAACTGACTGGAAGGTCAGCGAGCACAGAGCTTGGGGAGTCATATTCTGCTTTATTATATAACTCGTATCGCTGGAATTAAAGCTTAATCCCAGGCTGTGGCCTGGGGTACAAATCAGAAGGGACTTGTTCCATTAGCAGTAACAGAGCCACTCTGCTTTTTAGTGGTACAATAACAGGCATAAGCAATGGGGATGTTTTTTAATCTGAGCCACCATGTAAGGGAAATGAGGCTGCTAGTTCTCCTTAGCTGAAAGCCTATAGCAGCTGTCCAGAAAATAAAGGTTCTTGCCAACGCTTTGATGAAACACACAGAGTTTCGTATGGCACTGAGTGCCAAACATGCTGCTGATAGAAGCAATAAATCCACATCCAAAACCTAAAAATAATATTGGGATTGTTTTAAATTAAGGTTACGGAATATGGATTTAATTAGACCCTGCATGGATTCTGAATAGCAATTATTACATATTTGTTCAGGTTTAAGTATTTTTATAGGATTTTTTTTTTAATCCCGTTAGAATATTTTTCCTATGGGATGGGGATCATCTTTGTGAGGGGAAGAATGGTCTTGTGGTTAAGGCTGGCCTGAGACTTAGGAGATCTGTGTTCGATTCCTGGCTCTGCCACAGATACCCTGTGTGAGCTTGGGTAAGTCATTTAGCAGCCAGCTTTTTTTTCTTAAAATAAAAGCCCAAACTCCATTTAAGCATCTAAAAGATGGGGCTGTCGAACTGCTGAGTGCTCAGCACCGAAAAAAATAAAAAAATTAAAGAGAGAGAGAAGAAGAAAGCTGGCTGCCTATCTAAGAGTTGTCCTCTTCTGGTTCCTTCAATACATACTGAGAATTTCTGAAAATCTGTCCCTTCGTGTCTCTGTTCTTCATCGGTGGAGCAGAAATTGTAATATTCCTCTTGCACACAGGGATTCTGGAAGTGCTAGCAAGGCTGCAAATGGGCCGTAAGATTGGGATGAAGTTAAAATGATTTTATTTTGGCTTTTATGCCAGCACTGGGTGAAAATATGAGAAATGTCATTGCTTCTCGCCAAACTGGTTTGCCTGTTGCTGCAAACAACCCATCAAAAGGAACTGGCGGGGGGAGTCTTTCTGGCACAACCGTGTTGTCTGGGTTTGAACTCGGCAGACTGGTGGCATGAGTTACGGACCTCATGTGCATTTGTTTATTGCTCCCTCCAGCAGCAGCGTTTTCAAGCAGATCACCCGAAATGTTGACTCATTCTGCCCCTTGTTTGAACCAAATGACAATTGTGAAGGCGAGGGCAGCTTTGAAGCAATGTGAGTTCGGAACCTGCGTTGCGTTGAGCTGGGCTTGCCGTGCAGAGACCCTGTTTTGTGCAGGGCTTCTGAAGAAGGCTGCTTTGCCTCCCTGCTCTCCTGGTTCCCAAACTGAAGCATATTGGTCATTGCCTTGTCCTGGTTGTCTTCCAACTTCCATATATGACTGGTGACCCCCAATTTTCAATTGCAATGCCAACAATTCTTTAGTATGCACTTGGAATTCAGCAGAAACCGGGTGTAGCATGATGCAGGCAGCTCGGAAAGACTGATGAAAAGCAGACTTACGAGTGTATATTTAGTTATTTAGCCTGAGAGAGCACAAGAAAGAAATTTCTTAGAACAGGTTACCAGATTAAATACAGGTTCCTCATTAAAAATGTTTTTACTGTTGCAATTCACAGGAGTGCTTCACAGAATCAGGGAATGAATTTATAGTCATACTAGTATGAATTAATTTGACCTGTCTCTCTGTTTTTATGGATTGAACAGAAAAACTAAAACAGAAAAACTAATTTGGCTTTGTGTGCAGAGGGCAAAAGGACCACGACACGAGATGGGTGTCCTGTAGTTAATGCACAGGCGGGTGGTATGGGCCAGTCTCACAGATCAGATACATGCAGTGATCCTGAATTCTGGTGTCAGGAGACAGGGATGAAAGAATCATTAAGTGAAAACTAGGTAGCAGGGCTTGAAATTACTGACACAGCATATAAGAATAAGGTGGGCAGTAAATTAATTCACAACCTGATGCCAAATAAAATTTTCTTTTTGAAGATGTGGGAAATCAACACAGCAAAGTTGCAGAAAACAGTTCTGAGGATAGCGGTATCAGCTGGTAAAGTCGAAGAGCACGGGGATACATTCATAAGGTCAGGGGATATTCTGGCTGGAAGGAGCCTTCTGCTTAAAGCAGGGCTGACTTCAAAGCTACAGCAGGATGCTCAGGATCTAATTGAGGTTTGGGTATCTCTAAGGTGGAGGTTGGACATCTGTTCGCTGTCATGGTATATTTTTTTTTCCTTTATATCTAATGAGAATTTATTTCCCTTGCTGCAACCGGTGTCTGCTGCTGCTCCTCTTCCCACTGTGCATGTTGAGCAGAGACTGGCGCTCTCGGGGAGCCTCCCATACAGCCCCATAGGTATTTGGAGACAGTAATTAAAGCATCCTCAGCTATTGAAACACAGCCCTTTCTGAGTAGTCTTTCAGGTGCTAAGGATTAATACATTTTTCTGCAACCAAATCATCTATTGTCAATATGCCGGGTAGCTCGTGTGTTCCTGGTGTGCATAAGCAGCTCTGGGTTTAGCAAAATTGTAAAATACACGGATTTTTACTGGTGGCTCAGGCAAGTACCTGATCCCCTTGAATAGCTGGAGGTGGAGGAGGGTGACGATGTACTTGCTGACTTGTCCTTGTGCTCTTCACAGCACCCAGTTTTGGCTTCCTCTGAGGACAAAACACTAGTCCGGGGCGATGTCCGATTTGTTTTTTTATTGTTGTGATTGTTCCCCAATGTCAGGGGGTGCTTTGGGGATAAGAATGCAACCTGATGCCTTCCTTGCTAACGTATTGGCAACGTTGTGAATTCCAGCCAGATGGGTGGCTGTTCTCCCTGGCTTTTCCAAACTTTTTCTTTTTGAGGATGAGCTTGTCCCTTTGGTGGACACAGGGGCTGCTACCACGGCATTCCCGGTGGGCATTGGCACAGTGAGAGAGGGAAGGTCTCCCAATCCCATGCCTGTTTCCAGTGCATTTTTTTTCTTTTTTTTTCTTTCTTTTTTTTTTTTTTTTTTTTTTTTNATTGGCAACGTTGTGAATTCCAGACAGATGGGTGGCCGTTCTCCTTGGCTTTTCCAAACTTTTTGAGGATGAGCTTGTCCCTTTGGTAGAGACAGGGGCTGCTACCAGAGCATTCCTGGTGGGCATTGGCACAGTGGGAGAGGGAAGGTCTCCCAATCCCGTGCCTGTTTCCAGTGCATTTTTTTTTTTCTTTCTTTTTTTTTTTTTTTTTTTTTTTTTTTTTTTTTTTTTTTTTTTTTTTTAATTTGTAAGCAGCTTGTGCCCTGGAATGTAAAGAATGTGCCCGTGTGGATTCCCATTCACTTTTCCTGGCCAATACACCAGTGTTTTCTCTGGAGTGTGGCCAGAAGGGGACATATTTGCAGTATATTTCCTGAGTCATTTATGGTGCTTGGGTGAGCTCTCCAACAGCTGGAAAGGAACTGAAAGATGGAAATGGAAAGTTGGTTGTCCTGGCCACCAAGAGCAGATCCCAGCTTAAGAAATGTTGCTTTTTTCACCTTCAAAATTTTAGCTGAAGGAATAAAAAGAAAATGGGAATTTCCCAAGGCCATGAGCATCCTGCTGGCTTGGAGATTTAATTGGGTTCTTAGAGGGCAAAGTTGGTATTTCATATACAGTTCAATGCCAAATGCATGGCTGGCACCAAGCTAATCACCTACCTCAAAGCAATGTTACAAGGGCAGTAGCAGATCAAAGAGATTTAAAAATGAAGCAAGCTGCATGAAAGCTTGGCATCACCAATGGGCTCTACTGATGTGGGCAATACAAGTGGCTGGTCTTTCAGACATGAGAACTAATGAGGTCTCTCTGAGCAGTGTGTTTCCTCGCCTATGGCCCCTGCTCCAGAATTGCCCCCAGAGCTTGTTACTGCTACGGAGAAGCTTCAATAAAAGCTGGGGCCGTCTGCCCGGCCACGTCCAGAAGGCTGCTTGAGTTCTTTGATTTACAGCTATTTGAATGAATACAAATGGATTTGAAATAGCAGCTTACATTCATAAAATAATTTTGAAACACTCATCAAGCCCCTAGACTCCAATAATGATGATTCTGCTTCTCTTTTAATACTGCTTTTCAGCTCTAGCTCTTGGGTTCCATTAGCCAAGGTGACCGGGAAATGAAAGGATCTCGTAGGAATAAGAACCAGGTTCCAGATACAGTGTGTCATATCAGGGAAAGCTCCAAGGGGCATCTCACTTGTAGCAGGAATTTGTTCTGATGCTTTATAATTCTGAAAGAGTTAAAGCTCAATCTCAGTCTGTTTATGGCAAAGAAAGAGCCTGAAAGCTGTCACCTCATATGACTGATGGATTAGTTTTCTTTTCTGATTGATCTCAAAGAAGTTGCTCAAGATTCGCTTGCCAGAGGCAAACACCTGAAATGAAATTGTTATTCGGTTCCCAGCACATCAGGGGAGTCCTAACAGTAACGAAACCACCGGGCAGTCCTTTTCTGCCTAGCATCAGGATGTCGCAAAGTACTTTATCAATAAAAATTAATTAGGTCTTACCACGCATGCAGAAGGAGGTCAGTGTTATAACCCTGATTTAAAGCTGTGAAAATGAAGGCATAGAGAACACTTGACACTTCTTTATGATGGATAAAACCAAGAATTCATTTTCCAGCTTCCGATTATCGCTTTGCCATCTCTTTTTCCCTCCTACGGCAATTGCTGGAAATTGCTCAGTGAGCTGTGCTGCAAGGTTGCTTTGAGCTGGTTACAGTTTAATCACCTGGGAGCAGTAATAATTTGCCATATGGACAATGCCGTTCAATTCCAGTTATAAAATCCATGTGATCCAAACAAACTCAAACATGCTTTTGCATTAACCACTTAATTTTCTGTTCTGCCTTGTAAAGACGGTCTTTTTTTGGATGATTTAATTTAGCTGGAGCCCCAGACGCAATCTTTTTGCAGGTAGAGTTATATTCCCACCTTCACTACCCTTTTCCTTTTGCTTCCTACATAGTACTTTGAACATGATGCAGTCCAGCAATTAGACAGCTTTGCTGACAAAGAAAAGGCAGTTTGATCAGGGAGACAAAGGCATTTCAGGCTCCCTAGGAGAGCATAAAGTTGGACTGTAGTTCCACTGATTCATGGCCTATGTGTTCCCACAGTAAAAACACAAAGTAACTTCGAGTTTGGTCTCTCTGTGGATCCAAAAAAGAGCCTGACAGGAGACGGGAATACAGAGGACAAATGCTCTCACCACTTTTGTGCTGGCTGGGGTTTAGCAGGAGTTGAAACATCATCCTTCTTGCATCTGAAGAGGGACAAATTATTATGAATATTTTAAGAAAACAAATTAAAAAAATCTCCAGTGGCTTCTGGAAAAACAGAAGGAAAAACTGCCTAAAGTTGGACTCCTCAAACTGTACGATGCAGAGGACACAGCCGCTTAGTTTTATTTTCTGACTTGTTGCTTCTCCTCTCAGGCTGAACCTAGCATTAACTCTGTCTTCATTACTTACAGTGTGGAGTTGATAATAGCCAATCTCAGAGTGCTGTTTGGGATATCTGAAAGGCAGATTTCTTAAAACATAGGGAGTTCTACTATTCAGAAAAACAGGATTTATTTGGGAATGTCAGCCCTGTGTGAGACATACTCCAAACTGAGGATCACCTTGGAAAGGCAAGTGCAGAGAAGGTGCCAGGTCTGTTCACTGCTATCTCAATTATGACCACACATTCCACCTACGGCAGTAATACCTATATGCAAAAGGGCTTTGAAAAGCTTTTGAATGTGGGGGAAGAGGTTGGGTAGTAAAAACAGATGCTTCCTGCAAATAATCGGTGCAAAGGCTCGCACCTCGTGTGGGTTCCCATGTGTAGCCCCGAGCTGTGGAATGGGTCTCATCGGGGTGAGCGGTGTGAAGGGAGGCCCCGATGGCATTCGCGGGCTCTTCTAGGACAACCAGTCCCCGTTTATGTCCATTCTTGCGGTTGTAAGTTCGGGCTTTGTCTGGTGGATTATTGCCAGGGCATTCCTGAAATAGGAGACTTCTTTTGCTTTTGTGTGAGATGTGCGTTCATTCTTTTCCACATCAGTAATGCATTACACACAACAGCATCGAGCGTGATTCCAGAAGGAATGGGATTAGGGGTACCGTCCAGTACAAAGCATACCACACGCGCCAGGCAAAGTCGTAGGTTCAAGTAATCAGCAGATGGAGATGTAACAAGAGGGCACGGGCAGTGTGGAAATGGACTTAAAAAGCTGATCTCAGTTAGGTGTTTGAGTGTGCCCACCGACATGAGTTGGCAGAGGTTTCCTATTCAGCAACTGCATCATATAAGCCACATCATAAGCTGATTAAATTCTATATTAAAGCTAGTTAGTCTCTGTGCCTTCTTGGAAGGCATTTTCAGAGTTGTCTTGCTCTGGCTGCAGGAAGTCAAGTCGTATCTGTGGTCATTTTGGTTTTATTTGGTCTTCTAAAGCTTCCGTTATGTTCCCTCCTCCAGTGTTTACCCTGCAGGTGTATTTACGAACAGCGATCATTTCTTTATGGCCATACTATTCAAGGTTAAATAGGTGGATGTCTTTAATTTTATCTCAGAAAAGGAGCCCTACTCTTAATAGCAGCATCCCTATTCTGAGTATAGGTAATGGGAGAATATTAGTCCTAACATCACCAGAGTCTCATGCAATGACATGGCCACTTTGGCCTCTTTAAGAGATGTCTAAACCCCCTCTAGGGCTGTTTTCTTTTTTTTCTTTCATGGATGATTCACCAGGATGTCACACAATCACCCTGCAGCTCACACACACAGATCTGTGTGCACATTTCCTCTTAGTAGGGTCTCTGCTCATCCCACCAGCCATGAATTTCCTTCTGTCTCAAATACAAAGTTCAGGCGATATATACATAACAGCTTGAGAAACTGAATAAAACTCATTGACACTGCTCCCCTGAAAAACATACAATTATTTTACAAAAATATACAATTGCAATTACCCTCTCCCACTGAAATGTAGAAAACTTCTACCGTGGAAGGTGCAATCTATTAAATACCACCTGTGAGGCATATCTGATGGGAAGGAGATCGCATTCTCTAATGGAAGCTGAGTTTTTGGAAGGCAGAAGGTAATGAGGTTTGCTAGCGCACTGACGTTGCTGACTACAGTTCTGCAAAACCTCCGTGCGATCTTCAGCGAGGAGAGCCCTTTTCTGTGATGGCTGAAGGATGCCAGGTCCTACCACAAAGCTCCATACCTTAATGCATCCGTGTTGGTGCTCACTCCAAGGGAGTAGTGCCACCTACTGAATTACCAGCACCATCTCCTGCAACAGCTGGATTTTAATGCTGCTTATTTATGTGAAATCCATGGGGTCCCAGACAAAGTCCTTCCTCCCCAAGAGTGGCAGGTGCAGGACTCAATTACTCATTTCATAAATTACTCATTTCAATGATCTAGAGATGTTCCAAAACTGGAGGAATATAACTTGCTTATGGCACTTCGGTGTCACTGTTAGAATGAACATGCCTGTTGTATTCGAAAATAAAATTAGGCTGATGAAGTTGGGCCAAGGAAGTAACGTAATGTGAGCATAGCATTGCTTCCTTAACGGAGAACAGGATTCAATGCAATCATCTCCAAACCCATATACATCCATCACCCTGGAAGTTGAACATTATTTTTTTTGTTATATCTTTGAAAATATCCTTCACTCTCTATGATGCAGTGGGGGAGTCTTCACAGAGGCATCAGTGATTACTCCTACTTCTAGTGACATACTGCTGAGAGTTCCAGCTATAAGGTCAGGAAGTATCCTTAAGTTTTGTTTTGAAGAAAAAAAGGGGGGTTATTGTATCCTCTTTCTCCTCTTTTAACGATGCACAAAAGTAGTCTAAGAGTTTTTTAATAGCCTACTTAGACTTTGTTATTCTTCCACCTTACAAGTATCATGTGTCTTGTGTTTCTGGTTTTGGTGCATGCATTTCTTGGGAAATGCCTCGGTCTCATTTTTTGAGTTGATTAACTGACAATTAACCCAAATTAGTTTATATATTTGTGAAGACTAATTTAGCCACCCAAAACTATTTGTTTCAGGATACCATAATTTGTTCAAAATGGAGCAAAACATCTAATCTAGCTATTCTTGGGGTTGATTAAGAGGTAGCCACTCATCACTGTGCAAGATGTAGTGGTTAGAGCTGGTTTGAATGTTTTTGGAAGTTGCTCTTTTCCCGCAGAACCCAAAATTATTTCATCTGAACTATCCTGGCGATGTGAAACTTTTGGTGAATTCAAGGCTGGTTTCCAATGGAACCGTGCCCGGGTTCCTGATGGGCTTCTGGGTATCGGAGCGCTTTCAGCACCGGCGATTCCCGAGCAGACCCTCCTGCCAAACTCATGCCAGCAAAGGCCATTTGAAAGCCCTAGGAACGCGGGTAGTGCTGGAGAAGTAGGGGAGAAAATATAGCAAAGACATAGAAAGAATTCTAAACAATCATAATTCAATTTAGCTCATCTCAAATATCGGTTTTCCCATCCAATAATATCTCCGACATTGTCAGCTTATTTGTTCTCCAGCCATTCATTGTCTCACGGAGGCGCGCGCTGCCAAAGGGATGACAAGGGGCGGCCGGGTCCAAGCGCGGAAGGTGCCACGGGCCCAGCTGGGCCGGGGCAGGCTGGTTCCCGGAGAGGCTCTTCCCAGCCGGCTGGGGAAACGGTTCTCGTTTCAGCATCTGGCTCTGCTGAGCCACAGGGAATGACTTAGAGCAAAGCTCCCTCTTCCATGAAAGGGCCCGGTGCATCTTCGATAAACCAAACCCTTCTGCCTCCCCCAGACAGACAGTCCGTAGACTTTCTTCTTCTCTTTTCAGGAGTTAGTGAAACCGTATGCATGTTTTCACCTCTGGAAAGCTCTGGTTTAAGAAGCATGAATCAGCCAATATTTGCAAATATCCAGTGTCTTGCAAAATTAATAGCAGTTTATCAGTCTCATCAGTGTGCACCGGGGCAGTCAGTGCTCTCTGTCATTCCTGGCAGGTATTTACCTGGCACCTACAGTAACACTGAAACAGCCTTGCAAGTCGCAACACATTCCTCTTAAATCACCCACAGCTCTGCAGAAGATAAAACACACCTGACACAGGACCACTGAAACGGGAATAATCTCACCATATTTGCTACTGAGAATGCAATAACTAACCATATTAATCTGCATAAAGTAATTTAGGAAAACCTTTTCAGAAATGGGGTGGGTTGGTTGGATGCTTTGCAGCACTTTAGAGCAAAAAAAGAAGGGACATTCTGTATCAGAATTGCACAGTTCTTCCTTAATTTATTATCTGTATAGGCACAGTATGGGCCAGTGTAAACTAATATTCAGGAATGCAGGAAGGAGTCACACAGAAAACTCTGGGTAAGATTTCTTTTTTTGTTTGTCCTTTTTTTTTTTTTTTCTGGAAGAAATAAGATGATCTTAAATTGACTGAAAACATTCTGGTTTAGGGAAAAAAAAAGAACCAGATTGGCTCTGTTGATCCTTTGTTGAGTAATACCCTCGGCAGCTACTTCAAAGGGCTGCGAGACACCTTAAGGGCTAAACGCAGAAGATCAGAGCAAAAATCACCTGGAGAATCAAAGGCTCCATCCCAGGCCCTTCCTCGGTTGCACCGCGAATGTGTCAGCCAGGGAATGGGCAGAGGCCAAAAGCAGCTGCCTAACGGGGCAGGGAGACCTGCAAGGGGAGAGCAAATCCCGCTGGGCCCGCAGCCTGGTGGTTTCCATGGAAAACAACCCTGGAAATGACAAATCCCAGGGGAACACGGCAATGTGCTCACATCAGCATTTTCCAGCCCAAAATGCTTCCCATCAGAACAGTTTTTAACCAGACCTGATGCTTGTGACTAACATGAGATAGGTCTGTAAGGTCATTGCAGTGACCGGTGCTAGCAGTNTTGATGCTTGTGACTAACACGAACTAGGAGTCTGCAGGGTCATTGCAGTGACCGGTGCTAGCAGTGTCTCTTGAAAGAGTATTTCTGTATTTGTGTACCTGAGCACACAAGGCACCATGTTCCACTTGCTCACCTGGCATTTTTATCATATTCTGTTTTTTCAGAGATGCTTCTCCTCCCTCTTTTTTTTTTTTTTTNTCCAAAGATGCTTCTCCTCCCTCCTCTTTTTTTTTTTTTGCATCTTTACTTTTTATCATTCAATAGTGATGTTCCTACTGCTCTGCACAGTGGATAAAAAGAGACTTAAGTAAAAAGCAAGAAAAGATGTTGGATTTTCCACTCCCCGCTGAGTAGATTTAGACAGAAGTTCAATATGACAAAGTTATTCATGTCAAAAGCAGGCACTGGGTGAAACTATAATCCAGTAAATCCCTCAGGTTTTGATAAAGAAGGTGGTTTATGTGTGAGGGAACAATTAGAAAAGAGAAAATAATAACTAATCACATCTGCCAGAACTTCATACCTCTGCAGTTTAATTGTATGTACAACTTCATTTGAATTCTTATCTCTACTGTGATTTATGCTTTCTCATCAAAGCATATCCTTGTAACTTGTTTTTTCTGACTGTAGGTGTAGAATGCATTTATTTTAGGCTGCTTTAGCAAGAGGAAAGCCGTAAGTATTTGCAAAGATATGCTTGACTACCTGGCCTTGGCATTCCTTCCTGTTGGAATGAAGAGTCTGCAGAACAGAACTGCCAGAATATGGACTTAGGAGTCTGTCAGCTAACATGAAAAGGGGAAGATGGATGTGGGAGATATGGAAGAGAGAAAGCACCATTTGGCAAGATTCCCTGTGTAAGAGAAGAAAATTAGAAGGTACAAATGAATAGAGTGTAACAAAACAAAACAAAAAATGTCATTCACAAATTCAGCTTGGAAGGGAGTGAAAGGTCTCCTACAAGTGCAAAGACAAAGGACGAGTAAAGACACTTAGATATTTTCAAAAGTTTTGCTCTCTGAACTTAAGGACAAAAATGAGTTATATAGTTTGTTCTTCCTTTGTCTTTTGGATGGGATGATCATTGCATTGGCTTAGACTGGGTAAAACCTGCCCACTTTTACAAGTATAAGCTATCGTAGGAGGGAAGGAATTCAAGAAAAGGAATGTTATTTCTTGTTAATTGGGTCCCCTGGAAGAAGGAGTCCAGATAGAGCAGTGAAATGCCTGTCTATAGCTAGGAAAAATGTTAACTTATGGGTTGGGATACTGTCCAAGTCAGGATTTGCAAAGGAATATTTAGTATGGGAGAGGTCATGATAGATTACAGGAAAGTGAGGGGTCATCTCTGCTAAACAAGTGAACAGGGATTTGGCCCACTCTGTACTGTGATAATACACATTTATTCTGCTCTTCGGTTTGCTGTAAATAAGAAATCAAGTCCCTGATAAAGTTAGGGGTTCTTTTTCCCAAATCCGAGCTAAGCAGAGTCTGAGAGACTTGTCCCAAGCCAAGACACAGAAAAGATCTTTATTTTTTAGTTGACTTATTTGTCCTTGGTCACACTGCAGTCTTCTACTTTGGTTCTTCTTTTCATAAAGAAAAGGTATTAGTTTTTCTTTGCTACCACATTGTACACAGAACTAGATCTATAATTCATGAGAATGAAAACAGAGGCATTAAAAAGAAAACCTGTCGTAAATTAAGCTATTAGGCTTTTAAATGAGCGGTGATGACAGTGGGGAGATGCAGAACATCTACTGCAATTCTAAACATAGCTATAATGCTAAAAGGCTTTCATCAATAGATGGTAAAAACAAAATACTGAAGTTACTTTGATCTTGATTTTCTTTTTTTTTCTGTAAATAGCATTGCTGATTTTTTTTTTCCCTTGATTTTTGGTTTAGGTGTCTCTAATAGTGAGGAGAGGCAGGTGAGCATTGGAGGATAATATTCCTAAGCAGGAATTCATAGAGAGGAAACCCCAGATGGGGCAAATGGCAAATGCCATTACAACCCAGTGTTGTAAAAGGTGCTGGCAGTCCCTAGGCCACTAGATCCTTTTGCTGGGAGGGAAAAGATTGCCCTACCTCAAGCTGAATTAATCGTTAATGGGTTTATAGGTGTCAACGTACACACATGCACAATCCCTAATGCCACTTGGTGCTGTCACCACTCAGAGCACCGCAAAGAGGCTCTTAAGGCTGGTGACTTTACTGGAACCTCCAAAATGCATCCCCATCTCACTGGAAAGAGAAGTTATTGCAGCCACTTAAAGCAAACCTACAAAGCAGCAGGCTTCTGCAACAAGAGGAATCAGGAAAGGATATTGTAAATGGAAATACGAAAGAAAAATAACGCGGCAGCTTCAGCTTGTGTAAATCGCTTGGCGCCGTGCCTGAGGTTTTCTTTCTTCATTTGAGGCTAAATATGACGGTTTTCTGTGGGAGTTGCAAACTACAAGAGTTCTCCTGGGATATTGTAAACATAATTCATGTTTGCTCGGGCAACGGCTGACATCACTTCCGCGGGCGCAGAGGCCAAGGCACCGAGCGTGCAGCAAAAATAGCAGCTCCGTAAATCTGCCCGGGCCCTTAATTAGGCAACCTTGATGACAGCATTAACATTGAATGCTTTCATTTCGGGGTGGTTAATGAGGTGCTTTCTAATATTCTTGTGCCACACACGGAGGGTGCCCTCTCCACGCGCCCGATCTGCAGGGATGCACCTAGGGCACCTTCATGAAGCGCTTCAGGTGAGCGGAGAAACCGCCTTAGCCAAAGGTGAGAGGAAAAACGAGGTAGACGTTTGATTATCTCCTCCTGTGTTTGCCGACTACTCATAGTTTGCAGATGAATTAGACCATGCAGCTCTGCTCGCTTATTTTTTTAATTAGTTATTTAGCAGGGTAAACATTTCATCAAGATCAAAGAACGTTTTCGTATCGTGGTTTCCCCTTGTGTCTAGTTTGCATTGAAGGATTATTAATTGGAGAAAAAAAAGAAGAGAACAAACCCCCAAAGAACAGTCTTTAGAACAGACTGTAGAAAGTCCTCTACAAATTTTGTCCTTTGGTCTTTTCAGTGGATCTCTCCATGGATGAAAGAGTAATTTGCTGCATCCAGGGACAGACAAATTCAATTGCCTCTTCCCGCTAAACTCTCATCCAGGGCACTGCAAGCGCCAGGCGATTTTCCTGATATATATGAGATACAAGTTACCTAATAGCTGAGCTGTCAGCACTGTTCTGCAGGAGATCGGTGGTTCCTGGGGTGGCCAAACGGATTACTAAACATGTGCTTAAATCCTATTCATTATATTCAGTTGCCTGCTTTCCTCCATCCCAAGGGTTATTCATCATTTGTGTGTTGATAGTGCTCAAAACCGGCTCTGAAAGCCCCATGGAAGCCAGGGAGGAATGTGCGCAGGAGAAGAAACCGTTCCTGCTCCGAAGAGTTTACAGTCTTTGGAAGGATTAGGGAAGGTGTTTGTATGGAATAACAACAGCCTAAGCGAGGCCAGAGAAAAAGAGGGAAAAATGGTTTTTCCTGCTTTTGAGCAAGCGCCCGTGCTGGCCAACTCCAGAACATCTGGTCTCCCAGGGTGTTTTTTCACATCATGCCAATACCTGACTGGGATAAACAACATTATCTAAGTTCTTATTTCTCAGCATCAGCAGCTGATAAGAGAACTTATTCCTATCAGCGTGAGATTCGAGCAGAGGGAAGAGAGATTTATGCCTGTTTGAAACCAGCCTCCACCCTGCCTAATTGTTCAGTGCCGTGAAGAGACGTGC
Source organism: Crypturellus undulatus (assembly GCA_013389825.1). Taxonomy (NCBI): domain Eukaryota; kingdom Metazoa; phylum Chordata; class Aves; order Tinamiformes; family Tinamidae; genus Crypturellus; species Crypturellus undulatus. The sequence continues at coordinate 165,421 of VWPW01022679.1, forward strand.
GGTTTAATCAGGCAGGTTTTTATTTTCCAGGCGGCTGTAGATCACTGCATCAGCGCTCCCCTTGCCACCCACCAAGCAGTCGGCATACAGCTCCAATTTGTTTTTACATGGAAATTACAGTGTGCTTCCCCTCTGCAATTTACTGTAATGCTGATATTTTGTACTTCTGTGGCACCTTCCCTTCCCGGGCTCTGACTTCTAGGGAAAAATGAATGTATTAAGCATCAAGCCCACAGTGTACTCCAAAAGTGAGAATAATATATCTATTGCTGGGCTATTCAGGGCATGGCATACGACTCTATTCCACATCACTATTTTGACAGTATTTTGAGATGTTTCCAGACCCAGTATTTGCTGTTACTAGTTCAGACATCCGTGCAGTCTTTCTGATTCATTGGGATCTGAATTTAGCCTGATCTGCCCTCAGGGCCTGACACCTCTTCTCCTGGATCACTTTATACATCGGTTTTGGAGGATGATGTAGACGGCCTAACTGGCACAAGTGAAATTCAAGGTATTCAAGTGGAGTATGGAGTGGAAAAAGACATAGGAAAGGATCAGCTAGGATGTGGAGGACAGATTTAAAATACTCCTTTTAAGAACAGTGAAATGGACGTAGCTTCATAGATGAGGACACCATGAAACCTACCAGACTAGAACTCAGCTATTCTTATTTCTGTTCTTGCCTTCTAACTTCTGAATCACCATCAGTCATAGACACCTGCAAACATTATTTTATTTGCAAATCTTTTATATGCTCAGCTGTTTAAACAGATGTATTGCCTTGGATGGGGAAATATATTTGGAAATTGTCTATTTTCGGCACTTTTAAGAATATTCGAGCTGTTGCAAGTCTCTTGTCACATATTCAATTTGATAAAATTTTTTTCTGTAGGTGTTCAGATTCTTTTCAAGGGGTAAGGAGCAGGGCTCTGCTGAGACTGTGAGCTTTTGCTTTCAGTGTGCTCCTTGTTCAACCTACCTATGGCTTCTCCCAAAACAGCTTAAAAGAAAAACGCACGCTTAAGAGGATATCATTACCACCTTACATCCAGTACTGGCTTGAATATAATACATTTATTTTAAATTTCATATATGAGAGGGCTTTACTATATCATCTTTATTGATGAAAGAGATGGTTGGAATTTTTAATTTTTTTGTATATTTTTACTTTCTTTTTACTTCCTTTTGTTGAAGAGCCACTTAGCCAGGCAATGTCCATGCTCCCCACAGATGGGAGCCCGCACATGGGGCCGCACACCCACATACAGAATTTGGCGTGAGGGTGTTTCTGTGCATGGTACAACCAGTTATTTCTTTATGTGCAGACTCAGGAGCAAATTTTGTGTCAGTAAAATGCATGAGATTCCCCATGGTAAACAAACCTCTTTCATACAAAATCAGTTTGATCTGGGCGTCCCAGCTTGAACAAAAGCTGACTTGAGCAGCTTGGAAGTTCAAATGAAGTGCAATAGAGAGCTCTCAGGAATGTGCATTTGGACTGATGGTCTCTGCTACAAAGACGCCCAGGATCCAATGCTGAAAAGTTTTCCCAGTTGCAAACCTCCTCCTTTTATCACTCCCAAGGCAGAACAGGTGACTTGCCCTGCACTTGGCTAAGAAATATCACATTAACCTTCCACATTTGTGTGCGTCGTGTCCGTATAAAACGTTATGATATGCATCTGTAGTGCTGATTGCAATAAGGTAACGATATTGCTAAGTAATTATACGACTATTTTATTTCAAGCATCTCATTGTTTCAGCCGAGCACAGCAAGGATACTCTGAACAAGACGTACCTACCTCCACTGCTGCTTGCATGTCTGAACAAGAGATTAATTTCTATAATACCTCCATTTAACAGGATAACAGAAAGAAAATAGCTACTCTAAGGGTGTCTAAATGTTTTAACACGTCTGTCTGTCTCTAGGCTCTTCTGCTATATCCACTTCTATATCTGAACACCTTTTGACCTTCTAAAAGATGAAAAATCATTCTTTCTTCTGCCTTTTTCTTTTTTGAAATGCTAATTAAAACACCCTCTCAGTGCATGTCAGAAAATCACCTACTAAGCAAGGGCCAGTAGATACTAGTTGGCAGCATTCCTTGAATGTGTTTTCCCAAGGAGCTGGTTTGGCTCCCACGTTTGGTGACTGAATATAAAGCTGTGTTTGAGGAGGAAAAACTGCATCAAAATCTCTGCAAGAATTTGGATACATAGAGACATGGAGAGGTTTAAGATAGCACATTGTCAGCTGTGCAATTTTATCCTTGCTACTTGAATATTATTTAGCAATGAAATTCATGATAATTAAATCGCAGGCCCATGACCTCAAATGATTAGAGAAATTTGTCCATAGCAAGCGCAGGTGTAGCCCATGCCAGCACTCAAACAATGACTGTTTTGAAAGGCTGCTGTTCCACAGGGTTGTATGTGACTTCCCAGCCGCGCTCCAAGTGGCAGTCAGAGCCCTGGATTCCCGTTTCCCCTCTTTGTTTCCAAGTGCCTTTCCTGGAACCCCCAGCCCAGGGCTCCCCATGGCTGTGTCCTGCTCCCTGGTGACCCCTGCTCGTCCTCCCCTTCGGGACACGTGAGCTCTAACCCCGGCTAAGTCCAGCAACGCAGGTAAACGCTTCCGAGGAGCCCAACCTGCAGTGCAAAGTCGTGTCCAGACGACTTTTCCTTTGCTTTTCTTTAGGCAAAGTGCTAAAGTTCATGCTCCTTTGCCCCCACACAGTGACTCTAAGAAGAATTTTAGGTTCTAAGGCTTCCAGGGAACCTTTCCTCCTCCCTCACCTGCCATCCCTTCCCCCTGCAACTAATTTTGACCACACGGAGTCATTTTTCTCACAACTCCAATCCCAGCACGTTTGCTGGAAGCATTTCAGCTATTTGGCAGTTGCCTGGAGGCACTGGACATTCTGATCCTGCCTCACCTGCAATTCAGTGCTTCTCACTACACTCTTTGGAGTTGGAAGCAGGTAGCACACGATTGCAATAAAACCTCTGAACTTAAACACATAAAAACACAAGTGTGTCTATGTGCTTACATGTTCAATAGGATGTTCCTAAAATGCAGTGTATTAGACACTTATTAGCAAATCCCATTCTTTAATTAGAGTGACCACAGCAAGAGGTCACAACAGTATTTTATAGTAATTCTCTTTTCTCCTTTTATATCAATTTCTGTCCTGAAGGTGATGTCTTAATTTTCACGTGAAAATAATAGACGGATAGAAAATAATCTGAGCCTTATGTGTATTTAGTACTACCAACTGATCAAAGTAAATTCAGTACCTTTTCTTCTGAGTGCTGCATTCAATCTCTTTTCCCTTACAGCTGCCCCGAGATGAGACGGAGAGCAAGAGCGAATCCCATAGAGACTTCGGCCTGGATGGAAGGGACAGAAAGAAAGAACTTGTAAGTATGAAATTGGTTCCAGGTGAAATCAATACAATTTAAGTCTGTATCTTAGCACTTTTCTGTACCTTAGTGACAAATTTCTGTTGGTGTGTAAATTTAGGACCTGAGCTATGTTTTTCCTAAACCTTTTATTGCATTACTTAATTGTGATGCTATCGTTATAATTATAGTTAACCCAACAATGGAAAATTGTCCTTAAGACAATAGAAGCACTGGAGACCAGTTAAAAACAAACAGGTTACATGAGCCCTGGAAGTACATTCTGGTTACCAATGCACTTGTGTCTCTTAATGCTGCCAATACAGTCAGGTCAAGAAAGATTTTCTTTGATCAACGCACATATCTATAACATTTCCATTGCAAGATATAGGTTGCTGTAGAGATTTTGGGACAAGATAGCCATAAAGAATTTCTTTTATTGTCCCTAATGAGTTAGTTTATTACAACAGCACCTGCAGCAGGCCACCAAAAATAGAAATACTCGCCACCTATATAATAAAAGCATTTTTGAAAGAAAACTTTTCATGTTTGGTGTTTGTACAAAGCCCAAACGACTCATTTAGGGACGACTCATTTAGGCTGTCACTCTGCTTAGTTGCACCTTCACAGAGGGAAGCACTGTACTTTGCTGCTGTTGCTATACAAGATGTTTTACAATGCAAAAGTTTCTTCCCTAATATGAAACTGTCCTTTCTACTCATGCAAACTGTGCCTGAGAAAAAATGTTTGTAAGTCTTTAAATTACCTTAAATGGGTTAGTGTAATTGTATAACAGTCCTAAGGCACCAAGGTGATGGGTTCTATACAGGTACATGTTTAAAGAACGGTTAGAATCAAAATAATATGAAATATTTTGGAATATTTTAAATAAACAAGCTGGTGAAAAAAAAAAAAAAGGAGATAGAAGACATGGAAAACTAGCGCATCTTAGATGTCCCTGTTCTCTGTGGCGCTATGAACTTTCCATTTGACTTTTTAACTTCTGCAGCAAATATTCAGATAAAGCTGCAAAACAAACACTTAGACTGATGCCTGGAAATTTCCCTTGTTAATGAAGTTTATTAGACAGTAATTTCCAAAAGGAAGTATCACAGGGAACAATCCACCAGTGTGAATGGGAAATAAAGCAGCTGAGCTGCTGGGCCTTCTACAGCTCCGAGTAGTTTACTTGTTTGTGTTTTTTTTAACTATGCTTTTTAACTCTGCTATTACAAGGCTTCACTCCGGGGCTTCCTATGAATCAGACTCCATGGACTTATTGTGCTGCAGTTCACACATAAAAGTTACGTGGCAAGGAAGAGGCAGTGCCTCCCACCCACTTAAGCTATTTATAACTAATGAAAACACAAGTCTTTCACATTAATTAACATCTATTGCAGAGTATATTTAACAGCTCCATAATCTACTGATGAGGGAAAGGAACTGGTTTGTGGACATGTCACTTAACAGGGATACAAGGGTGATGTTACTTTTTATTTTCAGGTAACACGTGGCAGGGAAGGAAAGGAGAGGTATGTATAACCTGAAGTGATCTACGGTTATTTGTGTAATAAAGGGACTGTGTGAATGTACACAGCCTTTTTGTGAGATTGGATCTTATCTTTCTGGGCATAATCAGGAAAAAAAAAAAGAGGAAATGAATTGAGAAATATTAGGAAAAAAATGCAGAAAACTTTGAATGCTTCAAGAAACTGGTGAAGGGTAAGGGCTGATGTGCAGGTAATTACATTAAATGAAAAGATACCAGTGCAATGATCTCTGGATATAGCCGCAGGGAGCAGGCTGCATGGGAAGAGGCAAGGACAACTTTTTCCCATCTGCATTTGGGTCCTATTGGGTCCTACTCCCTTTAGACTTTAGACTTGGTTCTAAAATAACAGCCTAGCAGCAATAAGAGCCATTCGGAGCGCTGAGCTGGCCCTTGAGCAATTCCCGTGGCTACAGGAGATTGGACCTGCCACCCTCACTTGAGGTCAATGCAGAAACAGTATCTCCTCTCCCTGAGCAGGAGAGAGATGATAAAAATGATTTAGGTGGAAGGGGAGAAGGTGAGGATGGGGCATGGAAGGTATTTGTAATACAGCCTGAGAAGTGAAGCCTTCTGGAAGCTCCGAATGATCCAACCCGGAGTAAAAATAGAAGACAGGAGATCCCCAGATTGCGTTTCATAGGGAAAGCAGGGGAAGAGCAGGAGGGACGGTGCACATGGAGGCAGGGGAGAGGGATCTGCAGGAGCACAGATCTCTCATTTCTGTCAGGCTGCGCTGCTAAATGCCAACACTGCTTCCACTGCTGTCCTGAGTGGGAACTTAGCTTAATTCCTCCCTGTATCTCCATTATTTCTTTCTTCTGACTCCAGTTGTTCCATGTTTCTATCCACAAGTCCGTCATGGGTAGCCAGTGCACCGCAGGCTGGGCTTGCAAGCCTGCAGAAGGCAGGGTAGGTGAAACTAGATTTGAGGGCAGCTATTAAGCTATAGTTAAATTAGAAACAAATTATTAGAGGTATGTAAGCATGGGCCTTGTACCTGTTAGGCTGAGCCATCAGGAAAGGTTTTACAGCAGGCAGTGGCCAGTGGGGGACATGATGTAAAACATTTGTCAAAATTTGTCCTTAAATTACCCTGTCCCTCCACAAGATTGAGAATGTGGATGAGGAATATTTGGATTATGTCCCCACACTCTAATTCATCTGCAGGCAAAGAACAGCCTTCTGGCGGGTGCTTTGGGGAGCGCGTCCATCCAAGGGCCTTCCTCCGTCTTTGCAAGAGCAGAGACTTTCTCATGTGCTCCTGGTTGTCTTTTCTAACTGTACTTGCTGTGGCTTTCTGCAGAGACGCAAGTGCAAGAGGACAGGGACTGGAAACCAGGGAAGAAGAAGAAATAAAGCCTTGCACCAGCAGAAGGTACGGAAGGCTCCTGAGAGCCGTCCACTGGCTGTGCTCTTATGTATGGGCTCTATGCATCTTGCAAGCACTGTAACAAGTCAAGACAACATATAGCTAGTGTATAGCTGAAGTTTCCAAATACCCCATGTCACATTACATCACTTCATAATGAGTAATGATCTCTCATGTTATGCAATGTTATGAGCGGTAGTCTGTTATTTCAAAGGCTGCCAAGTGAAAAGCTCTGAATTTTTGGAGGTTTGTATTTTTGTTTTGTTTTTAAAGCTTTCTATTCCCAAACAGCTTTGGTTCCCTTTTTATTTACCTACAATTTTGCGATCTATTTTCCATGAAGAGTGGACCTAAGTGCTTCCAAAACTGTGGGCAGCAAAAGCCAAGTGAAATTTTTATTGCTTACTCAGCAGGGCAGGTGGTAACTGGTAGCCTTGCTAAGCGGCTGGCAGAAAGAGCAATGCAAATAGTTTTTCTCTGTGAATTACACTCCCTTTTTTGCTCACCAATGAGTTTATTCTGCAATGCGTTTTCACACAGACATATGAGGTTTCGTATTCCTGAGCTGATTACAAACCTCAAACTCAGGAAAACTCCTAGCAAATCCCAGTTACTGAGGGATGGGAGGATCTGCTGTGGAGCTGGCTTGGATGGGAGCTACGCTGATAGTGGAAAGCTGAAATCACCAATTTTGCCCCAAATCTCTAAAACCCTTTGGACTGCTTCGTTTGAAACAGCACATCAAATCACAGCAAGTTCTTGACTACTGGATGCCGTCCCTTAGATTTGCAGTTTTGCTCCAGTTGTAGCAAAATATCTGAGCTTTCCAGTAAGCAAAATATGGTATGAAAATGTGTGCAGCCTCTCTCTCTGCTCCGGGAAAGGATTCAGGGAGTAGCTGAATCCATACACCCGCGGATTCCTCTGAAATTCAGAACATTACAGCGTTTGCCCATGCCAGAGTTTTCCAAGATGTGGGCTATGAAGAATGAATAATTCAAATTGCTTCATCTATCTGCTGAAGGCACTACTTTAAATAAAATGAGGTGTGCATAGTAGTGGCGAGGCAGGAACCTTGGTTTCCTTTTGCTTTTAAGGTCAAAGATTGAACCATGTGCTAACTGTTGTTACAGGCTGTGCCTTTAAACCTGCCCAGAATTATGACCTTTCAATTGTAGTCTAAATACTGGCTTTAGTCACAGGATCATCCCAGTGCCCCGTTCATAATTTATAAAGTCACGTGTCAGGGAGTAGTAAAAGGGATTTACAGCAGATTGTAGGTCAAAAGGGTTAGGGCACACTGGAAATATTGAAAACAGAAGTAAATTTAGCATAAATGAATGTACTGGCTATTGAGTGGATGCCAAAGCATGTATGGGATTTAAGCCATTGTTTTCTATGGTCTTGAGCCAAAGTACAATGTATAATGGTCCCAGATCGGTGGATTTATGAGCAAACGATTAAAAAAAATAGTAATCAAAGCTATTAAAAGGGGGGAAATGTGAATGTCACTGCTCTGATAAACATTCAACTTCATCCAAACCTAGACCTCAAAGGGAAAGAGAAAGCTTTAAATAGGTAAGTTTATTCTCTTCAGAGAATTTCCATAGCACTAGTGAAACGCTTTGTCTCCTACTCTGCAAAAATTCAAACCCCTCTCTCACTTTGGGCTGCACTTAGCATTTTAATTCCACCCTGCAAAATCAGCAATTTATTTCGTTTTTTGCAGTGTAATTGTCTAAAACACACATGATCCAACTCCACAATGTTTCAGTGATAAGCAGATAGTTTAATTATGTGATTCCGATAGGAAACTGTATGCCAAGTATTTGGCTTGTTCTTTAGGTCACCTGAATCCCTTCCCTCTCCTTACTTTTAATAAAGCACTTAAAAAAAATACAGCCAAAACAAGACCTAAGGTAATGGGGCATTTTTGTAGTTTCTAAATTCCTTGCTGTCAGCAATAAAAGAAGAGGCTCCCAGGCCCAGGGACCTCAGAGCACCGAGTACCTGCAAGCGCATCAGATAAGCCGTGGGTCTTGCAATAATTTTCTGTCTTCTGTGTCAATTCTGCTGCTAAAGAACTCAGACTTTCAGATTTTTATAGCAAAAGGTTCCTAGTTCCTTCCTCTATAGCTGGTTCTGGATTGGGATTAAACTAAGGGTCTCTTGACAGGTTTTTACTCCCCTTCCCTCCCGCCTCATTCTTCACTTTAAGACAGACTGGAGCTGCTGGGGCAGTTTTCTCACGTGTGCTATTTCAGTCTGATGTCTCTATCCTTCTTATTCTTGCCTTGTTTTTAATATCCACCTTCCTGTCCTTCGTAACACTGCCCTTCCTCTCCCTCTTTCCTGGTTTTGTTTGATGACACTCATCTCTCATGTCTTCCACAGACCGGGCACTTTAACACTCCTCTTGCAGGTTATTTACACTCTTTTGCAAACACAGACAAACGGCGAAAAAAACCCTTTGGATGGGACTGTCACGGGCTCTTAAGGGCATTATGTGGCTTCTCCCTTGGCACTGAAAAGCTGCTGAAAATCCCTGTGGAAGTCCAGCCCGAGTAATAGCTCTTATTCGGCAAACTGGAATAAGCTATGCTGCTAAAAGCACTTTTATATCCATGCAAATAAAGGGGAATAAGTTATCCCTTTGGCTATGCTGCCATCCTTTAAAATGACAGAAATGCAAACCTAGGCCAGACTTCAGGATTTGGGGCTTTCTGTTTGTTTGTTTTGTAAATCTTATGCCATGTTTGCTCTCCTCCCTCAAAAGATGCTAAAGCAGTTTGCTTCCATTGCAGAAACAAGGATTTTGCCTGGAAAATGCTCCAAGGAAGAAGCAAGCCAAGTATTTAACAACAGCGCCCAGCTTTGCAAAGCCAGTTAATACCCCCGCTCCGGATGGATGCTGCTTCCCTGGTAAAGGAGCCATCCAGGCAGAGACAACAGAAATTGCTCTTTTTTCTTTGCTTTCTTTATAAAAGGATTCACAGTTGCTTTATATCCTGCTTTAAATAACCTAGACTGGCAGAACTTCTGCTCAGCTGGAGAAGCGCAGGAAATTGTATATAAATATGTATTTGTTTTTAGAGAAAGATGTGCAAAACGCATCTAAAAGAGCCTTCGAATGGACAAGCACGTGTCACGTAGGTTCTGCTGAGTGCTAGGCTAGAGCAAAAGGATATTTGGGACGTGCCTGTGTTTGGGACAGCACTTTTGAAGTCTGTTTAGCAGAACAGCTCAGTGCTGAGAAGCATCAGGCCGTTATCACAGATATTAGGTGCAATAAGCAGGATGGCCGCGCAGAGGTAGAGACACCTCTTGTTTCAGGTGTTGGTGCCAGTCCATTTTCTGCAAGGACTTCCATCCCTCGCCAAGAGCTGATGCCCCCCACTCTGCGGTCGCCTTTTCTGCAGCTTGCGGAGGGCAGGAGCGCAGGGATGGGAGCAGGAAGCCTCCGGACGCGCTGGGTGCCCTGCAGCCTGTTCCCACGCGCGCGGGAAGCACCGCTGCAGCCTTTCCTGCCTGTTTGCAGCTGTTGAGAGCGGTAAACACGTGAGGTCCGTCCAGCACCACAAGGGGATGAAGAAGTAAATACAGGAAGCCGCCTAAAAACTGAAACAACAACAACCACCCCTCCTCCAGCGCGGGGAAATAATGACGGGGCTTTTTTTATCCGCTGCGCTCCAGCAAAGTCAAGTTGGGCAGGAGCACGCGGAGCCGGGCTCCCCTTGCACGGCTTTTTGGACAGGTTTGCAGCAGCGAGGGCCGTGGAAGGGAAGGGACAATGGGGCGGCCACGTGTTGGAGCCCGCGCCGGCCTCGCCGCTCGCTTCCCCTCGCCCTATTCAAGGCACCTCCAACAATCGCTTCCTGCGACGTCCCCTGCGATTGTGGGGATGAAAATAGCTCCTTGTCTCCCACCGCGGCCACCTCCGAGGTCCCTCTGCTCTGCGTGTGGAGATGGACATGTGGGGACAGCTATAAATACCAGCAGCCGATGGCCCCAGTGATACCTAGCTGGCAACCTAAGGCATGAGGACCTTAAATATCATAGGTCAAGCCCTAAAGAGTGTTTAACATTAAAGAAGAAACACACAGCAATAAGACAGAAGGAGGAACAGCATGGAGAACATCTATTATTTGTGAATTGATCTCAGCACAGCGAGTCAGTTCTGGTCAATCTGGTGCAGATTCATTTTCAGTAAATCATCTTTAGCTCTTCTTTTCACCAAAGCGCTGTGGATGACACATGTTGCCATCCTGTGGCTTCGGGATGACAATTTTTGTCAATTTAATATTATAAAAATATACAGGTGATAATGAGAATTTAAACCTGAGATCTCGTGATGGGCTCTGTAGTGTATTAGTGATACTGGTAGGAAAAGACTCAAATTTTGTAAAGAAAGGTCAAGAAAGGGAAAGGGAAAAAATTGTTAGGAAAAACAAAGAAAATATGTTTCAAATTTTATCTCCACTCCAGACAATTTTTCATTTCTGAAAAAGTTTCAGGTTTTCTTTCAATATTATTAGAACTGAATCACTCCATAAGAAATACTGCAGCATAAACAAAGCTGCTACATTTTTTCATCTTGGGTCAGATGGTCTCTTTGTGCTCCAGAGCAAACAATCTTTGTCCCTTGTATTTTACTGGAAGTTGAAACCAAACTGGGTTTGGTTGACATGAGGTGAGGAGACTTTTTCTTATTCTTATTATTATCTCCTTTTTCCCAGGTAATGAAAACACTCAGGTATTTGTACCCACCTTGGAGAGGTGCCAATTGGGGTTTTCAGGAGCACCTCAAATTATGTCTATATCTGTAAGCACTTAATTAGTCCTAAACATCGCCCTAACAATGCTGGGAGGTTTTCTCTCTTTTTGAGATTTCCTAGCTTTCGTCTTTCTGAAAGTCCAGGCTGTAAATGCACCAATAACTACATTTGCTTGGAGTCTCCTGCAGATTATTCCCAATGTGCCAAGCACGGCGTAGCTCGTGGCCTTCCCAGGGAAATGAGGGTTTCTGTGGCGGCTGCAGGAATCGGATCTGTATTGACACCCACTTTGTGAATCCCTGTGGTCCCACGCGCTGCGCTCGCTGGCTGTGCTGATGCTCTGACAGCCGCCGCATCCTCTGGGTTCGCAGTCACATACTCACGTCTCAGCTTTGCTAGTGGGTCTGTACAGCCCCAGGACAGCGTGCGCGTCAGACATCAGTTCAGCTGAGTAATACTGTTTGCTAAATGCCCGTTTTTTGCATTCAGTTGGAGAAACAATTAGTTAAGAGATGCGTAGGATTAGCTCAGTCACAGTGGTCTTTTTATTTGAGAATATTTTTCCAATTGCTCCCTTATCTTCCATTTTTTTTTGTCCATCATCACAAGACCTTCTTAAAAAATTTAATGAAAATCCATTCTCTTCAGCCCCTGTATTACGAGACTCTTCTTCCTCTTCTCTGGGTCCTTCTAAGCACCAGCAAGGCACAGACGCATTTACAAGGACCATGAGATACAAGGGGTACCTCAAGGTGACCAAGACCCCTATAAAAGTGGGGACGTACAGAACTGACAGTGTCACAAACAAGATGTCTGGGTGCTTCAAGCCAACGTGCAGGCACTTTCTGCCCGATTCTGACAGATTTGTCCTGGTGTTTCAGCACCCTGTTGTATTATTGCTGGGAGACAGAACTAGGGCTTTCCCTTGACCTGTTTTTCTTCATATTAATGAAAAACCGACTGCTCTTGCACAGGCACAGATTGCACAGTAAACCTTCCCTGATGCACAGTGTGGAGATGGTGATGACTTCGGTGCATAAGTACCTCCTAGCTAGCCCTCATTTCCCTCAATATGTATTTGCTGGTTGTAACTTGGACCTGGGTCATCACTTTGTCTTGCATTTGTTTCGCCGTGTCCAAAGCTGCGGCTCTATTTCTGTCAAAGCTAAAAGCTTGGTATTCCCCCTAAGACCTGGGCAGTTTCCAGCTTCTGTCTCACCAAATAAAACGAGCTATAAACAAAGCCTCGTTGCAGCCGGGTGCTGTATTGCGGGCACAAAGGCTTGCCGGTATCTGAAATTTCCCACCCTTAAAAATATGTCAAAGGTATTTTCACAGCTTCTACCCTGTGTCATTTCTCCAAAACATCTCAAGTCATTTTCCTTTCGGAGAACAAGGGAGGGAGGGGGAAAAAAAAAACTATAATGCATGTGTCAACAGGTGAGGTCTAAAAATTTCATTAGGAAAAAAAAAAAAGGGAAGCAGTAACAGCTGCGTGCATGTTTGGAGGAAATCAGAGGGGCACTTTCCATCTGGCATGTGTTCCACAGGCAAAAGAGCTTTTATAAGACTTGGAACTCAAAGACCACTTATATTTTGGGGAGCGGGCTATTCCTGTGCAGCTCGTTTTAGGCAGCACAGCAACAGCTACCATTCAAAATAACCCCTGCACCATTTCCCCACACAGCTCGCATTGGAACTGAAAAAATAAAAATAAAAGTTCCAAGCAAGACGATGGACACGGCCAAGGTGAGGATGTTTCTTTTTCTGTCTCAGCCAGGCCCTGTTGTGAAATGCTGGACTCCTGCCCTGTGTATTTTCCCTGTTTATGTGAGGTTGGCAAGAAGATTCTCCAACTTTCAACCTTTCCCGCAGAAGGAATCTCCATAATGACACAAATTACGGTTCCCTTCACCCAGGCTGAGAAGCAGAGCCCCAGTCCTGCCTCATCTGCTGCAGGAATACAGGAGTGTGTGCGAAGAGCACCAAGGTGCAAGGTGGCTCTGCTTTTCCTGTTATTAGATTTACCTGGGAAACATTTTTCCTCTGCCATGAAACTTTCTGAGACTTTGACAAAGCACCTGGTCTTAAGTCTTTGCCCTGCCACGCTTTTGCAAGCCATCCAGGTGTCATATAGGCACTGGGCTGGCCCCCTCTTTTTGGTTTTGAGAAGAAATTCCATCCCAGGAAACTTCCACCAAATGATGCTTCCCCCAAAACCAGTATGTTGCTATGGAAAGTTTTCATTTCCAGAATTCTGCATTGTCTGAGGAAGCCTAACAAGTCACCCGCACCCATCACACACTAATATTAGTTACCTGTATGACAGCAAGGGTCAGCTCTACCTGCAGGTAATTCAGTGTGGTGAAAGCAAAGGTAAAACACCACTCTGAACAGTCATAGTAGACAGAGGAATCGAACAGGTCACAGAGAGACACTGCAGAAAGAGAAATGAAAGGCCAGGCAAGATTTCCTATTTTGAAAACACGCACCAAGCTCGTTTCTCAACGTCCGAGCTGGAAAGGAGCTGATCAGACATAACAAAAAGCTAACGCAGCAGTTCAGGCCAGGAGGCTGAGTGCCTACAGGACTGTACTATTCTTATGCCAAACAGGAAGATAGCAGCTAATCAAACCTGCTAACAGAGCATTTCTCACTCACTCGTGTATATCTTCTGCTCTTTCCCAAAAGCGGGAGGGCAGGTTAGAGTCTATTATGCTGTAAGCAGTATTATACTTAAAATATTTGTTTTAATTCAGCTGCCCCAAACAGAGAGAGGCTACAATGAAGGAAAGGAGCCAAGGCAGTTATTTAAGTTCGCTAGGAAGGAGCTGCATGTACTGGGATTGTTCGTGTTTACTGCAGTGCATGTGGATGGCCTCGGAGGCTGGTGCTGAAGGTCCATCAACCTCAACATCCTGTTTTGAAGAAAGAGTTAAAAGGAGAGCAGGAATGCAGGGCAAGTAATGCGGAGAGGATGCTGGAGGGAAAAAGCAGAAACAAAAACAAAAATCAGTTCAAATTGAGGAGTTATTCTGGGCTGAAACCTCCCTCCTGCCCACTGCACCAGGGGAGATAAGAACCACATGGAACCCCTGGATGAATCCCTGGGTCCACTCTTGTACTTTTCCAAGGGACACAGATGTCATTAGCTTATTTAAGAACCTTGAACCACTAGCCCAATATTGGGCTATTTTTCCCAATTCAGTGCCTTCTGGGCTCCAGCTCATAGCTGCATGGAAGAGAAGAAGCCCATTCTTTGCAGGAGATTTGTTGGTTGTGGGTCTAGGTACATTTTTTTTTCATCAGTTATTCAAATGGAAACATGAAAATGGAAGAAAACATTATAAAGACAAGAGGACGTTTTCTGACTTGCAGAGCAAGATTCAGAAGTGCAGCTACAAACAAGAGAGGTGAAAATCCTGCTGTGTTTGAGGCAGTTTTATTTGGTTGCCTTACTTTGATTTCAAAATCTTGGGACACGAGTAACAACTGATTTAAGGGCTCTGGACAGACAAGTGCATGCACATATGTAAAGGGCTATTGTATTGCTGCTATAAATACACATGTCTCGGTGTCTTGGTGGCATTATTCCTAAAAACAATTTCCCAATGTTTTTCTTTTCACGCTTTTAAATGTAAATGTTGAAAGTTCAGAGAACACTAATAAAATATGAATGATGAACATTCCTCACTCCCTGGTTTAAAGAATAGCCCAAGTCACGAGTAACATAAAACCACAGATTTTTCCCAAGAGTATTAGTAGAAACTTCATTACTTGAATCATTTGTAATCAAACTAGACACAGCAGAGCAGACTGTACCCAAGGGTACAATCGTGAATGCCTCCTCCTCAGCCCCAAAAACTTTTCCCCAGCTGTTGGCAAGTGTCTTTCCTTACACATTACTTGCCAAGACAGGTCCTTTGCTTTCTTAATTATACTAATACTAATGAACAAATTAAAAACTTCTACATCACCGAAAGCTTCCAGTAATATTGCACGTACTCTGAGTGCTCATTTACATTCAAGACCATTAGAATACATATTCACGTGCCTCTCAATGTTATTATTAGCATATGCCTATCCTGGTCCTTCTTGCCAGTCACCTCATTGAAATCAATCAGCAAAACACGTAAGAAAGCAAGCTCTGATCTGAAAAATAAATCATTTAAAGTTACCAGGGAATTTTCCTAATATCTCCTCAAGTGCTTCTGTTTCATTGCAGAAATGACTTCTGCAGCCTTGGTTGCACAAACTGCTGGCAATGAAAACGCAGTGTAGTGTGAGGATAGACACGGCTGAAGAGCACGTGTCCAAGCACTGCAGAAATGTGGAATTCAGATCAGATCCAAACATAGGGATTATGCCGAGTCCCAGTGCTGGTCACCTTGGTATACCGAGAACGTGTGAGTCTGGATTCTGCTCCTCAAGTTTCCGTTTTGGCTCTGGATTCACACCCTAAATACAGAGTCCGTCTCTTTTAGTTGACTGCAGTGATTTTTAGTCTGTGTATGTGGTGGTCCAGGCACTGTTTTTTAGGAGACCCATAAAACACAGCTAAGGAAGTTCAAGTCTGTTGCCAATAGGCTTCATAGTCCCTTTGCAGGGTCCTCTGCAAGTACTGAAAACCCCACGGGTGTTCAAGCTGGGAGAAGCGAAAAATGCAGAAGCTGCAGGGACTTAATTGCAGCATTAGACCCGAGAGCAACGGGACTCGCACACCTAGTTCTGCTCACACATTTACAAGAAATGGCCAAAGAGCGGCTCTTCAGTGGCAGTTTTGTGAATTCTGCAGTCCCCGTAATGTGATGGATGGAAGTTAGCACACATTTCAAGTCATTTTGGGGACCAGCGCACACAAGTTATTTAAAGAGTGGGTTTATGTCGAATATACTGAGCGGGTCTTCTGGCTGTCACAGCTATCTGGACCTCAACCTTGGTGCTGGGTGGCCACGTAGGTGTCCCCTACTGCTCTGGCTGCCCTCCGTGTGCACTGGAAACCACCCCGAAATCCGCAGCCTTTGTTCCGCCCCAAGGACTGCGTTAACACAATCAGGTCTTAACAATTATGAACAGCGTCGCGTCCCCATGAATCACTTTTCACACTGCTCTGCATCCTCTGTGTGTGTTTGTCTTTCTTTCCAAGGCTATTCCCAAGCTATTGCTTTCCCCTGGAGTCCTATTAGAGTCTATTCTTTGTATTTACTAACAGGAAGCATCACAGTTTTGTCCTCACCAGCCTCCCTTTAGGCCCTCTTAATTATTAGTATCTTTTTTCTTTTCTTTTTAAGCCTTTTTGGCAAAATCCATGTTCCTCTATTCTTCCTAGCTAGCAGGTTATTTTTTCTTCCTCAAGGTGCAATCTGGTTTCCTTTTGTTGTTAAATCCCCCAATACTGATACTTTCCTGGATATTGTGGGAAAGAGTTCTGGTTGACAACCAACTTGTTTTCATTTCCATCCTGATTAGCAAACAAATAATAAGTGGAAGCGTAATTTATGGTTCGATTTAAGCCACCTCATTCACATTTGGAAGGAAATCTGGGATGACTAAATCTTGAAAGAGCAGGCAGGATAAGCAGTATTAAGAAACTGACAGGGATTGGAATTGTATTAAATGTTCCTGTTTTATTGTCACGGACTTTGGTCTCTTATATTAACACAGGGAACCAGAGAACTCTTTAATCTAGCAGCCAAAAGATACAAAGCCTAGAAATAAGCTAGAAAATCTGACCATAAAAAGAAAATTAACTTACTGGCATCCTGCATCTCACCGTCTCTTAAGCTGACCAATATTCTTTCATTAATTTCTTGGCACTACTGCTGTGCTGATACCTATCCATTATCTCAAGTGTTGTCTTAAATTTAGATTTTAAGCTCTTTAAGGCAGTAAAAATATAACATATATAATTATTAGAATATATATGTATATATACCCGAATTCTTATGAAACTTTCCCCCTCTGCTGCGTGCTCAGAGGCTGCTCTGCCCTTCCCAAGAGCAGCTCAAGGTGTCTGGCAGATTCAGCTGCAAATTCCCTTTTTTCCCTCAGATTTCAAGGCTTTCAGGGACCAGGTATCGATATCCAGCCCCGGGGAAGCTCTCTCATCTCCTCTCATCCTCCCCCGCTTACCCCCAACGTGAGCATTTCCATTCCGTTCCCTTCAGGCTTCAAAATCAAACACAGTCAAAACCACATCAGTCTTCAGATTCTCACTGAAGCCCATGATCAACCTAATATTATGAACATTATTTAGAACTGCTCTGGCTCTTAAAAGATCTTTTTTTTTTTCCACTGTGAGGAGAAATGTTAAAGCAGGAAATCTCTCCTTCCTGATCCGCCCAAATCAAAACAGATTGACAGAAAAGAAGCGCCGCTTTCCAGCCCTTAAACATTAACTTGGCAGTTTGTGTTCATCTCTCGGCTGTGTAACCTGCGAGGAGGCCTGGGCTGGATCTGATCACTGGAGTCACGGCCAGCCAGGATACAGAATCTCTTTCAAACTTATTTCTGAAACCGAAATATAAATCACTATTAACATGTCACCCTGTGTTTTTCTAGTTGTGTCTAACCTAGCTCTGGCATCTCTGAAATGTCTAGCCGTTCCACTAATAGCGCTTATCTAAGTTAGCTGCAAGTGCATATTTTGTTGATTTCTTTGGCTACAGGTGAATATTGCATTGGAGGAAACACCATTTTGCAGTATTAGAGGCCTTTCTTGCAAACTAAAGAGTGTTTCTCATGCACCATTTGCTGGTTCTGCACTAGTGTCCTGTTATCTTGGATCACCTGAGTCAACCACATCCCTTTTACAGCTGGAAGATCTGAGGAAAGACCTGATACCATCCTGCAGTCCCCTTATGATCCTGCCAAGAGCAACCCAGGCCCCACTTGCAGGAAAAGCTTTATAAATCCATGTGCCGCTCCAGCTGAAAACCAGGAAACCTCGCACCCAGGGCAGGCAGGGAAGTAAACTGGAATTCCACTAAGTCTCAACAAGCTCTTGCATGAGCTTTTTCATTGCTTTTCTGGAACCATAAGCAGCTTGTGCTTTGTTCACAGGACATAGTGAGGGCTCAGCAGGTCCCAGGTCAGTGCTGGCTTTGGTCCCCTTTGCACAGGCACCTGATACTGGGCACAGAGCATCTCCAGTGGGCTGAACCATCGGATACGACCCAGAACACCCAAGAAATCAATCCCATAAAGATTCCCTTGGCTTCCTCCTGCTCGTCACTCTTTCTGAACCTGAACAACATTCTTCTTTGTGACATTTCTGCTGAGTTGCAGCCAGATAACTCTTATCTTAGCCANTGCTTTTCTAGAACTGTAAGCAGCTCGTGCTTTGTTCACAGGACTGACATATTGAGGGCTCAGCAGGTCCCGAGTCAGTGTTGGCTTTGGTCCCCTTTGCACAGGCACCTGATACTGGGCACAGAGCATCTCCAGTGGGCTGAACCATCGGATACGACCCAGAACACCCAAGAAATCAATCCCATAAAGATTCCCTTGGCTTCCTCCTGCTCGTCACTCTTTCTGAACCTGAACAACATTCTTCTTTGTGACATTTCTGCTGAGTTGCAGCCAGATAACTCTTATCTTAGCCAAATCAAAGTTCCCGGATACCTCCATAAAACAGTAACGCATGAAAATGCCAGCGAGGCGTCACGGGGGAAAAAGTCTCTATGACAACTAGATTTTATTGGTTCGTGCCACTAGCTAAGCCAAAGGACAGAATGTGTCAAAGGACAGATCACAGGGAAAGAATGTTCAAAGGAAAGCTCAGGGAAGAAAAATGCAAAGCCCGCACAAATGTGTGCAAGCCCAAGCAGGCAGAGCAGCGCGAACGGCTGCGCTGCAAATTGGGAACTCATCTTGGGCACTTTGGAGGCTCCCCAAAGCCTCCTGCATTAACAGTGGCCTCAGCTAAGCTGAATCTGCTTCACTAGTTTTCAGCCTTTCTACTGAAATAAAGTGCAACAGAATGTCTCCCTTGCTCAGAAATGCTATACTTTCCACTAAGAATGGAATGAAATAGACTTCATTTTGCTTGACATATTCTGAAGGAATTTTGAAGTAAAGACTGAAATGAAATGAAAGACTGAAAATGCAGACTGAAACATTCTGTACTTTTTCTCTGTTTCCTACCCCCCATATGGGGGAAAAAATGGAAAACAACCCCCAGAAAAAAAGCAAGTGGAAAAATTCGGTAATCTTTCACATTAAACAAAGTCAAGCACCCAGCAATCATTAAATTCCCACTTTGAAATGTCAACCCTGATCAGATTTAATATCAGAACAAAAAAAAAAAAGGCGGCTAAAAATCAACATAAATCGAAACTGGTACACAAAATAAAAGCCAAAATCTGTGCTAAAGCTGCAGCAAAGCTGTCTCGGTGCTGCTCAGGCACGTAGCGCGGCTTCCCACGGCATCGCTTCCTCGCGTTGCCCTGGACACGTCGTGTCGGGGCTGCTGGACAACATCAGAGCCGGAGCAGGAACGTGGCCCGGGGAGGCAGCGGGAGATCCTCAGCAGAGCATCTTCTGCTGCACAATGTCAAGAGAGGCGACGGGAGGAACCGCTGCACGTGAGCGGGGAGCAGGGAGCTGTCACGGAGCCCGTTTGCTGTGAGAAGGTGAGAACCGGGGTACCTGGAGTCACCTGGATGTCCTCAGCATCGGGACAGACCTCGTTGACTTAGGAGACCCCAAGCAATGCTCTTATTGAACAGCTCTAATGAACTTCCCAAGCATTAAAGCAGGAAGACAACATTTGATCATCAATTCCTCTGCTGCAATACAAGCTTTCCAAAATGCTAACTTGTAGATTTACTGCTAATAGTTATAATGAAAACTGNAAGCATTAAGGCAGGAAGACAACATTTGAATCATCAAGCTGCAATACAAGCTTTCCAAAATGCTAACTTGTAGATCTACTGCTAATAGTTATAATGAAAACTGCTGGTCTTTTCCAGGTACATAATTATTTCATCTCCTGCCCTGTTTCTGCCTTTGCAGCAAAGTCCAC
Organism: Crypturellus undulatus; assembly: GCA_013389825.1. NCBI lineage: Eukaryota > Metazoa > Chordata > Aves > Tinamiformes > Tinamidae > Crypturellus > Crypturellus undulatus. The sequence goes on from VWPW01022679.1 coordinate 185,547, forward strand.
TGTTTTTTTCCCCCCTGTTTAGTACCACATGATAATCTCCCCCTTCTGTTGTTCATATTATATAAAAGGAGACTGAAGGTTATGAATACAATCCAGGTAGGAAGAATATTACTTTAGGGTGGCATTTTACAACATACACAAAAGGCATGTGTAGGAAAGCTATAAAATTTAAAAATATCTCAGAATTTCACAGAGCCCAGTCATGACTACAAACTCCAGCGTACAGAAACCTCTCTCTAGCAAATAAATATAGAGGAGCAGTCCCTGCCCTGCAAAAGGGAGAAGGCTCCTCAGAATCCTAAATGGTCCAAAACCTCTGCAAACCAGCCCTTCTCTTCTAAAATGAAATCATCAGCAGGTGTGAACTCACAAAATATCCTTACGCATAAAAATACACCCAGGGAAGTAAAATACAGAAAAAGCTGACCTCTGACAGAACTGTTATAAATAGGATATTTGAGAATTTTTCCATATAGCATCAGCTGCCCTTTAACCCTTGTAGTGCAGGCATTTTCCATCCATCCCTCTAGCCAGCTACTTTGTGTATGTGCATATATATATATATGTGAACATACACACAAGTACTTATATACTTTGGGACTGCAGAGTGGGTATGGTAAAATTCTGCTTTGACAAAGTACTTTATAAATATTCTTACCCTAACTGCTCAGTGCAGCTGAATGCATACGGTGGCTTGCTGAGGATATGGAGACGGTCCTTTATAATGTAGTTTTCAAGGGGGAGGATCTTTGTGCAAAACTCACTTGTGCCAATTCAAGGAAGCCAGTGTGTGCACAAATAGGACGTGGTGGCCAGTAAGGTGTTCTGCATCCTTGCAGCTGATGAGCAGATATAATGGTTAGGAAGCCAGGAGAGAGCTACAGCAAAGTCCTGGCCATGGACCCACCGAAATGCTCGGAGATGTTGTGGTTTTTTCCACTCAAGGCACTTGCACAGTCAGTGAAATACCTGGCTTGATTCTTAGCCTACGGAAGTTTCCCAAAGAGGAAAGAAACCTGCCACAGACCAAACAATCCGTCCTTAGGATGTCAGGATTACATCCTGGGCCACAACTCACAACATTTTTATGGTGTTTCTGGATTTTGTTTTGTTTTTCTTTTGCATTGCACAGAGATCGCAGCAGTGTCACTGCAGGCCTTATCTTAATTTCCCAGGAAAAACAGAGCAGGATATTATCTCCTATTTGTGTGCACACATCTGAGAGCAGCCACCCAACACAGCGGTGCCCTGCAGTGCTTGAGCTCAATGAAACTGCAGCACCTTTCACCAGCGAGAGCCCAGACCCAGAAAAATAAATTTATACAATTGACCATTATCTGTCCTATCCACACAAGAGAAACGATGAGCAGGAGAGCACTATTTACCCAAATGGGACAGGCCAGTTCAATAGGATGAAATGAAAAAACAGCTGGTTTATTGTGTCCTGGTAATAAAAATGAGTCCTCCCTCACCAGACTTGCTTGTGGGTCACACAGGTGGTAGGCAGAGATATGTGCATTTAAATTAATGTGTTTTTACTATTCATAAATAACACGGTTGCCACCAAATCTGGGTAACTCCAAACAATGCCTCTCCTTGAACTGCTGCAATAATCTTTTGCTCTAATCCTGAGCTCCTCTGATGATTTTATACCGAGGAAATCACAAGCCGAGGCTGCACACAACGCCGCTAGGAAATTCCACCCTTTTATACAAGGTGTCTCCAATGAGACTGGATGAAGTGCAACCTGGCATCGCTTCTCAAGGGCAGTAAAGAGAAAAACTGAGAAACTTTGCATTAAGCAAGTGTTGAATGAATCAGCTTAGGAGAGATATTAGGATCCCTGGCAGTCGAATGCAGCGGACAGTTTCCTGCTCAGGTTTCTGCGCCACTTCAGAAGCAAAACTCAACCTGAGCTTCCAGCCAGCCCTGAATGCACAGTCATTTCACAAGTTCGACTTCATTCTATAATTAGATCTAGATGGTCAAAGCCAAATTTTAAACTTAAACACAAGGGAGGAGAAAAATGTGGGAAATTAATTAACTTTATTATTTTTTTTAATTTATATTTTGGCTTTCAGTGGCAGCCAGGTCTGGATTCAACTCGTGAAGTACCTGGAGGAACAGGAAAGTGCTTTCCTCATTGCCAGGTAAGGAGCCTCAGTGAGCTCTTCAGGGTATCCCTCTGCCTCCTCGATGAATGCTGTGTGTTTAAACAAGGATGCCAACACCAAAATATGAACTAATGGGCCACTGTCCCACTGGTTTATGACTGCCTGGGCTGGCTGATCGTCCCTTTTTTAGGTGGTCATTGTTCACAGTCCTCATTTATATACTTCGGGCCAATATGCAGTTGCAATAAATTGGTTAAGCTTTATTAGGTGTCAGCTGTGAACAGGTATCTGAAAGCTGAGTTAGCCTTGCAGCCTTCCTACCCAAGCCCTAAAAATTCAATTTTTAGACTACATTTTGTCTTCTAAAAATGACCACATGTCGTGGAAGCTTCTCTGGTTTTGTGTATTCAGAGAAGACTATATGCTCTTAACACAGGCGCCCTCAATAACAGTCTAAATCTGAGTGGGAATGATCCCAGGTCCTACTGGTGAGTCTCAGGGAGTCGTGCATTTCCTTTTTAAGGCTGGGATTTTCAGAGGACCTAAAATAATTAGGTCCCCCAAACCATCTAACCCCTTGGGGCTCTTTTGAAAATCCTTAGCTAATTTCAGCTCCTGATAAGCATCCAAATGTTTGGATCCCTATGGAAACCTTCCCCTGGAGTATCTGAACTGTAAGGTAGCGGTATTCGTATTCCCGCTCCTCACGCATTTCCATTGGTATCATTAATATATGGCAAGAATGCAAGTACTAGGAAAATATGTTTGCCGTCCCTGGCTGATTCTTCCAAGATGGTGCTGTTGTAGGAAAAAGGATTACGTGAGTTAAAAGTGCACAGGGCTCAGCAGTCATTAAGAGCTACAACTGCTCCTAGCAAAAATACTTTTTGCAGCTGCACTTTGGAGAAATGTTTCACGTGTTTTAGGTTGTTTGGTTTCTTGTGTAGATGTCAATATTCTTTGGCAGCCATCTCCCTCCACCTGCCATTTGGCAGGCATGACCCAAGGTGGGTAAATGATGAGATCTGTCAGCCTCTGGGGGAAATGCAAAAGAGAAACTTCGAGCTTAGTGTGAATGCAGAGCAATCAAAGGGGGACAGAGGCATTAGTTAGGCTGCTTCACACTAAATTTCTCTCGCTAACTGTGCTGCCAATGTTCTGACACGTGCAATGTTCTTAAGGCTTCCCAGACTCCTAGGATCCCAATCAATGGTCCTTTGTAGTTTTCCTGATGCGCATCCATCCAGCTCTGCAAAAGCCCGTGCTTTTTAAAGCCAGACATCACTAAAACTGAGAGGGTGACTTAGACGTGGTGGTATTAAAGAGAATTGCATCATTAAAGCTGCAGGTTTTGCTGTGATCTCCGTCAGGATATAACCCAGCACCGCACTTCAAAAAATATAATGAAGCCGCTTCACCATAGCAACTAGTTCTGAAGCTGATGGGTTTCACTTGGGATGAGCTTTCTTTCTGTAATTTCTTCTATTTTTCCCTGCTGTGAGGACAGGGAAAAGAAATCTTCCTAAAAGATGCTCCTTGACCACCACTTGGAAAAGCTGCTGGGTTAAAATCCAGTTTTCATGAATCTTACTGAAACAGGGTTTGAACAGAACTTGCGAGCTTGGTGGCCGTAGCTTGGAATTCTACAGCCTTTGCAATCCCCAATGCACACACTCATGAAAGGCTTAAAATGGTGTTTTAACCTATTTTAAATAGATTATTAGGGCTTAGAAAAGGGTGCCTTGAGTGGACACCAACGCCTGCAGTCCCAGGAGCAGTTCTGGAGCAGCCTCAAGCAGCTGAGCTCTGTCCCCAGCGTGTGCTGCTACATGACGTGGATGAACCTTCACTTTAACGGGAAGGAGGAAGCATTCTGAACACAGAGCTCAGACTACGCATGTAGAAAGTGAACTGGAACAGAGCGGAATAAGGTCTGGTCCAACTGGAACAGCCGTTTTGGAATGCAAGGCTATCCGAGGCTCACTCTGCAGCTTTCCACCCAGGCTAGCTCCAATGAAGCCTCGGCATTTGTTCAGCGCTGAGCAGAAAAGTGCTCCATAAAGCCCAATTCCGCCCTGCTCCAAGACCGCAGCTGCTTTTTAATGGGTTGTGGAGGTCACGGTGCCTCGAAACCTCCCGCTAATCTTTCTGGCTCAGAGTCAGCCCATTGTTGCTAGGTTGGGATCTGGGATCTGCAGCCTCCTGCTTTCGCCACCCACTTGTCCAATATTTTCTTAGCAGTATCCTTTTTCTAAGCACACGTCAATCCGTAACGCCTTTGCACAGAGCGCAGATTAAAAAAAAAAATCAATAGCATTAAGCCACTGTATAGAGTTTCTAATTTATCTAACAAATGTTCAGCAAACAATAGGCTCCCGGCTTCCTTTTTTTGCCAGGCAGACTTCTCCTAAACTTGGAATAGTGTGTAAATGAAGTGGCAGCAAGAAGATAAAACATTTCATAAACTTTATAGAGATACTGCAAACATCCATCCATGGTGACAAAAGACATGGAAATCAAGGACATTCATAGGACAGCAGGACGCCTGATAAAGGCAATCCAGGAACATCTTTATGCAGAAGCAAAAATAAGAATTTCTGCTTGTTCTGCTTGTACCATTTACATTTCTGCATAAGAAAGGAGAGAGCAGTTCTTTGCAATGAGAAAATGGCTGAGGAGCACAAGAAAGGCCTGAAGGAATTAGTCATCCTATGGCAGAATTTATGCTGGAAAAGGTCTGTGGGGTGAGAGGAGCCTCAAGGACAAAGATCTCATGTTGGCCACATGCAGCTTGGAAAGGAGCGCGGGAGGAATGTGCAGAAGGAGACTTACAGGTTTGGAAAAAGCCATCTATGTCGCAGCACTCAGTACATCTGGATCTCCAGATTTTTCCTGCTGAGCTACACACGTCACCGTTCCTCTTCCCGCCACCACCTCTCGAGAGCAGAAAATAGGAGACCCGCTGCATTCGTGACTGCCAACAGCCCCGCTCTGCACCGGGTATGACCTTTGGGCAGAAGTGGTTGCCAAGTGACAACCTCGCGCGTTAACAATTGTTTTAGCAACATCATAATAAAGGTTTTGCCCAACAATTTTTGAAGCATAAATTGGAAAATAAAGGCAGTTCGCTTTTGATAGAAGAAGCTACTAAATACATTGAATTGTCCACCTATGTGATAATATTTTATAAATCTTTCATTTGAAACCATCCATGACGACTCATCCTTAACTGCAGATAAAATCTATCAAGAAAAAACTTGAGGTTTCAAAAAGTAAAACCCAACGACAGACGAATGCAAAAACCTTCATTAAAAGACGTCTGTCTTTCTTTTAAAACCATAAACTGGAAATTACAACCAGAGAGTATGAAATGCTCGCACGGGGCCAGGTTGGGCTCTCGCGCTGAGAAGGACGCTGCTTTCTGCAAGTCACCCAGACCGACAGGGAAAACAAATGAGCTCAGCTCAAAGTGCTGTCACTTGGGCTGGAAACGAAGTTTAAAAACCGGCCGCAAAAGCTAAGGTCAGAAGTTTAATCGAAGGACTACGCAAGTGAAGCTCTTTTTAAGACATTTCCAGTCTTGCTGACAACAGTAACAAGGGTGCAAGCAAGAAACTTGCTCCTATCCTGTTTTTCCTGACCATTGAAACCACTGCCTGGCTGAAGAAGCAAGTCCTCAATACTCTAAACTTCTGCAACAGCATTTGTACCCCTGCCACAGCAAAAAGGACGCTATTGTGAAGATCATGGATGCTCTCATCCCCCTTTGTTCCAAAACCCAAGTACAACGGGGTCCAGAAAACACATCAGGTCATCAAATCAACACAGTAAATCTTCCTTCCCTTTTACTTAGAAAGACAAAAATAATCTGGACTTTTTAATGAGCTCACACAACACCAAAAGACATTTCAGACTCAGGAAAGTATCTCATTTCTGTTGGCGAAATACAACACAGAAGTTGGAGCGGGCTGTGCTTGGATGGGTTCTAGTGCTACATGCAGAATTCAATTATATCACAGAGAGGGAAGCATCTACAGTGACAGATATGTGGTACAAACATCCTATATCCAGATCTCTTTCCAACTTCGGCTGGTGCAGAGGCACCGATGTGCTTGATGCCAATCTTAATATTAAACACAGAGAGAGGACAATTATTTCTGTAGAAGTACAGGACGGACCTCCTGAGCGAGAGATCCCAGCTGCCACAGAGCGCACGTAATCTCATGTCATGATCTTCATTTTAAAAATTGGCTTGATTTTTTTTCATGTGTCCTCACTATTCCTACTGGAAGGGATTTCCAGCGCCGGTCTATTTATACCCACGTCTTCTTGTGCCAACATTGTCTCTTAGCTTAAATAACTTTCCTCTGCCTGCTGCTTGCCTCCTTGATGCATTCATAGGCAGCTGTCAGATCCCTTCGCAGCCTCTCTCCTTAGGCAAAACAATCAACCCCATTTAATGATCTTTTGTGAAAGTGTCCCCATTCTCCAGATTCTCACCAACTCTCCCTCCAAAAAGGTCCTCTTTCTCAAAGAGGGGACCTGATGTCCCATATTCCCCATGAGATCTCTGCCCGGTGCTCCTTGGCACTCCCCTCTCTCTGGATGTTCCTTATCCAACACCTTCTGGATCCTACCAGAAACTCAAGGCTCAGAAGGAAGGTCAGTTGGTTTATTCCTCTCTTTCCCCTCTGTCAGCAGCAAAACAACCACTGCTTAGTAATAGGCAGATTAATCATAGGTCACATATCAATTTATGAGAAAATGTTGCATGCACCATATCACAGTATATGACTGTATCAAGATTTGCATTTCCATTTTCTCCTCAAAAATAGCAAACAGCAGCATCGTTTTTTCTTCTACAATTTTAAGGCCAGGTTGGTGTTTGAAGATGACCAAGTCTCCACATATATATTAGAAAGCCCATATATATTGGAAAGGAATAACAGAGACAGCTAAGAGAACAGCTTCCCCGTCACAGTTTTGCAAAAGCAATTATTTCTTTTTTTCTGTCAACTTTGTTGCCTCAGTCTTTTTTTTATCACTATCACATTTAAGAATACTACATTGGCAAATTAAAGACTTGTTTCTACCTCTAGTAAAGTCAGTGGTAAAGCTCCCATTGACTTCGTGCTGCAGCAAGGAGTGTCCTGAGGTTCGGTTTTATTTATTTAAAGCAAAGAAAACAAATGTGCTGGAATAAAAGTAATTCCAGCAATGGCCCAGTTTAACAGAACACCCTCCACCACGACGAGAAGAATCTGGAAGGTTTTCAAAAGGTAGCATACGAGTTAGCGACACAGAAAGAGTGAGAGGGAAGCGAACGCTCCTGGAAATGCAGATGAAAATTCCTGCTGATGAGCGATGGTTCAACTTCTAACCAAACTTTCTGAAAACTAAGCCCTTTGCAGAACTCTACTTAGAAACTTTTTGGTTTTTTTTACAGAGCTATAGGTGTTGCTTGCTGCTAATGAGCACACTTGGCATTTACCTAGGAGAGGATGACCCAGCCATTATCTTTGCAACGCACCTTCCCACGAAGTTCCTGGCACACACATTGCGGACGGCCCCCTTTGCAAACATAAGAAAGTGCTGGAATAACAAGATCTGGCAGGAAAAGTCTGCCCAGCTCAGGCAGAAAGTGTGTCAGGATTAACAAATACCTGGCTTATGTCAGAACCTGCTCATGATAAGAGGAAATACTTATTAATGAAATCTAAGTATGGGCCCTGCAGATGTGGAAAGAATGTAACGGGAAGAGATTTTCAATTCCCACTTGGCTACAAGAAATGGGTTTTGAAGCCAGGTTGGGTTCGGGGGTGGTTTTTCTTCAATCCCCCCTTGCCCTCTGCTATTTTCCCTCCAACCTGGGAGGGAAGCACCAGTGCCCACTGCGTCCGCGCAGGAGCAAAACCAATTTAGCCCCTGCGCAAGGCTGCGTAATTGGCCTTTGGGGCATCTCTAAAGGCAAAAGGAAGTCTGTGATTTAATGACTAATTCTAGCGCTGATTTGGAATTTATGATCCTGCACTAGTTACAGTTATAGTGACAATAGAATTCCCTGCACATGGCTTTATTTCTTCCCGAAAGCAACCTCACTCGGTCTTCTCACTTGAACACGTCCTAAATTCAGAGAATTTTGAGATTTTGTGTTGTTTTATTTGATTTATTTTACCTACGTGCTTCACCATGGGTGGCATTTCCCACTCTCCCCCCTTATCTCGTGTAGAAAGGAGTTATTTATGAGGGAGATAAAGGAGACCACATGTCCTATAGGAGAGCTTGTTGGCCTGGATATCAAGTTTTGATAAGTGTCCTACATGAAAGAGAAATGAGTTAAGGACTAGAACAGAATTGAAATAGTTTTGTACAAATGAAGCAGATGGCAAAATACTGATGCTCAGCTGAGACAGGGTTAACTTTCTCAAGCAAAGTTATTTAACACATCACATTTTAAAAGATTTTTCCTGTGAAGGAGTTAGTGTTTCACATTAGATAAGGAACACCTTTATCTCTTTACGGTTAAAAAGTACAACAAGAAATCCCAGCTTAAAATCCTTGCAAATGTTTTGGGTGGGAAAATTCTGTGGAAATTTGGGTTGAGTTGGGTTACATTTTTTCCTTACAATGACTTTAGTACAATCCAAATTTCCAGACCAAACAACTTTTTTTTCCCCCTGAAGATTTTTCATCATACGGTGACAATTTGCAATGTGTTATTTCAATTAATTGTCAACTATTTCCAGATCTCTGACCAGATTACTGTATATAAAACCGTCACTGCTACTCAATTTGCTTTTCTTTCCTCTCATTCATTTTCCAAGACAAGAGCTGTTGGGTGACCATCTGCTTCTTATTTCAAAACCTGGCTATTTTTGTTAATACCTGATGTTTTATGTCTCATACAAAAGCTCAATTAAAGATTGATAAGCAGCTTTCTGACAAAGGTCTTCTATTCTAGAAGCGATGCTTTACAATTCCAAGTTACTTTTCTGTCGTAGCTTTTTTCAAGCACTCCCTTAAATTCTATTTTAGCCCTATGTTTGGCAAACATTTCCAAGTATCCCTGGCTTTATGCATATGAGTTACCTTACGAAATGAAATAAAGATAACTGCTTAAATAAAAGCATTTGTGAAACCGGAGCCTTACAAAATGTGAAGTTAGGGCTCTACGTATTCTTCCTTATTGGTTTCCATATTAAACCCTTTCGGTTTTCAGACGGAAAGAGTTTTATTTGTCTAATGACCGATACTGGTAGCACTGTCAGGAACAAGCTGGGCACTTTCCACTCCGTTACCTCCAATGCAACCGACTCTCAGGTAAAAAGCTCCAGGCAGAATGCCAAAGCCCAGCCTTGCTACAGCCCGAAATGATGTTTATCCTCCTGCCTGTATTGACCCCGTGCATCCCTGGCAGCGTAAAGCAGCTCTGAACCCTCCCCAGGACCGCAGCAAGGCTCGAGACTGGAATAAGAAGGAATAAATGGCACAAAGGTCCAAATTGTGTTATCTCTGTTAATGCTGTGACCTGAGTGTGACAGTTCCACTAAGAACATGGTAATATTGGGGAGCCAGGTAGATGCAGAGACATGAGCAGCCCTAGTTTCAGCCCACCTAAACCAGAAATTGTTCTTTTTTTCCCTATATTAGCACAAGTATCTAAGTCTCCAATGTTAGGAAAAATGAATCTTAGCCAGGAATTGGCACTCATGAATTCAGGTGGGAAGGAGTCTCCTCTTCAGCTAACACAGCAGTTGATTATACTCTATTTTTTCCAAGGACACTAGACAGAGCAACGTATGAAAGCAAAGTAGGGACGTTTTTATTCTTTTGGCCTCCCTACCTCTATTTTCTTTACTCTGTCCATATTTTTCTCATAATCTCTGTCACCAGTGGGGACTTCTTTTCCCTCTCCGTAATGGAAATTTTAGGAATGATTAGTTAGGAAAAACTCAAATCCTAAATCATTAAGCAATAATTCTGAGAGATTATCTTGCAGAGTAATAAGCAACTTTATAGCAGATTTTTAGGCAGGACATATTTCACTTAGAAAATCATAATTTTTCTCCCTTAGGTTATAAGGTGCTTAAATCACTTTCTAAAGGAAGGAGGAAACAGCTGTGGCTAAAACACACTTTTTCCGTCTGTCATTTTTATTCTTTTATTTTTTTTTTGCGTGCAGCACTCAGAGTGAAAGCATTAGCGGTGGCGCCAATATTAGAAGTTAAAGAATGTAAACTTGAACTTGGATGGTTTTGGTTGAGGTCTGAGGAGGGTATAGCTTGGGTTTTGTCACTGCTCTTTCTGACTATATTAAGGGTCCCAATAGCTCCTTCCAAGTCACTCTGAAGCGCAGCAGACACTGCGATGTCCTTCTCCTACCAAACCCATCCGGCCCCGGCTCAACTTTTTCTCCCCATCTTTTGAGCTGGGCTATGTATAACACTCTCAACTGTCTTCATTTAGCCAGAGGGACTACCTGGAAAAAAACAGACCAACATTTTAATCCTCCAAGTGGAAGGACAAGCACTAGTGTGATAACGGAGCCGGTTTCAACTCCAGTGCCCCGCTCATGGATCAGGGAGGCTGAGACCAAGGAAGCCCAGGAAGTTTGCAGGGACATAGGAAGAAAACAAACTAATAATCCATGTTCAGTTGAGAATATATCCAAACTCTTCCCTACCTACTTGAATCTGATATTTACCAAACTGTCCTTAGCAACACATGGCTTTTATCCCATCCATCACTCTTTCTGCCAGCCTCTCCTGTGCTCTATATAACAACCTTCAGTTCCGTTTTTAGAAATCACCATTTTGGAGCAGATCAACAACCTATGGGCTGTGAAAATGCCCAGTCCAATGTTCTTCAGAGGAAGCTTAAAGATGTCCCAAACCAGAAAGTTAAGGAAAAGCCTTGAAAATGGCTTGGAGAAATAACACCTTTATCACCATTAGTTAAAGACTGATTTGAGAGGTAAAACTTGACAGGAAACAACCCTCCAAAGATCTACACAAAAATATCTGCTATTTTAACTCCAGTCACTTGTTCCACAGCAGGAGAATAAAACATAAAAGTGACAATATAGAGAGATGGATCTCATTTGAGATAAAATATGGGTGAAAATTTCAAGAGAGTTTTGATTTTATTTTTTCCCTTGTCCCTTTTGTCTCTATTAAGGAGCGGAACTGATGAGTTGGGCACTTGAACACAGAGGTGCCACTCTCCTGGGAACGGTTATAAACTATAGAGCAGCTAGGGGAAACATCACACAATAAAAAATGATGATTATTTGGATGAAAAAAGGAGCATATGATCCCACAGTTATTGTTCACTTTTGTGCCAGCTAAAACCAGATTGGCATCTAGCCAAGACAAGCTAACACGTATTTTGATTCTGTGTGATTTTCATCTTCTTCCTTTAAAAAACTGCCCCTGTAAAGTCAGCCAGGATTTAAACAAATACATCTATAGCATGATAATACCACCATTAAAAAAATCATTAGGAACGTCGCCTGAAATAACGATCTAAAGACACTGGGAAACGTAAATCCACCCAAGTATTTTAATAACGATAAGGTGATGATGGAGGCAGCGAGCGGTGGTCCTGCTCGAGAACCAAGCTTTGTTTTGATACAGAGAGCACCAAAGGAGCAGAGCAAGCTCCATGCGGTCCAGCGCGTCCTCAGGCCAATCCATCTCCAACGAAAACTGTCAGAAAGGGCAAATGGGCAAAATAATTCTTCCCACTAGTTATGCTGCTTTTTGGGAGGGAGCAGTTTGTGACTGATGAAAGCAGATCTAACCTCTGAAACCAGGGCTCCTTATCTTCTCCTTTTTCCATGAAAAACACTGATTTCTATTAAATATTTTTTTCACCTTGAGGTTGCTGGAATGCTATTATTTCAGAGACATATATCTCTCCACAAGACCCCTACAGACTTGTTATTCATGTAGAAAAATATCTTGTCTAACATTCCTTTCTATCTCTTGGTGTCAAGCTAAAGAGCTTGACTCAAGCGTGCGTTGCAATCAAAGGGAGTTTTCCAATGGTCCCCAGATTTCGTACTCATTTTCCATTTTTATCAAGTCATCTCGTTTTTTTCCACGTACATTCTCCAAAGCCATAGCATCACACGTATGCCCGTGTGCCTCTTCTGCTGGAAAACCAAGAAAAACATAAGCCCAGAAGGGAAACTGTCACAATCTGGGGAGATACTAACACCACTCAAGCATGGGAACAAAAGTAGAAAATNCACGTACATCCTCCAAAGCCATAGCAGCACATGTATGCCTGTATGCTTCTTCTGCTGGAAAACCAAGGAAAACATAAGAAAGCAGCCCAAAAGGGAAACTGTCACAATCTGGGGAGATACTAACACCACTCAAGCATGGGAACAAAAGTAGAAAATTCCCTATGGAAGCAGGCACTGATTTCCACAGGCTGAGAGCCTGGGAGAAGCAGGGCTGGATGTTGGCTGGTGGAAGAGGTGCCTGTGGCCCCATGGACAATCTCAGCCTATTGCAGCTCTCCACTGCGCTGCTCCATCCATCCCAAATAATTTTCCTGCTTCTTTCCCATGAGGGTGGTTGTACGTGGGGACAGACTGCCCAGAGAGGTTGCGGGGTCCCTGCCCTGATCTTTCATGCACAAAAGGGCAGGGTTGGAAGGGGGTTCTCAGGGCTGAATCACATCGTGTTCCTCTCCGCGGGAGCTGTGTCTACGGCAGGACGTGCCTACGCGAAACGCAGGGGGCTCGAGAACCGCGAATGACTCATTGGTGTAATTTTTGATACCCTGCGTTAATAGATGTTAATAATAGCTTTTAAAAATCCATTACAAATACCCATTCATTTCACGATATCATTTCTTTACCGCATCACTGAGCTTTTGTAATTACTACAATTGGATAGGAAGTGAGTTGCTATCTCGTCAAGCAGCTGAAAACTCAGCTCTGGTCAGAGGTGCAGGCACCAAGATCAACCCACTGAAATCTCATTTTTGGGAAAAACAGCACGTCAGCAGCGCTATTGACACTGGCTCGGAGAACTACATCTTCATCAATAGCAGGCAAAACTGTTGCTTTTTCTATCGTCAGAAAGGTGGGGAAGTCAGCAGAGATAAGGCAAGGCACATTTGGCAATGCACGGTACTACCGCAAATCAATATTTTTCAGAAGTGTTTTTTTTTAATTGAAAAATGATCTGCTTTTACAAATAAAATTTAGGACCTTCTGGGAGCTTTTCATGTTTTGCACGCTGAGTTTTCATGAACATAAAAATATTGTTTAAAAAAAAAACAAAACTTTTTTTTTCAAGTTTATATTTTTGTATGTTTGAAGAGAAGCATGAACTATTCCAAAAGTTCTGTTTTCCACTTGAAAAGCATAAATACTCCTAACAAAATAGGATTTTTCCCTCTTTCGTCGATGAAAATTCTTAGAGCACTTGCTCATGGACTTTTAATTTGCACTTTAGTATAGTGTGAGATAAAAGCCAGGAAAGTGTGCATAGAAAATGATTAAATAATGAGTCCACAATAGCCAGAAACAGCCTTGTAGGAGAGTCCTGCAAATGTTAAAGTGTTTGTACTTGACTGCGTCTGATAATGATAAGGATTCCTAGTCCAAAAAATGTCATCTTTAAGCCAAGGTTCAAGGTTTGCAAGGTTCTAAAAAACCTGAAAACGCGTTTCTGAATGGAAAGCTTTAGTCAGCTTTAGAAACAGTTTTCATTTATAAAGCATGGAAAATTGTTAATCTTACCAACTGTGTCACCAAACCAGTGCTAAAGTCTGAATGGAAAAAGTTTTGCAGTCATTTCTGTGAAATGTCATGTAATTCACAAGAAAAGGAGAAAACAAGCGAGTGCTGTTTGTGTTTTTTTCTTGTATGATCTAACAGTTCTACTTCGGTATCGTGTAATGGAAAATCTGGAGTCCAGTGACCTCCTTGAGGAAAACCCTCCAGGTATCAGGAAAATCTTGGTGTGGAAAAAGAGCTTTGACATGAGTCCCCATACAACCTTGAAGCTCCCTAGCTTCTGTTTGCTATTTCCTATATGTAAAATTAGAAAATTAAAAGTAATAATTACTATGATCTCTCTTCTCAACGCATCTGAATGAATACATTAAGAACATTTTATATTAATCTGATTAACAGATTTTTTCCTCCTCTTTATCTCAAAGAAATGCTTTGCAACCCATTGTTTTGCTACTTAACAATTCTATGCTGTCACTTTGAGGCCAAATGCAAATGTAAAACAGATCGTTTCCATTTAACCAATTTCTGAAAAAAAAAAAAAAAAAGAAAATTCTGCTTACTGCCTACATTAGTGACTTCAGCGCTAATACATCGCGCAGACAGGCAGAATGAAAAAGAGCAAAGCGAGGAGCCCGCATCACAGAAATGTAACTAATGCAGAGCTAGAGTAAATACCAATGTCAAGGGAAATTCATTAGCTAATCTTATCTAAAGAGCATATCTAAATGTGTCAGGCGATAAAAAGCGAGACCAGCTCCAACCGGCTCTCGAGGATGCCTGCCTGTTTGAGCCACGGAAAGAATGGGAACGCGCACGCCGGATTGCATGTCACCCGCAGCGAGCAGACCCAACAGTGCAGGCCTTGCTAAGGGCTCATGAAACTATAAAACGTGTTATCAGCTCCGTTCCTCTCTGCACTGTTTTTGACTAGGTGAACAACAGCTCATGCAGAGGCTCCTTTTGCAATGCAGACCATGAAATAATTTGGCATTAATATATATACACGTGCTGTGCCTCATTTCTGCTCTCATTGCAAGCCATGAGCGATCAATCAGTGACCCCCTAAGACTTAGGAGTCTTCAGGAGTTATATAACTGCATTACACCCTCTCCCTTACAACCACTTCTTTTCCATCAAGAACATCTCCTTTCAGGACTTGCTTAAAAAATATATATTTTTTTTCCATTTAAATTCTCATAATCTTATGATGATCTGGATGTTTCCCGCTGGTTTCATCTTTCCTACCACCTCTCTGCAATGCCACGTGCCAGACAGTTTCTTGGAAGTACTGCTTCTCGCTATTGGATACCCACCGTATCCTTACAAAACACTCCTTTACATGTTCTGGAGTTCACAGACAGAACAGCTGTGCATCTTTATTACACATATGCTGCATTCTGGGTTTGCTTGTTAGCCAGCAGACAGGAAAGTTTTATTTTTAGGCAGATGTGAAAGCCCTAATTTGTTGCAGAGGGGAAAAGAGAGCCTAATAATAGCATGCAATAAACCCAGTGCCAAATTAATTAGTGGAGAGCAAAACAGGTTACAGCCTAGGAGCCAAAGCTACTATTTTCCATTTTCCTAGTGTTTTCCTTCTCTGGAGGCAGACTGAGAATGAGAGCCATCCTATAAAAACTATATGTGACTGCAGGTCTTTTACTGTGCCCTCCCATCAGTGTGCAGCATGACTTCTCTTGATGCTACAAGAGAATCTTCCACTTTGGTGGAAGACACCAGCATTTTTGTCAGCCACAAGTGGTTTCTTCCCTGATCGGCATCGCTAGACCCCCCCGCTCCGGAGCACATCCCACTTTTCTCCCGGATGAGTCAGCATGGCAGGAAGGGGCGAGATGGAGGGAACATCAACTCCTCGTGGCTCTCGGCTGCATCCACGGCCTCGGTGGAGCCTCCATCCGCGGGAAGGCAGCGGCCCAAAGGGAGGCTCGGAATAGCGCGCGGCCTCGCTTGCTTTTCTCGGCTGACCACACGTGTTTGCTGTCAGCTCTCCCCAGCTAGAAGCAGGAGCCTATTTTAAGTGCTCCCTTTCCTCACGCATACACTGTTGCCATAGCTGCAAAACTAATGCACATGGAAAGAGAGGCTCTTACGCTATTGACTCAGCAGAGAGGCATGTTACTGAATCCCGCTGTTTCTTAACTCATGCACGTGAGAGATAGTGGGAAAGATCCTTCCCCAGCTGGTGCTAAGATGGCAGAAATTCTACTGGTTTCATGCATGTGCATTAATTTGCAGCAGCTGAAATGCTAGCTTTTTGTTTTCCACTTTTCTGCCTCCCAGAATTGTCCATGGTAAATTATAATTAAGTAGGTTTCTCCCTTAGTATCTTCTCTTTAGAGGATATGGTCTAATGGAGATAGAAAATTGCATGTATTCCTTCTCCTGCAGCTATCTGCGGATTCAGGGAGGGAATCCGTGTATCTAGTGTCTGGTCTATCTCAGTCTTTAACTTGCACCAAATTTCTGGGGTCACAGACAGCAGTGACTTTGGAATATTTTAGGTAAGATCTGAATGCAGACAGCAAGCTCTCATTCCAAGCTGGCACTAGTATATACGCTAACAGTGGCTTGCACTGATTTTGTTCACATTGCAAACTTTCAGCCAAATCTGATTCAAACAAAATTGCTAATATTTTGAAGTTGCTTTTTTGCCAAGATACTTTAAGATGAAACCATCAATACACTTGAATCCAGTTCACTGCAGGTTTGGCTAGCATTTTGAAAGGATACTTGATTTAAATGTTTAAATTTTCCTGCCCATTCCTAATCTTAAACAGAAAAGAAAAACAAACCCACACAACTTTAATAAAAGGCAGTCAGGTCTTTGGTTAACACGAACTTGCATAACTCCTTTGCCTTCCAAGTCTATTGAAACTTTAAAGCAAGGACGACACAAATGGAGCTGATCCGATGAACTTTAGAAGTTGTAGGGAGTTCTGAGAGATGCTCCAGCTCTTCAACTCATGGCAATGCCACAACTGCTCAGGTTCTGGGTGGATGCTTGGGTGTCTGATGCAGAAGATAAGGAGAGAGCAGCGAAAGACAGACACATGGGTGTCCTCGTGACTACTGGGATGGAGCAGCAAAGCCCCAAAACTGGTCCTGAGCTCCAGCAGTTGAGAAAGATGAGGCTGCAGATCCACAGCACTGCACAAGCAGGAGCCTCAAAGATCTTTAGGGGTCATTTTGCTTCTAGTTCCCAGCAAGTGAATCACACAACAGCATCTACCAGCAGAGGAGCAAGGATCATGGGCAACAGGAGCAATGGAAGAGGGAAGGCAACAGCTCTGCTCACAGCAGCTGGATCACAGAAACAGTATAAGAGAGAAGAAAAGATATCACTGACTGAAGTGGGTGCAATTTCTGAAAATGAAGCTAATGCCAAGAACGCGAGAGAATAGAAGAATGAGCAAAGATTGAACTCCTGGAAGGAGGGGAGGCCAGAAGGAATTTTTCCTGCATTTTGTTAGTTTTGTTCTGACAGGTAACTCATAGTCTTTCCCAATAAGATAGGGATAGTAGAGTTGAGCATTTGCAAAACTCAGCACTGATTCATGACCCTTGTCTAATAGATGATAGTAGGTAGACAGGCAGGTTTTCTTCAGGAGACAACAGAAATTACAATATCAACCCTAGGAGTAGGCTGTATTTTCTATCAAGATGCTGGCATAGGTGATGCTTCATTCACTGCTTCCAAGTATCTTCACTCAGATTGCCTCTTTACTACCTACCGAAGTGTTAGATAAGTGTTGCTGAAGTAACAGGTATTAGTTTTGGCACAAAATATCCCATATACTCAAAGACTATCTGCGAAGGGGTGCACTGTAGCTACTGCAACAATGAACTGCAGAGGTAGATCATTTACTCTATCAGTTTTGTCCCATGTGTTGCTTTTTATTTCTGTATTTGCAGCAATTGCAGGGATGTGCAGGATGTACACGCAGGTACAAAGTGCACACAATGACTCAGAAAAGCATTCATGTCTAAGCTGAATACATGCAATTCAGAATTTGGTATCTCCTCATGTACTGTTTTAAAGCTGAATTATCTGCTGACCTGGATCCTAAATTATTTCAAATATATGCTCCTGTTTCTTTCAGATTTCTGTGACTTACTCACATGTAGATCTTTGCTCTTTCCCCTTTCTGTGTTGAGAATTTGCAAGACTTTAGCACCATTAAATCCAGCTAATTAGCTCAGCTCAGAGCTGTCAAGCATTAAGATCTAAGTATCACCTCCTAGCTATTACTGTTCAAAAATGATCCAGCTCTTTAAAAAGTCAAGTTATACCATATACACATGTGGCTTCCTGCAACAGTTAATTCCAAAGGCTGCTTAAACATGTATGATATTTTTCCTTTGACATGCTTTAAATGTATTTGTCATTAATCTTGACCCTTTGACTGTTCCCTGAGGGACAATGAAGTGATCAGACAGCTGTGTCCCTCATAACTTTTAATACTTTAATTAAATCCCCTTTGGACCTTTTTTCCTTCTCTATTCTTTCTTTAGTCAGCCACCAAGAAGTACAACCACAATTTTAACATCTAAACACTGGAAACTATGAACATATAACAATGCAGAAATAATTTCTTATTTTTCAATTTACTTAATTATTTTTAAATTTAATTTCTGGAATGAATGAATGAGAGTTCTATTTTCTTCTGAAAATTCTTTTTGAAGTCACAGTGGTTTTGGCATCGTGTGTATAACCATAAACAGAACTGTACAGCTTTAGACAGATACTTTTAAGAAAGAGTTCAAGTTCTGCATCTTCCATAGTTTAACAAGACAATAGCTTTTATAAAACTTTTACCCACAGAAATAGTTGATCTGTCCCGAGAATGATCAATCTCACTCAAAGGTAACAGACTTGGCTCAAAGATAAAACAATCTCTATCATTTTACTATCCTATTCTCACATCCTGCATCCAAGTTTTGCTGTTTGGTATTTACTGGCATATATAGTAATTGTCGAAAATGTCAGTGAATTGGCAAATTGTAAATAACACTGACATTAAAAAAAAAGTGATTTTCCACTGCCTCAAACTTTCCACTAATACACAGTCAAAAGTGAGGATCACTGTCAAAAGTGAGGATCGCTTTTGACTCCCTAACTCTTCTGAAAAGGATAAAGAAACCAAGAGGGAATAGAAATATTGCTAAAGTACTTTGCAATATTTGTTTTGCATAATGTGAGCACATTACTGGAGTTCAGTTTTACACCTCTTTTCCCCTCCTCTGGCTATTATGGGAAAATTCATATATAATTTCAGTTAAACAGATTGGTCCTTGATTTGTAAACATACAGGTAAATCTCCGCTCAATAAAAGAATTTTAGGATGTCTCTATAAAAGCCATAACTATTTTGTTGTTGTTGCAAACTGAAAAAAATGTTTATTTGAGAAACAGGAAAGCTCTTAAGTTTTCCAGGGAACATGGGCTGGTTTATACCTTCACGCTGCACTGGCCTGATGCTTACACTTCCAGAGTGATAAGCGAGGGCACCAGCTCGGCTTTTCCATATTTAAGCAGTGGATGGGGCAGATTTAAACCAACACGGTAGGGAGGAAAAGGGTGTCAGAGATAAAAGTGGCTTATAAAATAACTCTGAATGTCAGCACATGATTATGTTGTTTTCCCCTCAATCATTAGTGAGACTGCTGTGTTGCAAAACACCCCGGAGCTTGAGAAACTGCTAATGGGCAACAGCTTTTGGAATGCCATAAATGCTAAGCTTTACTGGCCTGGAAAGACAATGTATTGTACAGTCAGGATTCAGATGGTGAGAAATTGGGATATTTGCAACTTGTAAAAAAAACAAGAGAGAAAGTAGATTAGTGGGATTTATAATTCATTAAAAAGAAAGATCTGCAAAAGATTGGTGGAAAATCTCAACCCAAACCACTAGCAGCACCTTGGACTTGGCTCTCTATTGCCTCAAAGTTATTTACACCTGACAAACTATCATCAGCTCCCCATTCCCTGATCAAAAACAGCCTCATGAGAATCTGCAGATGAGAATGACAGCATCAAATCTGGAAGATATTCACTGTGAATACATTTGCTTGCAAGTTTTGAGACAGGTTTATGGTCATCTCAGTCTAACTATTGGATTTTTTAAAAGGCCAAAGTAACACGGCAAGAGCTGGTGCAGAGGGATCAGATGATGGAGATCATGATGGAGAGAGGGGTGAGGAAAAGCCCTGCTTGTCTTCTGAGGACCAACATCTCCAGCACATCAGCTGTGCTGCTGTTGGCACCGCACTCAGCCCAAGCTGAGATGACTACAGCCCTACGTGGCTTTTGGCTAAGACGAGGTGTAGGATGAGCTTGTATCTGCCCTCAATAAATTATCTTGACTTGCCCCAAGACTAATCATAATGGAATGAAAAGGCCTTTTACATTAATAAAGCAGAGGGGGCTTCCAAAGGTAAATTAGGAAGAAGTACATTATATAGAGTAAGAATTCCTTTCAAAGGCATTGGAAGACACGGAAAGGCTATAAAATATCTCATTGGCAGCCTCTATGCCTAGCATCAGCTTTCTGCTCTTTGTTCTGAAGAGCTGGTTCGCGCTGCTCAAGAATGGACACACAGTGATGATGACTTTCATTTGCTAGAATACATCAAAGTTGACCTGTTAGAGAAACAGATTTGTTTAATGATTACATTTTCCTGTGCCAAATGAAAACACATAAAAGCGCAAGATTCAACAGCTTTGTATATACTTTTTGCTTGAGCTGCACAATGGAAATTGTTTGTACTCTTCGCCAAAACAGTAAGGCTCTAACTTGAATTTGGCAGGATATAGCCTAGTCCAAATCACTCTCCAGCGATGGCTGGAAGAGAAATGCCAACAATTTGGTTTTAAGCTTACAAGATGTCATGTACAGCACAGAGCAAATCTAAGCAATTTTAGATGGCAGTCTGATGGTCCTTCCTCAATACTGAAAATTCTGAAAACCATCAGAATTGGGGTTTCCGCAGGGAAGCACACGTGAATGAAGTGGTTTGTACATGGCATGTAGTTAGTTGTTCTAAAGATGACCGAACACCGATTTAGGTTTATGGAAGGATTATTGTAGACTTCAGTGAATGCTGGGTCAGGTCTCAGATACAGCTTGATTACAACCTCTTAATTACATCCTGCTGGTGACATCTGTACACTCTGCATGAGCCATGCTGCTCCACACCAGGGCCATTAGCTAAAGACACTAACTGCAGTTCTTGGGGTGTCTTTAAACACATCTGCAAAACCTTCATGGGAATTGGAATGGTTAGTATTCATCTTTCTCCTATACTGTGGTTAGTTGAGCTACACTTAAAATTTTATTTATTGTCACTACAAAAACATCAGATTTTCATTTTCTAATGTTTAGTTATTTCATATTCTGACAGTCTATAGGAGTTTATATACCTTATTTGCGTGCTCATTTGCCTTCCTTTTCTCATAAATGTAAGTATTAGTTTTCATTTGTTTTATTTTTATATATATTTTTATACTTTTTATTCGTCTGTCACTTCATTTCTTAGAGCTTACTTAGTGCAACTTTTCATGGATATAATGCTTGTTTTTGCATGTGTGGAAACTAATAAAAATTATAATGGGACTCACATTTTTGTCAGATGTTGAACAATCAATCTTACTTAATGCATTTGTCGAAGTGGCAAGTGTATTTCTGCAAGCACAACAACTGCCACCTGGTAATTACAACACAAAAAGCTCCCTCTCTCCCTATGGAAAATGAAGTAACATTTCTATGCTGTAAGCACACACTTGCAGGCTAAATATTGTGTTCGGATTTATTTTACCAACAGATAGCTTAGCTCCATAACTTTCTGAGCCTTGTAAAGCACTGTATTAGTAACTGTTGATGTGCTTAAGTCTAAAATAGTTTATAGGGGGTATTTTTTTCAGACAATGCTGGCTAAAGTTACCATTTGGTGTACTGGAAATTCCTAAATAGCACCAACAACAGCGCACTAATAATAACCAGAGCGACTGTACGAGACTTGAGCAGTGACCCTCGTGCAGCCTGTTGCTGGGAAGGAGCCTCGTTCTACAGCCTGTAGGCTGCCTAGATGGGATTTTCACATTTACTTTCATTTCTTTATCATTTCTGACATATTTAGGTCCTGAAGATTACTGGGACTGAAACACATCACAGCAAGCCAAATATCTCCACGGACTGACAACTTGCTGCAACCTTCATCCCTGTGCAGTTCAACACAACTATGGTTTGAAGACCTGACTCATGCTGTGCCCATTTACCAAGCATCTTCCGACACCCCCACTTTGAGCAGCACAAAAACTGAATATTTTTCCGTGATAAATCTAACTATGGTGTGATGCAATTTCCCTATTTTCATTCCAGGGGCAAATTGCTTTTGTCTCATGCCGCTCATTTAATGGGAGAAGAATGAACATCGAGTTCCTTGCATTAATTAAGGCTCTAGGCAAAACTAATTTCTTTTTCACACATTTTTTGATAGAATGAGAGTATGATCAGGGTAATATAAATATAAGAAAAGATATTCTCATAAACACAGCATTCAAAAGTGTAATGGGTTTTGAAGTCTGATATTAGGGTGCAAATGTGCTAGTGGATAAACAAAGCCAAGTGTTTGATAACTGCTAGGGGATCCTGAAATGTCTGCAGATAACAGAATAACAGAAGATAAAGCTACAAATTCTTCCTACAAAGGATTATTTTGAATTACAATTAAGAGTGAAATAACAAAAGAGCAAAAATGATGAAAATGACTTCACATTTGCTTGTTGCAAAGCATTACGATATCCAGACTAAAGAATCAACCTAATTTGCCACTTTCACAGTCATAAAAAAAGGTCCTGAAACTCAGACTGAAAAGCCTGACTCTTATAAAGAATCCAAACACCCTAATAAACTGGTCTGGTTTTAACGAGAACTTCAAGTTCCACCAGATTTTAACAAGTAATTGAAATTATCATGTGCTTAAGAAATCATGATCTCAAGTGCTAAATGTGAATGTATTGCTAAGACTTATTTCTTTATTCCTTGTCCCTCCTCTCCCTAACTCCATGAATCCGGAATGACTCAAACCAGGCAAGTCATCCCACGAGCCAAAGGCAAAAGTGTCCCTGTCCCTGGGCTCACAGCTCAAAACAGGCTGTTGTGCTATACAGGTTACTGTAACACAGGGCATCACAGGGCTGCTGCAGAACCCTTCCTCAACATGTATATTTATTTTACAGCCTTGTTTTTCCACGGCTGTGGTGCTACACCCAATGGCTTGCTGGCAACGTATTTTTATTCACTTATCTCCAACCTGGCAGTTATTTTTTTCCATCAGTGCCTAGTTTCCAAATCCCTGATCCATCAGTGACCCTGGCCTCTTACAAAGAAGAGCGGATCCTCTTTTTCCTGTGATTTTGGTCCTGTTAACTTTGCCAGGGGTGTGCTGTCTTCTAGGGGCTTCAGCTGGGGTTTTGGACAACCCATTTGGCCTCTCAGTGTTCCCCATACTGCCACAAAACTCATCTTATGACCTTGATCGTTTGTTTCTCCTGTTTCTTCTCCCAAATCTGGACATGTCTCCGCATCTCTATAGGGACACACACACTGGAGGTTAGAAACATGCAGAAGAAACCTATAAATCATGAAATTGCACATTGACCCACAAGGAGCAAATAGGAAAAAATAAAAAAAAAAATAAAAATAAATAAAAATAAAAATAAAAAAAGGGAAAAACAGCTCTCAAAAGTCAGTAGATGATCAACCAACAAGTCCCAAACCAGCTAGCTTGGCTAAAGGAAAATCATCAAGCATTTCAATGGACTTGAAGAAATGAAAAGTCAGACACAGAAGAGTTTAGAGGTGGCACCCACAAACCCATCTTGCAAATCTGGCTATGCTGTTGCATTCTGTACATAGCTCTTTTAGAGAACTAAATTAGCTTTACAACCACCCTTTGCAAACACGCTTTCATGTTATTATTCAACATGTGATACATGAAACAGATTTAGGTATTTAATAGTAGGCAGATGCATTTGAAATTTTTGGCCTTGAATTTTAGGAACAGAGATGGGGAAGAGTGGCAAAAGTGGATCCAGAGCATCTTAACAAAGGGATGGACATGCATACACCTGGAAAGCACCTGCTAGGAGAGATTAGAAAAATCAATCCTTGAGAAATAGGGTAGATGGGTAACTCTCCTACCAATGTCACAAGCAGTATTGGAAAATGTCATCAATAAAAATAATCTGTAAATATAATCTTGGATCTCTAGGCTGGAAAGATTATTTTTAAGTAGTTATTTTTGTGTGTTATATGTTTCCATTTAATGTTACAGAGCTAATCATTTGCAGCTTAGTAAAAGGGTTGAAGCCCACTCGTACACACCCATATTTCCATACACAGCCTGGTGGGGAGTTATCTGTCGGAGCAACTGCTTATTTGTGCAAAAGAAGTCTTTGTACACTCAAATGCATTTTTCTTTGCCTCTTTGCCTTTGCAAAGGCAAAGAGGCAAAGTCAGTACTCTCGCATTGCACTATTCTGAGCATGAATTTCTACAAAAATGCAATATTAAAAAGCAGCAACCAGTACAGCTTGTCTTTGCTCCAAGAGGGGAAACCATGTGTCAGGCTGGGGTTGTTTTCCAGCCGGATGTACCTTCCCAAGCATCATTTGAGGCAGAGACATCAACTTCGGAAAAAACCTATGTATGGCTGTAACAGCTGGGCCACAGCAGAGACATAAAATGCCTGGGTATAAACGTGGAATCGCTCCAGATTTATTAATTCAGATATAACTGAGCAGATTTTCATCATACTTCTACATTCAATGCAAGATTAAGTACCCAAAGAAACTGCAAGCGTAAAGACATCTTTCCCTTTTTCAGGAATTTTTCATTCGGCAGAGAAGATCTGGTGCTGCAAAGAGGCACTTGTCACTTGTCAGGAAAAAAAGGAATCATATAGGAAAACTGTCCCCAAATGTGAGAAGGCTTCAGCTATTCATTAGCACGTGGAATCCATGACTTAACATGACTTCACTGAGCCTTCCACATCTAAACAAGCCTGGTTGTATTTCAGACTTCAGAGTGGAAATTTTTGTTTCCCTCATGAAATAGCTGAATTCTGTTCTGTGAATCAGAGCAATACCCAGCTAGAAGTCTACATATATCTCAAAACAGACCTTTCCTAATCATCTCCAGCTGGGAATGCTTAGGTTTATTGGAAGCTGATAGGTTACACTACATATGGGAACTTAAAACTGCTGCAGCATGAGCATTAATCAGCTGTTTTAAAGTGGAAAATTCACATAGGTCAAGGCATAAAAATCTCAGCAAACAACCGAAATGGAGTATTTAAAAGCAGGACAATCTGGGGCTCATTGTGTCAGGCTGAACTAAATGTGAGTGATATCATGCAGTGGCTCCGCTACATAAGCGCAGAAAATAATGCTATAAACCAGCAATCGAATGGACAGAAGCTCTTGTCAGTGAGGGCCGCCCTGTTTGAGCACTGAGCATAAATAAAGCATTGGCCAGAAACATCCCCTTTACTTGCTCTCCTTCCAATACATTTTTCTTATGTTGCAAGAGGAGTCCCTGATAATCCAACCTATTGACACATATTTTTGCTGCTTCTTGCCCCAAAAGCCAGAAGAGAACTGGAGCAGGGCCTAGCTCATGCCTTATCAGAAGCAAAGCAGAACTTTTCCATGCCAAGAACGAGGGGAAGGTGGTGGCAAAGAGGTGTTCTGCACCGTGCACGACCCGAGCGCCCTTAGGCTCGCGGCACCTCTTTTGCACTTCACCATCTGCCAGCCTAGGGAGTGATCCGAGACCAGACACATCTCCCGACCACCTTTAACTGGTGGTCGCTCTGCTTAGCTCGTCGTTTTTCCTACTCCTGTTCCAGAATTGCTTTCCAAAAATACTGCTGGAGCTGCAGCCACCGCTGTCTCTGGGCGGCTCGCACGTACGCTCTGCCAACCAAATCTCTTCATTAGAAGACAAAAAAATCATATTGCAGCTGACAGCAACAGTGATTGCAAACCCCTCTCTGCGGGTAGCACCGAGGTAGAGCCTCTCATTCCTCCTAATCCCTGCAGAGTTTAACACCCCTCACGGAGGCTCTAGCAAGGTCCAGGGACTCGAACGCGATGCTGAGCTCGTGGGCCAGGTGGTTGGCAAGATTGCTCTCACCCAACCCTATTTTTGCTTACCTGCCATTTTAAGGCCATTTGTAAATATAGATCAGAGGGTTCATAAGCAATAGGATATGGAACACCTTGCAGAAACATTTCCAGCAACAAAGCAGTTCCTCCTTTTCTCCAAACCTTGCCATTCCCCGCTAAGTATTCTCTTTTATGGGTGGAAAAAGCTGAAGCCTACAGAGCAGAGCCCAATTCCTACCACACACAGGATATTCTGCACCCCGCATATGGAGATTACATTTTACAAAGCATGGGATATGAATCTGAGAAATATGAACTAGAGCTGGTACTGACAGCAATGCTCCTGCAGGAGGGATCTGCAGAGCTCAAGGCAAAGGTTCTCCACGCCGCTACGTTCACGATGCATCTCCTGCAGGGTAGATTGCTCAGCCCATTCTTGCAATGAGAAATAAGGATAATTTCTATGGAGAAGCAGCATTCATTGCAAACGCACCCACAGCCTGCCTCAGAGCAATGTATTTGCATGTCTGGATCTGCAAAAAGGCCCATTTCAAGTGTTTGCTCCATTGCTAAAGCTGAAATGTGCATAAAACAGTGTGCAAAATACATAGGAGCTAAGAGTTTGTCTCCCATTGAAACTATTGGGACCATAAAATATTATTTTATAAAAATATGCTATTGACAATGATTTTTTTTCTGAGCAAATGAAAGACGATGCTACAAGATTTATTTCAAATTTTAAAATTACTGACAGTTTTGATAAAACTACCTGGATTTTTATTTTTTTTAAATAGACTTCTTAGCAAACTCCTGCAAGAAAATGAATACTCTAACCAAAATATGAAGACTTTTCTTTTAAATAAGACTTTCAGATCCTAAAATTCCAGGAAGGAAGGTCATAGAAAAGGGACTCTCTCAAAAATAGTCCTCAGTTGGTTTTATTCTTTGCTATTTCAATGAGGTTTCCTACACTATTTTTCCATCTCTCCCACACGAGTGGGACTTGTAAAAATCCCACCTGTAATGATTATTCACAACACTGCACAAACTCCCCTGTGGCATCTTGACAATTCATTGTAACAAATTAGGCACTGACTGGATTTTTTCTTGCATTTATGTAGCTTAATGTTATTTAAGATATAAATACCTAGCAGTACAGTATATTTTAACAGAAACTGGGGAAAAAAAAAGTCTGTTTCCAGCACAAAGGCATAATTGCTCTCGGTCAGATCCCCCAATGTCTCTAACGCAGCTGCCCAGGGTTACACAGATTGTTTCAGTTCTGCTTTTGTCTTAGTCATCACCTGCTGCCTAGAGAAGTTCAAGATAGATATTTTATTTCTATGCAATGTTACTTTTTGACCTAGAGAAGATTCTATAAAAATAAAATTAATCCACAACTGGGACAAATTCAAAGCATTTTAGCTGAGTATCCGTTCTTACATTTTTCTTTAAATTACAGATACTGGATGAAAATGTGTAGCTCAAATTAGCAATCATTGGAGGCACTTGAGCAAGAGCTCTGTGACTGCCTTTTAATCCTGACAGGAAAGAAATAGCCAAGAATCAATTTGGAATAAAAAATAATAAAAAAAGACTTCATTCAGTTAACTGATGCATTTACCAGATGTAATCCCTAACCAATGGATTATACAGTGTTCAATGCATAATTCTGATCTGCTCTTTATTTATAACAGAGAATGAAAAAGATGAGGTCTATTTTTAACTTCCTGGAAAGTTTAAAAATAAAGAACCACCTTTAATAATGTATTAAACAGCAGGTTTCAGCCTTTTTAGAACAATTATCTGTACAGCATGTATCAAATGCGCGTATGGCTACGCACACAGGTGAAGAATGACATGTGAATAACAAAAGTCGATATTAGATATATTACATGTTATTACATGTGAATATGGATATATAATATGTTCATGTTTAAGATGAAGTCCCAAAAAAGCCTGGAGTTTAATTCCTACTCAGATCAAGAAACATTAGGCAGCAGAAACCTGGTTGCACGAGGTACTTTATTCCTGATGGAAACATCATCACACCAGATTTAGCTCTTTTTGAGAAGCATCTTAGTCTGGCTCTGCATTTTTAAGAGTGCAGCGTCTCACTTTAAGAGACTTTCCATCAGTTTTTTCCCCCTCCCAATGCACATTTTTCCACTTTTGTGCCCTGTATACTTCACAGTTTTTAAAAAATCATTTAATTAAGCCTCTAATCATATTGGACTAATATAATATGAAAACAACCTACAGCAGGACCCCTGAGCAGGTCCTCGGAGGCCGGGTGTCCCCTGGGGGGGACCTGGCTCAGGGCACAGAGTTTCTCCAGAACAGGCGGCCCTGGAGGCTGATTCCTCATCTCAGGGGGATAAAAAGAACTTAAATATGAAATGCCTTGAGAAANTACAGCAGGGCCCCTGAGCAGGTCACCAGGGGCCGGGTGTCCCCTGGGGGGACCTGGCTCGGGGCACAGAGTTTCTCCAGAACAGGCAGCCCTGGAGGCTGATTCCTCATCTCAGGGGGATAAAAAGAACTTAAATATGAAATGCCTTGAGAAAAAACAAACAAAAAAAACCGCATGTACTAATGGCTTCAGCTTAAAGACTTAAGGTTGTGAGTGGTCCATAAAGCTAAAATCTAGTCTTCTCCCCACACTTTCTCTCCACTTCTGCCTTTTACTTATCATTCCACTGGGCAGAATCCTTTTCCTTTAGGCCAAGGGAAACACATGTTACTAATGAAGCAACTAATTCCACATAAACACCTAGGACAAAGCTGAAGCAAGGGACAAGGAGAAACAAGGGCACAGGCAGCTCCGAAGCAGCCTCTCGCCCTGGGCAAAGCAGGGCCAGATTTGCCTCCCTGCAGTACAACAGAAATAAAGGACAACTCTCTAAATCAAACCATTAGGAATTCGGTTTTAAATCCCTTAGGTAGCTGCTGTATCACTATTCCCTATACTTAGGATGGGAAATATTATCCTATATAAATACTACCATAAATTTAGCCGCTGAAAGCCAGTAATGGTACCACTTTTATTGGCGCTCTTCCTCTATATGTGCCCTGGCTTCTATTTCCCTATATATTTTAAGTGCCTGCTTCTGTGCATATTCATACCTTGTGCACTTGTGCCCTGTAAAGATAGAAGACTTGCAACCAAAAGCTCAAGCCCAAACTTCCCCCCACAACATTAAGGAGAAAAGGTCAGAGTATTCCAGTGAACTGACGCACTCTGTCTAATTTATACAGCAAGAAGCTTAAAATTGTGCGTCATTTGACCATTTTCCATTTGTTCATGCTGAGATTAAGAGATGGGCTTATTGTTGAGCTTATAGCTGAAATTACAACTAAGAGAAAAAAGGGTTATAGGAGATCAGTAGCTGCAGCTGGGCTTTGATTTACTGTTGCCCAGTCATAGCAATGGAAATTAGAAAACTTGAAAAAAGCAGCTCGTAGGGATTGAAAGACGCCAAGTAATTAACCATTTCTAAGGTAAAGGTTTCCGAGTAAGACTGGGGAGCCAGGACTTGCTGTGAGCAGTAACAGCTTGTTTAATTGCCAAAAAGCATCTGCGACAACGGAGCGGAATGCAGCTGCGACTGCGAGGGAGAAAAACCCAGCGTAAACATCAGAAATCATTTGCAAAGCTCCGGAGTCAGCATATTTGACACTGCTACATCCCTCCGCACTGCACCTCATGGGTCAGACAGACGGCAAGGCACCCACGGGAGCTCCGTGCGGTCCCCATGCACCTCCTTAGCACCCTCTGCCAAAAGACACCACATTTTAATATCAATACTTCTTCGGAATCCAAATCAACGTGCTCCGTATTCCTAAAGTTAGCAGCAAGAGAGCAGAGCCCAAGAAGCAAAGGGAAGGGGACTTGGACATTTCTACATTTGTACAAAAGATTGCACGAACTCAAGGCCAAATCCTCAGATGATGCAAATTCAAATCCCTCTGCTGAAGTTAGAGCCACGACAGTTTCTACAAGCAGAAAAATTACAGAAAGAGTTTTAAACAGCTTATATTCTAATAGTTTTTACCTAATGTTTGTCAGGTTTTAGTAAAATANCTGAAGTTAACAGAGCCACGACAATTTCTACAAGCAGAAAAATTACAGAAAAAGAGTTTTAAACAGCTTATATTCTAATAGTTTTTAGCTAATGTTTGTCAGGTTTTAGTAAAATAAGGATTTCCTAGGAACTTTCCAGCTCCAGTCTCCTTTCTGTTATTATTTAGGTGTCAAACCCCTTCCTTAGTGAGCACCTAGCAGGCAGGTACTGACACATCACTGAGCACAAACTCTGAAAACAAAGATTTTCTGCCACATTTCATCAAGAGTTTACAAGTGGGAAAGGTAAATCTTTATCAGGTGCCTGGCTCAACAAATCTCTTGTTCCAAAATAAAGAGGATTCCCTGAATATGCTCTTAGATAACAGCATAGATCTCTAATTTGCCTCTCGCAGCAATAAAGTACAGATGAATACATAACGCAAGCACCTCCAGACAACATATATCTTATAGTCAGTGTAACTATTAAGCAAATTAGTGGTAAGGAGGGTAACAGATTTGCTGACATTTTCCTGGAAGAATTGTTGCTATCTATAGCATTTTCCATTTTCATCTGGGATATTTTTATGGGACTGGAGACAGATGGATTTTCTAGTAAGGTGAAAATAAGACCATTGCAATTTAAATAATGTATTTCCATGTGTGGCAAATCACTAATACCATAAGATTTTGCTCAACAAACTGAATTTATATCATTTTTCACCACAAAATAGCTTCCTTTGCTGGCTGGGAAACAAGAAATTTCACCCTCAAACCAACTTTGTAAACTTTTGTGAACACTCAGAAACGTGAAAACTGACAATTTCTCAAAACTTTGGTGCCAAATGCTGCTCAAGTTGCTTGTAACAGCCAGTCTCCAGACAGGGTAGGTATTTGGCTGCTTAGAAAATGATTTATTATGAAATACCCATTAACAAACTTTTTTTTTTTTAATAACTGTGAAAAACACTTGACATTTTCCAGAGCAGTATCATTCCTGAATTAAAGTACTGGCAAAATAGGAAAAATCTAGCAGCAAGAGGGATCACAGCATCTACTTCAAACACACACAAGCTAAAATAGGTCACCTAAACATCAGGTAGCTCAATCCGATCCTGCAGAATTCTTGTTTCAAACTTGAAAAACTACATAAATTAAATATTTTCTATACAACTATTACAAGAAAGCATCCCTGACAGGCAATTTATCATCTGTAGTTAACTGCTGTTGTTTTAGGGCTCCAGTTTTGTATTTCCTCCATTATCCTGAGGACAAAAGGCTTGGTCATGGTAAGGCTCGATGACAGGTGACTCAAAACATACCAAGATCACTGCGTGTGCCCCTTTTCTCCATCTCCTTCATTTTCTGCTATCTGTTTCTCATTCTACATCCACACTGGGGTTCATCTTGGCCAGGGCAAGGGCTAATCTGTCACTGGGCCATCACCCATCATGGGTACCACTCATGAGTGTCACTAGATGCAGGAGTATTGAAAATCATCCACAAACATGT
This sequence comes from Crypturellus undulatus, assembly GCA_013389825.1. Lineage (NCBI taxonomy): Eukaryota > Metazoa > Chordata > Aves > Tinamiformes > Tinamidae > Crypturellus > Crypturellus undulatus. The sequence continues at coordinate 217,180 of VWPW01022679.1, forward strand.
GCATATGTTGAATTTAAACTGAGTTTCAGACTTGAATCTTCACAATCCTGTCCTGAAAGCCTGCAACTTTATCAGAGTATGACTGTGACACTTTTTGCATGGCCAAGGGAATGGGATTCAGTTCTAAAGTGTCAATCACTGGACTGAGACTTTCGGTCTCAACACAGCCTATAAGATGCCACGAGACTATTCTCAAAGTGAAGTAACAGGCTTAAAACCTTGTAGAACCGAGGCAACCAACCTGAGCTCTCCTTGGCCAAACTCTTATTTTCCCTACTTGTTCTTCAAGGCTTCAGAACTTAAATTCTTGTGCACAATTAACCCATCTTCCCCCCTCATGTTCCTGAGTTCATCAGTCTGTTGCAGGGTGCCTCCCTTGTGATATATCAGTAAACTCTAGGTACATTAATGCCATAACCTATACCTATAAGTCACACAACTTTATAGGATGTCCATAAACATTTATCTTCATGTTTTTGTTTGGATTATGTCTTACTGTAAGACCAGCTGAGATTTCATTTTGTTTTCTAATTCAAAATAACAACTGGAAAAATAAAGATTAATCCTCGAAGTCCAATGCCTGCAGCAGCAAAGCATCTTACAGTCCGCCAATCTCTAGTGTATTAAAAAGTTCTGTAAGATATGGAAATAATTTTATCCAATTTTGAAGTGAGTATCCGAGGCAAAGACAAATTATTATTACTGCCTAGCTCGAACATAGCATTTTTCTTCTACAAACCTCAAAGTGCTGACAGAAGAAGAAATTTAATCCAGGTCTCTCCAGCCCGGTTCAGGATGCTCACTGCTAGCCCATACTTCTTCCAGCTGTAGATCCCAAAATGGGGTGCGAGGGGGACATTCCTGACCCTCAACCTCAGAATGAGTCTCATTTCAGCTCAAACGTATAGGTGAGAAGAAAACAAAACACAGGCCAACACAAAACCATGAGCCAGCAGCTCATTCGTTATCAAGACAGATAATGCCTTTATTACTTTAATGTTGCTTTTTTCAATAATAACTAATAGATCCCCAAAGAATCTCTCTACTAACGATGTTTATTTCTATTGCCAGATGAATTTATGAGCCTTCTGTCAGATGCGGAGTCTCTGAGAGCATTACAAAAAATGCATTTAGCCATGGATGCACTAGCGCAAGGCAGATAAACTTTAGTGTCTACCCTTATAAAGATTTAAACGCTATGACATGAAGTGCATATTGTGCCAATTTTCCAACTTCAGCGAACGCACTAAATATCATTGTCTTTCTAAGAAGAAAGGATCTATTCTCATTTTCTTTTTTTATTGACTGAAGGAGATTAAGGGTAATCTCACTAAATCCTCAATCACCCCACATGATACAGATTTTTTTTTTTTTTTGGGACACTGCTGCGTCATTCTGAATATTATATTCAGTCAAGAGAGAAAACTACTGCTTTAGTCACCCCTGCTTTTTTCCCCTCCTTCTCCTTGAGAACAACCCAGTTTCACACACCTCTGCTTTTGCCACCCAGTGCGACCAGCTTAAGTTTGGCATTGAACCTTGGGTGGCCAAGGTCATCATATTTTACTTTAAACAGTTAGACACATCCAAAAAGGACAGCAGCCAACTGCAAGACATTTCCTTCCTGCTTTGGCTGCAGGATAGAAAGACAAATTAAGCTTGCCAAATGGAACTCATTTTCCTGCTCCCCTCCACTCTTTCCCACCTCCCATTAGAAAAAAATAAATCTGAAATTCAAGTTGCCTGGACCTAGCCGGTACTGCTAGTAAAATGCTAGTGAAAGAGGTGCCCCCTTTGTGACTGTGAACTCCGATTTCTTCAGAAAACTTGACTAAGACAAAACCTGCTGGAAACACATATCTGTTATGGCAACATTACTGACCACAGGGAATTCACTCACTATATTGTGATCTGTCAAAGGGAGCTGGCAGAAATGTACTTTTTTTTTTGGCCAAGACTATTTTATTACTGAAGTTACTGGGGACTAGTCAAAACCACAGCACAGTCGTGCTGAGAGATTGGATTAATATTTCTTATAAGGCAAAGAGGCCAATTTTTTGATATAAACTAAGCTTGTCCAAAACTCAGGGTCCCTGTTGCTTCCTGCATTTTTAATGAAAAATCAATCTGAAGTAGGTAAGTGGTCAGGGTAGAGTCTAAGAACAAGTGTTTCAATGCAAAGGGGACAAATTTTGCATTCATGTATTTACAGATTGGTAACAGGGGAGTTTCACATCAGTTTGAGCTTTGAATTTTGGCCAGAACTCACGGTCCTTATTTTAAGCACCGTGATGTTTGTCTGACTAACTCTGGGTTCCCACTAGAAATTATTAACACAACAATCCTAATGAAAGGGCTATGAATATTGCTGCTGATTTTACTAATCTGAGGCTGACATTAAATCAATGCATACATTTCCCCTTACAAAAAAGACCCAGTCTACAGAGTCATTCCTAATAATTTCATTCAGCATACTACCAACATAAAATAAATTCTCCTGCTTTAATTGGAAATGATGGGTTTAACAGAAGGCAGCCTTCGCAATTGCCATTAAGAACAAATGTCCTTTTAGCTTTATCAAAGCCATGCCTCCTGCTAATGGTGCTCTCTTGGATTAGCATTTCTTTTTGTAAGTTGTATTTGAGACTCATAGCACCCACTTTGTCAATCTCAGGTATTTCTAACAGAACCCACTGCGCATTGTTCAAAGGTCTCATTAGTTAGAAACGTGTCTGGATATATTATGTCATGTTACAAGCCATCATTTTTTTGAAGAGAACCTGAAAATGTAGATTTTGATTCTACAAAGTCTGACCTTATATTATTCAACAGCTTTTAAAATGTTAATGGCAAGAATTGCTTAATGGAAAGTATTGTTTGGCTTCCAGATGGCCATTACTGGCTCAAGAGATCCACCACCCTGTCCCTTGGACACCTCTAACACCACAAAAAAGCTGCATTTTGGGTGGATCTTGTCACACTGCAACAAGGAGGAAAAGTCCCAGCAGAGCCAGGCAATCCCACACCATATTTAAGCACAGTTAGTGGGTCTGACTGCAAATCAGAGCCCTGCCATCCCCGCTGCTATAAAAACAAGCCCCTTGACTCAACCAGGTCTGCAATAACCTCCCTGTGTGTGTGCACGCACACAATTCTTGATAAAAAGCACCACCTCTGCCTGGAGCAGGAACAGGCCTCGTAAATACCTTTTATCTGCAGATAGGCAATGGAGGAAGACAACTGTGAAAAGCCACTTTATTCCTGATATTTATTATCTCAGGGAGTCCAGGCAAACTTTTTCCTGGCACTGGACAGTGGGCAGGAGAGATACAGATTCCTCCTGTTGCCGCATTTCAACCTTTGCAGCGTAACACTCACGAGCAGCTGCAAATAGCCAGGAATTTGTGCTCTCCAAGGGCTGAAGCAGCTCAGCTTTGGATTAAATGGTCCATCCCTAGGTGCACCATGTACTTGAACCCCACTGCAATTCCCACTGCAGGAATCATCAGAATAACCAAGAACACAGCATTATCACCAGCAGGCAACTTCCATTATCAGCTGGTGCATGGAAAGAGTTAACTCCCAAAGAGATGGGCAAGTGGGAAAATTACCTCACATCTCCATGATATCCGGTTCCGACAGGTGCTTTGTTGCTTTAACACTCCCTTAATTTATGATCCTCCCAGTACCAACAGACTCATGTCCCTCTCTGATAAAGCCCTGAGCCCCTCCAGTGGTGCTTGGCCTTTATTTGAGCTAACTCAGGGCTCAGCAGGTCACCAGAAGAGCCTGCGGGTTCCCAGCAGTTGAGTTGGTCACAGCTTTGCTCACACATGGCCCTACTCCAACCAAAAATCCCATCGAATTCCAAGGTATCCACAGGAAGTTGTCCTTCCAGCATTCACAGTTATCACTTCATGGTTCTGATAACCCACTATAGCAGGCACTTATTGCTTTTTCCTCACCCAAACATTATTTAAATACCAGTTTGTCTGTCTTAGCTCATGTTAATATTATATTTCATATTAACTTTCAAAGTGCATCAAATGCCTGTATGCTTGAGATTGCATGCATAAGGTTGCATCAGGTATTTTAGTTGTGGTTCATGTTATGGGAAATCCAACACTGAAGAACAAAAATTCCCCCATTTAACCACGTTAGGATTTGCTACAGCCTCCGACTTGAAAACACTTCTTTGCTATTGCTTACTTTGAGGAAAAATGTGCATTTTATGGGATTACTGTAAGGCAACCAGTAGAACCGACCGTCCGGTTGTTTCCATGTGCTCCCACATCTGTCTGTACCCATCTGTCACCTCAGTATTATTCTTAGCTCCTAAGCTCTTTGCAGCAGCGACTGCCCTTTTGTTCAGTTTGAGACTGAGAAAAATAAGATGGTAGCACTACATTGAGGATCCCAAAGTAAATACAAATAACCAGTCATATTCCAATCAGAAATAATCATAATTCCCCCTAGCATAAACCAAATAGGGCACCATGACTCAGACATTACATTCTTATGCTGGCCTCCAGCTGCCTAAGATAATATACAGAGCCAAAACCATTTGCCATTTTAGGATTATTACAGAAAAATATGCCAAAGTGTGAATACCATTCACTGCTTAACTGAAATATCAGCAAGAAAATTGCTTTAGAAGATACGTGGCTGGATTCCTATTTATCTTTCATTTTTATTAAAAACCCAACTAATAAAATAAAAGGCAACTAGAAGAGGCTTCAAGAGCAACAAAGGAAGCTGAATGCAAACACTCTGCCCAGACTGATGAACTCTTTGGAAGAGAATCCCCTATGTCAGCAACACTTAATTTTCCCAAGCACAAATGAGAAAGCAATTTTGTAGGCTATGAAGAAAACAAGCCATCAATGCTAGGATTGCCCAGCAGTGAAGAGAAAGAAGAGGAGAGAAAAATGAGATAGGAAGAGGAAGGAAGTATCAACAGATAAGCAACCTAAAAGAGGGAAAGAATTATACCGTTTAAGAGAAACTTATGGGTATGATAAAGCTTCATGTGCTGGAATCAAAGTGAAATTTAAAAGGGCAGAATGAAAAGGACAACAAGCTCCTTGATAAACAGTTTGAGTTCTGATCCATCTTCGCTGTATATTACTTATATGGATAGTATTTTTTTTAAAAGCCAGTTCAACAGACAAGTTGCAGCTGTAACCTGCTGTTCAGGCTCAGAAAGAGCAGGGCAGGAGCGTGTTTGCCAATTGCTCTTCCTATAATAAGAGCGAGCCTCATGCTGCTGCCGTTATCTAACCAGTTGGCATCTGGGTCACACACGGTCGTGCTGACACCCGTGCTCTGAGCACTCCTGCCTCCCCATCCCACTTAGCCACATGTTTACAACACCCTACAGGAATGGGGCTGCACACCCCAAATGGGCGAAAACAGCTCTGGGATGGGTTTATCCTTACATTGTGCCATTCTTCCTGAGCCTTTCCAGCCTCATGTAAACTTTAGAGAAGAGCAAAATTGCAGTGAAACTCATTATAGGCTTGCGAGATTAATTATTTGAGATATGCCCCATCCCCTCGCGGCTTAGCAGTTGAGCCTCCCTCTTATGGAACCGTTCTTGGGAACTATCCAGTGCTGGATCGGTCATGACCAGCATCATTAGAAAAGTTACATAAGGAGTAAATCACAAAAATTACATTTCAAATTGCCTTGCTGCTTCTGTAGATTCAGGGTAGAGAAAGGGGTATTATTTTGTTTTCACTTCCAGGAAAGATGAAAGGTAAGTGGGTAGCAACACCAGACTGCTGCAATACAGTTTAGTTCATGCCTTTTGTGCCTTTTATTTCTGCTGCGCTCATACATTTTGGATGAAGCAGCCAGTGTGCTGCTTAAATAAAAGAAATGCAGACCCTCAGGGGCCAGACTTTAGAGACAGAAGAGGTTTCTTTTCATACCTGAATGCAAGGTAAGGGCAAGAACAAGCCTATGATCTGAATAAGCTGTGAAAGGGAGAAATATCAGGCTGTACACGACTGGGAGAAGAGAAGCAAGCCTGAGAAATTCCAAGTTGTTGCCAGACCCTCCCAAGAATCATGGACATCTATACAGAGCTGATTGAATTCAGCAAGGGCAGACATGCCCCCAGTGCAAGCACTCAAGCAATTCTACTGTGCCAGCAAAACCGCTAGTAAGCACAGAATTAATCCATAGAAATCTTGGAAGAGGCTCCCCTTGCTTCCATATAAGGCCCTTGTTATGAGCTGTACCCTTATGATAAAAGCAGCACAGTTATTTCTGGCCATAAATCTCACAATCCTGCACAAAAGCAGGTCAGGCCTTGTGATGAACTATCAAGTTAGGGAGCAAGGATGAGGCCAGAACACCCTGCCTGCACCCCAGTCCGTTCCTAGATGCTCTTGGGAAGGGTGGGCAGCCAACCCAGCGGTGAACAGGTCCAACAGGGACAGATCTCACCCTGCTGCTTGTCCAGCAGGTTTACAAATGCTGAAAAAGAAACAAATACAAAAGTTTCCTCAGCCATGAAATGCTATACAAGTTTCAGCCTTCGAGAAGGAAAGGGAATCTGGCAATAAGGGAAATCAAACAAACTTGAAGAGGCTCATATTGAAACTGGCCACACTACATTTAGGGAATGCAGTGAGTTTTTATTGAGCAAAAATGCTTTTTCCTCTTTCTTTAAGTTTCTAGCAGCTAGGTGCTTCAAGTCACTGGGTTGCACTGCTGTTAGGCAAATAGCAGCAGTAATACACGTGGCAACATATCATTCAGCACCCTCAAAAGCACCACATTAACTAGCTCTAAAACAGGATGTTTTTCTTAACTCCTACTTCAGTAGGAGTTCAGGTTGATCCAAATAGCTCCCAAAGCTCCTTGCTCTTTCCAGCCTGATTCCTGAAGACCCCCAAAATAAAGGGAACCTTGTCCCAAGAGGAGAATCTGCAGTGCTTTATCAGATCAGTAAAAACAGCTGTAATACACATTTAGTCAGAGGAAAAATTGATATTCCAAACCAAGAAACAATCTGAAAAGGAATACACAGGCTCTCCAGATCGGGTAGTGCAAGAACTGCTTCCTATTTGGAGTTGTATTCAGACTGGTCAACAAACTCAGCCAAGAGATGCTCATTTTCCATTTTAACTTTTATAGTGGATTAGATTTAGTCACCTTGTGTGGCATCGCTTATAAAAGAAGCATTAAGAAAACATCTACAGAGGGTCAATTCCATTTAAGCCTGCATAAGCAACAACAAAAGTTGTCAATACCAGTTAGCTGGTCATGAGCTTGCTATTAAATTAATAATAATAAAAACAGAAGAAATCCTTCTGGCAGTCTCAGATGTCAGAATTACATCCTGAGTTACTGCAGTTTATCACGGGACTTATGGGTGCCTGAAAAAAAAAATCTGGAAACATGATACAACTCCCAGCTACAACTTAATTTCATTTGGAGAGAGGAATGGACAGGGAGAGGAGAGAAAAATCACCTGTAGTCTGACAATAAAAATCAAGGATGTTGGCAAAGTGTAAGGAAATTAAAAAGAACCTAACAAGACTGATATAAATTAACAGCTTTCTGAAAGTCATAGTGCTTAACCATGGGTTCATTCTGCAGGAAAATGAAATATTGACAAACTTCATCTCCAAATGACTATTTTCCTCAAGAGTTTAAAAGGACAAAACCCAGCCATTTTGACCATTCTCAGTTTGCTAATTCATTTCACTGTTAACAATTGGGGTTTTGTTTCTTCTTCCCAGAGCTACAGAGAAACATGAATCCCAATAAACAAATAAATAAATGAAACAAAGGCAAGCTCAAAGCAGAGATCAGGAAACACTTGACACAGAATCATAAATATTTTATTGAGGCAGAACTGCTGCTTCATTCAGGAAATTATTTGATACCATCAAGGGCTGAATAAGAGTTGGAAGTAGAGAAGGGACTGAGGCAAGCCAAGTAATTATTTTAATTGTCAGAATAAGTTTACTTCATCCATATCAGTGGTTGCTGTGCAGAATATTAAAAATTGCTATTTTTTATTTAAACATTTACTAATTCAACACTGAAAAGGGTTATGAGTAAGCATGTGTATTGTACACAGAGAATACTGCTTGTCAGGCTGGTATGGTTGTCAAAGCAAGTTAGGGGATTTACAAACAGCCTCTGTTCATTTAGGAGGAGGCAAAATTGTCTCCTACAATGTTCTTCAGTTTTTACTTCAATGCCATTAATAGCAGTGTTACTGATTTCATCAGAAATCATTGTCTCACTCTTCTAGTACGCCGGAGGCCGTGTTCGTGCATCCTCTACTTAGCCATTCCCTTTACGTCATTTATCCTGATTAAAAAGGGTTTTCTCAACAACACTGGCTCGTGCCACGTCGCTGTCTGCAGACAGCTTTAGTCTCTTGCTCAGGGCATCAGTACAGCAAACTATCTGCTGCTTTTNCATTAATAGGAGTGTTACTGATTTCATCAGAAATCATCACTATTCTAGTACGCTGGAGGCCCTGTTCGTGCATCCTCTACTTAGCCATTCCCTTTACGTCATTTATCCTGATTAAAAAGGGTTTTCTCAACAACACTGTCTCGTGCCACGTCGCTGTCTGCAGACAGCTTTAGTCTCTTGCTCAGGGCATCAGTACAGCAAACTATCTGCTGCTTTTAGAAGAATTTTTTCCTTTTTTTTTTTTTTGAAACAGTAACTACACTATATTCTACATGCACTCCAGCCGGTATACACTAAAGCAAAGCAATATGAAATTACTCTGTGCAAGTTATCACAAACACTTCTGCTTTCCTGCTTTGTGCACTTGAAGGCAAGCAGAGTGACATGAGCACTGGACTGTCATGTTTTAAATGATTCTCCATCTATTTCAGGCCTCGGCACCCACCCCACCTCCTGTGGACGCTACCACTTCATACATTGCTTTGCAGTATATTAAAAGCAGCTATTAAAAGAAAAAATAAAGCAGCTTTCCCCCTTGCACTGCTGGCAGTAACAGTAACACAGATGCTAATGAATCACTGTAGAGTGAACATGGATGTCTTCAGAGTTTCCATAGGAATTCAATGAGCAGTTAGTGTTAATATCAATGTTGCTAAAACAAGAGGTTACTCAATCCTCTGGTAATTGCAATTATATATAATCAGCCTGGAATTTAAGGCCAGAACATATACGAGTTGTCACCCTTATGAAGTTAAACAGCACTATTTCCAAATGCAAAGGTGTTAGTAGAGACAGAGGGCCAAATTCATCAGCTTTATTTATTGCAAGACTATCTTTACAAATACAAATTGCCAGCACACTATGCTGTAACAGCACTTACTCAGCAGGTTGCCTCGAGAGCAAAGTTTGGTTATTTGAAGAGAGGAAAAAAAAAAATCAAAAGAAATATATCACTTACTGGAAGATTTCTACAAAGAAGCATGAGTTTCCAATCCCTGTGAAAAAAACATTGCTATCATTTGCATCATGTAAGGGAGGAAAAAATGATCTCACTGTTTTTTATTTGAAGAGATGCTCTTAAAATTTACGATCAGCTCCTTATGTTGTGTAAATCAGCCTGCTTCACCCTGCTGATTTCCACAAAGCTGAACAGCTCCCACCAGCTGAAGATCTAAGTCCTGGTGCTGCTGGTTAGTGCTCAGTTGATGACTCGAGTGACAGATTTCTCAAGCTACCAAAGGATAAAGAAATACACTAGATAGATTAAGAGTAGGGGAAGAGGATGCGTTACAAGAGTCATGCACTGGTGAACGTGCCCGCATGCATCTGCAGATGCTCTCAGAGTTCATAGCTGCAATCCAAAGTGCATCAGTTAATGCTGTTGCACTGCCTGGTCCTTTCTGCTCCAAATCCCGGGTTGAGAGATTTCCTTGGCATCACAGCACTGCTTTGCAGGACAAGGGGAAAGGCTGCTCCATGCACACGGATGCCCTGGCAGAGCCAGAGGCAGCTCAGGGCATTCCGGGAAGCACTCAAAGCAGCACGAGGTTAACAAGTGCCTCCTATCCAGATTTCCCCAGCTCCGAAGGGTTTTGCTGCCAACTGCTGCTTCTCACATCACAGCACAGATTTCTTCCTCCTCCTGACATTCATAGAATCATTACGATTCCCCAAGTGGACATTTTCAGACACAATCTATTATGTTCTCTTTAATTCTACGAAGTTATTGAGACCCTTGGGACATTCCCTGCTGTGCAGCATTCCGGTAACTGACACTTGGATGGATAACTGTAAAACCACGTTACAAGACAAAGCAGGAAGGAGTGCGATGTGAACTTGTCACCTCTTATGTCAGCCTTGCGTGTAGTGGTCACTCAAGCTTCATGCTGAGAACCAGATCTAAAGGCAAAATGTCATTTTCAAAACTTTTTTATAAACAAAAACTTCAAGAGTTTGAGGGCAAGACAGTTTTGCCTGGTAAGGACAAACATGACTCGGCTCCTGGTGGGACCTGTGGCCCATCTGATTTCAGAGTCACTTTTCTACAGTTGGACATTGTGATATAATAGAATTTTCCACCCCTTATCTCAATACCTGTTTTCTATGACGAAGCTACAATGGGAACAGACAATTTTGATAGCAATCTGCCCATACCTGGGACCACATGCTGTTGTCTTTTTTTGCCTGGAAAAAATGCTTGGGAAGCTTAAGTATGCAATAGATAAAATGATTTATACTGGTGAAGGAAAAAAGAATAAATCCTCATGTTGACTTCCACTCTTAAGCTGGTATTAAGATAATGAGCAAAAGATGAATTGGATTCTGTAAACTACAGTTCCTCGAGCAATAGCTGGAAAGACTGAGATGCTCCTTCATCTGCTTCTAGCATTATAACTAGAGTTAAAAGGAAAAACTGCAACAGCATTTCCACTATAAAGAGCCTCACATACTAGTAATTGCCTTGCAGTCCAAGAATGTGAATACAGTGGTGAGATTACTGCACACAACAGGGTAATATCAAGTTGGTTTATTAATCCCGAAGTCATAAAGTTTGCACTTTCAGATTCCAGCTCACACAAAGCCCAAGTAGCAGTAAATGATGGTGCTTCCTGCCAAATCAACCCCAGGAAGTACAGGAATCCCTGTCATTAGGAACCTACATTGCACCGGATTTCCAGTGCAAAATAGAGGTGGTAAATACCCTGTTTATCAAAAGTGAATGCCAGCCAGGCTAAAGCTTGCCAAGGAAAGTCAAATATCCCCACCGGCAGAAAGGAGCAAGGAAGATATCTGAGCTCTGGCTTTCCTCTAACTCCAAATTTGCTGTTTTCAAGACAAACCCAAGAAGGCAGTAAAAATACCTGCCTGCATAAAACACACAAAATACAGCCTTAGATTATACAACATTTTGTATTTTATATGCAACCTTTGGCTTTACCTGGAATTTAAATTCATATCTCCAGACAGAGGAGAAACCTGTTTCTGTTTCACTGCTATAAACCCCCAGGTAAAATCAGAATAAAGATAAAAAGGCATGAAGGAAAAGTGCCCGCATACAAAATACTTCAGAGAAATAGAGATGGAAGAGGAAAAATTGAGGTGTTCTTGCTGCTGCTTTGCTTTCCCAATCAAAGAGAAAAGTGAGAGCTCTGATTGCCCCCAGAGACAAGTGCCTGTAATTCCAGTTCCAGCAAAGCCTGGAATATGGAATGACCTCTGCTGGCTGAGGACACAAAGCTACAGCAGCCTTCAAAGTTACTACCTCGTGCTCATTCTAAAAAGCAGGATGAGCCTAAATGGAGGCACAAACAGCACAAAAAGAGTCACTGAAAACAAGTCATCTGAACTGACACTTGTGGCCAGTAAATCACTGATAAAGGATCATGTCCTTGACCTGCCTGATCCAGCTGATGCAGAGCATCTGTTTACTGACATCTGGGACTTCCAGCTTTCTGGATACTCTGGAACTTCCCATCTTCCTTTTTAATAAATCCTAGCCATAAAAAGGCATTTCCCTGCACATTANTACTACCTCATGCTCATTCTAAAAAGCAGGATGAGCCCAGATTGAGGCACAAACAGCGCAAAAAAGAGTCACTGAAAACAAGTCATGTGAACTGACACTTGTGGCCAGTAAATCACTGATAAAGGATCATGTCCTTGACCTGCCTGATCCAGCTGATGCAGAGCATCTGTTTACTGACATCTGGGACTTCCAGCTTTCTGGATACTCTGGAACTTCCCATCTTCCTTTTTAATAAATCCTAGCCATAAAAAGGCATTTCCCTGCACATTATACCGTTCTGAGAAATAAAGTCCTTCCACCAGCCTCCTATGTTCCTGTTCATTAAAATGCCCAGCTTTTCTGATAAAGACTAATTCAAAATGATTTACAAGGAAAAAAACTGGAAATGAGGAACTGCTGTGTGATTACACCTTAAAATACAATACAAAGCAGCACTGACTATGGAACACTAGTCTACTGGATTTGCTTTTTGGCAGGCTGTTATTTAAAGAAAGTCAGCATTAGAAATATGTTGGTGCCCTGGTATTCCTCAAGCAGAAAAGTAGTTTTGAAAAGTTCCCTTAAAGAATGTGCAAGGAATGATCCTGGCCTCACCTGTGAGCAACTAAGTGTGGTCAGACTGGAGCAGGGCCAAGCAGTGACATCAGCCAAGGGAAAAATCAATGTTTTGAGTTCTTAACTAAAATCCTCGGAAACAGAAAGAAAAAGAAATGGGGGGGGAAGGGGAGAAAGAGCAGAGAGGATGGGAAAATGGAAAAGGCTTGCACTAGGGTGCCCATGTCGGAGCTGGAACACTTTACTACACTTTCACAGCAGAACCACAGTTGGATGCTCAGTCACAGCAGCCCTGACAAATGAGCAAAATTCACAACTCCAGCAAGGGCCATGCCTAGTGCTACAGGGCAGCCTCCCTGCCATCCACACAGAAAGGTTTTTATTTAGCAAGACACACACTGTTGTGCTGGGCAGACACAAGTGGTTGCTGGGCTCAATGAGAGGGGTTACTTGCACTGCTTGCAACTCAAAGTCCTTTCTCTGCCAGGGCTTGGCTGACTTCTCCCCTTTGCAAGTGAAGTATTGCACCTTACTGCACACACAGCAAGCCCCTTACGGAGTGTTTTGCAGACAGGATCTCATCCACAGCAGTGCACTTCCAGTGTATGACAGAGCACATTAAACTTGCTCTCGGTGCAACAGAAAATCATTGGGCTTTTCATTGTGATGCCAGAGCAGAGAGGAGAGGAGGATTTTATGACTATGAACTCAGATGTTTCAGGGGAAAAGAGGCAAAAGAAGAAAGTTCAGCTCACCCTGGAATGCTTATGTATTGAGATCTTCAGTTGTAAGAACATGAAATTGTTTTCAGGAAATATGGTCCAACAAAAAAAGGGTCAAGGCAATTATCTACCCTCAAATGCCACCTAATAATTCAAATGATGTGTTGCATTAATTGAAAGATATTGTAGGAAGTTCTATCTATTCCAGCTGAGGAATAGCATCCCCAGATAAACCCTGATAGTGACAAAGGATTACAGAGCATTTAAGTTGGAAAAGTTAGACTAGACATTATTTATTAAAAGCCCTAATGATTACTAGTGCTCAATTACTTTTAGATCAAGACTGCTTTTTTTAAGTCATTACTCAAGAAATTCTGAATGTTATCACTTTACTAAAACATGTCAATAGATGTCCATATCAGAAATGCTATACTTGATAACACCTACATTTACATGCTGAGCAGCATATGCAGTTCCTGTAAAATGAGATTGTTACTTCTCTAGCTAAGTCCTGGTGTTCCAGTGAATCTTTCACCTTCTGGTGTCATCTTCTTTGCCAATGAAATACATTAAATGTGGGAAACACAGCAAAACTCATGCCACTTGTTTTATGTATTTGCATGCACATTATGTGTGAATGTGACAAAAAATATTATATAAAACAAAGCAGAAAACTTGGAGAAAACAAGAACAGAGAAGGAAATACAAGAATTTTCCAGGGTACCTGTCCTCCCAGCACTGGTTCAAGTGATGTTTGCTTGGTGATAGTCATAGAATTTATATTCAGAAGAGTGCATTAAAAAACTTAATTTAATCTGAGTATTAGAAGACAATGCATTTCAATCAGTCAGATATTGTACTAAATAATATATTTGATTTGACTAAACCTGAGTTAGTACTTGGCTAATATACATTCTACTCCTGAGGTAATAGATCCTCAACCTTTGAATATCTTCACTGCCCTTGGTAGTTTGTTCCAGAATATAATCAATCAATTGCATTAAAAATGGGCCCAGGCTCTAATTTCAATTTGTATGGCTTCATCTTTCAGTGAAACACTGTATGCTCTGGCAGATTAAAAAAGCCTTTAAGTATCAAAATTTTGTCTCAGAAAGGGAAGGAGACTACATTCAAATTGCACTCAATCCTTTTCATAAGCTAAATAGAGAGTGTCAGAGCATTTTGTCCTGTCTCCAGATAATTACTTAACTGTGTACTCTCCATTTTTAACACCATTTTCACAATATAAAAAAATGGAAATGGTAATTTTAAAGCAGTCTGATTAGTCCATCCTTAGCTCTAAGGAGTTCTTTGCAAAGCTGTATTTTGTTTCATGCAGCAATACCAAAACAGGAATGCTAGCAGGGTTGCTAACATGTAGATCTCTAAAGGACACTAAAATGTTCTGTGCAAAAGGAACATAAAGGTAATTTGAGGCAGCCCTGCATACAGTGAGCACACACGGGCACCGGCCAAGCTCTGCATAGCAAAAAATGCAGGCAGAGATTCTCTATCCTTCATAACCTCTTTGGATTGCAAACTGAAAGGGCAGATTGACTGGGTATTAAAAATCCCCTGCAGCCTCCTGGCAGATTTGGCTCCCTCTGCCCATCAAGCTCCTACAAGGCCGCTTTGGGCAGAAGAGCTGGAATTTACCCTTCGGCCCGACCCCTGCTCCCTCCGGCCCTGGCCACGCACCAGCCCTTCTGACACATTTAAGGAAAGTTCTCCAGGCATCTGCTTGGCAGAGCCCATCCTTTTCCTACTGTAACAAACTCACAGCTCCATTTTCCACCGGTCACTGGGGCTGCACACACTAGGGTTGGTCTCACACCCCCAGAAACACTGCAGGGTTCTATTTTCCTCTTGCAACAAAAAAAAAAAAAAAAAAAAAAAAAGAAAAGTGAAACTAAAGGGTTCCTACTTCAGCATCAGCAAATGCTCTCCTGTGCACGCTCCAGCAGGTGCATGAGCTTGATGTCCATTTTGAAGTTTTCCTATAAGCTCAGTTATTACAGTTCTGGGTCTAAACATTGTGTGGCAGCAACAGTAAATCTAATGAGAAAGGATGACCACAGACAGCAGAGTGATCCCTGGTAATAGATTTTTCTCTTGCTTTTTGGGTCCTCTGGGAAAACAAAACAAAAAAGACACCACTAGATTGACTAAAGACTGTCTATTTAATACATTGCTATTGACAATGACTTTGTCACTTCGCAACCTCCGTGCGTAACCTTGCAGCACAAGAACAGACTGATATTAAGATGCTAAAGGTTGAAAGACAATAGGCCAAATCCCACTATCTTTATTCATTTGGATGGACTCCGAGCAAATAGTTTGAAATGACAGAGCAAGCTTTCCGAAACACTGCCCACTCCATAAATCAGGCTCTGCTAAAGCTGCTCTTAAGTGCTGCTGACAGAGGTAAAAATCACAGGATAGATTTCTCATAGTGTGTTCTCCCTTTCAGAAATTGTTATTTTACTCAAAACCCATAGAAGGACCATCAGGACACTCAAAATTAAACACAGCAACAGAGCAATGTCAGAACCAAGTCATTAGCTGAAGTCAAATCCTGGGGGAGCAATGAATTACCTGCACTTGCAAAGCTGCTCTGCAACCTGCTGGTGCTGAGACTCCAGCAAAGAAGGATTAAGCATGAAGGGATGGCAGAGATAGCAAAAATCTCCCCAACCCTATCAATTTCAGTAACTAGGCTGCATTCTGACCCTATTTGCTGCAGCCTAAGCACAAAGCTTTAGTAATATTATATTCTGCAAGGATTATAGGCCTTGTGCTGGTACAATACACTTGCCCATCAAAAAAATCCAGAATTGCGTTGTCATGCCCAAAGCTCTTAAGATTTGGCCAAAACAAAGAGAATGAGCCCATACATCAAGTACCCAATTAACACCAATGTTTATTGAAATTGAGTTATTTAAAATTTGATCTGAGCCATAAAAAGCTCTTGAAGCTAAAAACCTATTCAGGCCACATTTAAAGCTTAACAGGAATTGTCAGTATAGGATCTTGAGGGTATTGATATCCCAGTTCAGCAGCATCTCACTGGAACAGCAGGATTTCAACATACTACAGTTGCTTTGCAGAGTTGGGGCTAATTTACTGCTGCAATGTGCCCTGGATAGACCAGGCTCAATTTTCAGACATCTAATAATACATAACTCTTGAAAAGATTTATTTTTTCTAAATGCAGAAAACAGGGAATGCCCCTCTGGTTTTGAATATTGTTTTCTCAGATAATTATGATCCCATCTCCAGGATAAGGAATTTGAGCATAAAATGTTATGGGCACAAAGTTGATCATCTTGTGCACTCCCAGGGGCTTCAGCAAGAGCTTTGATACCCAGAGCTGATGGCATCCCTTTGGTTACATTTACATTTGGCTCCAACCCATTTCCAAAGAGCAAGACAAGATTTATATAGTATTTTTTTTCCATACCTATTAAGCTCTGGCTTTATAAACCTGCCCTACTGATATACCAGAACCCAAAGCATCACAAATAGCAATGATATAATCCTGGGCAGCTTGAACTACAACTGTGTCTAAATTCACTTAGCCAACATTTAATTTGCAGCCTGCTAATTAACTGCCAAGATTTGCAAAGTGTGACAGCCTGCAGCAAAGGAGAGTTCTAGACCCTTTCAGCCTGTGTGTCTTTTAGATTCAGCAATGCACAATCTTTTCTCAGAGTTTGAGATGAAAACTTGCAACTCACCCTGTCCAAAAATCTGTAATTTCAATATTAATAGACATGTATTGCCACTTATCTTTGCATGATAGCCAGAAGGTCACTGATCGGAGCCTTATTTTGCAGCATTCAGAAAGCTTTCCCATTTCTATATCCCTGTCTTGTGTTACACTTTTAGCTATCACTTTACATTGCTCCTTCAGTAAATACATTTCACATGTTTTCCATTAGACACCTCACAGACAAGTAGCAAAGCAGGGAGTATCATTTCTGTGTAGGTCATTTTTCACCAGTCTGCAACAGACTTCATTTACACGTATTTAAGGTGTGTAAAAAGTCTTCACAGGACTATGCATATTTCAATGGGCAATTTTTGCTCTGAAGAATTCTTGCTTTCCTGGTATTTTCTTCATTTTGATTCATCCTTAATTCACATAATAGATAATCCCAGTGAACACGAGTTTTTCTTAAACTTCAGGTAGTTCCTTAGCCATTCTATCCCAATCCATTTTAATCAGCAGGCAGTATAATAAATTCCTGCCCTCCCAGTCAGCAGGAACACCTGGGAGTGAACTGGGAATGTATTGATTTTTCCATATAGCTGCTGGCTACAAATCTATATTCACAATGCAACGTGGAAACTCTGGCTTTTATCAAAATATGATAGAAGAATGAAACTAAAGCAAAAGTATATGCAAAGAATATTAAATTAATAGACACTTTGTTCAATCTCTTGGCATAGGGAAAGAGAACATTACAAACTGAGTTTGCCAAATTCATTTTTTGCCTTTGTTATTATAGCTATTCCTGCTTGGATTAGAATATTCTTATCATATTCCATATTCTAGCTTACCCCTGAAGTGGTATAATCAGAAGCTTGTGGTTTTACAATCTCCTTCCATTTATAAACCAATATCAAGAGTTCTGAAGATGCATTTTCACATGACCCTTTCCAGTCCAAGCCTATGTCCACAACCTGAACAGGCCAGCAAGTCCTATTTAGACCCTTTACAAACTAAGGAAATACCCTTGTTAATTGTTAACTATTAAATGATAATTGTTAAATGTTAATTTACCTACTCCAGCTGTCTGCTGAAATATATCTAAAAAGGGTCAGCAGAGTCTGGTCTGGAGAGGACCAAAAATTATTATTATTATTTTTTTTTAACTCCTTGATTTAACACTATTTCACTTGCTGAACCCAGAAGCAGAGGAAGAGACTTAGAAAGCTTCCAGGCAACCAACACAGTAAGCAGGTTATGTGCAACTTCTGCAAACCCTCTACCACAAACAGTAACTTCCTATAGAAACCCAAGAAACAGGTGGAGGGGTCAAGGCCACGAACAGACCAATCTGCAATTTGCAGATGTTGCTGGCAGGCACCTTTAATCATGATCAAGCTCCATCTGCTCATAAAACTACTTTTCCATCAGCCAGTCTCATCTCACCCTTTTCATTTTCCAGCAGCACAGAGCAGGGCTGAGTCTTACACCTATGAGTGCCAGGCACAGGGATCCCCAATCTCACTTGTGCCTCCAGGAGCTACTGTGCTGCTAACAGCTGAGAAAGATCAATTTGCATAAACATATCTTAGCAATTTCACTGGAAATAATAGACCTTTAAATCCCTCCTGTTGGCTTCCTACACTCAGATAAACTAGAAAGAAGAAAACACAACCCAGGAGGCTGTAGCTTAGCATCCTGCCCAGCTGGGAGCATCACTCTGGGCAAAGCTACCTCCACAGCAGAGCAGAACCCCCAGGAACACAGGCTTGGAGGGGCATTTCTGGTCCATTACCTGGCAAGGAGCTGCCATCTATTCTTTCAGTTGCATTAAAGATAAATGCTCCTTGTACAGAACTTGTAATGCAGCTTAGAGTTATTAGTAGTGAAGTCTTAGGTTCAGAACCAGACGCTTAAGAAAGTAACCAGCTCTATGGCACTTAGTGCCAAAAAGGACTCAGTGGAAAACTTTATTTCTTTGGTCATTCTTAAATGGAAGGAGAATAACTTTTTTCCCCAAGGACATACTCAAGGACCTGTCTCCAGCATAGGCAAAACATCTGAGCAACATTAATTTTGGAAGTGAAGTCTTCTAAATTTCTTGAAGGAG
>VWPW01022680.1:7467-23784 GCA_013389825.1 Crypturellus undulatus
GGCCGGCGCCGCGCGCCCGGCCCGGGGCGCCCGCGGCGCACAATGCGCCCCTCTTGGGCGTGAAATTGCCATGTTTATTAATTGCGCCAGGCGGGAGGTTCGTCTCTCTCTCTCTCTCTCTCTTCTTCTTAAGCCATGGAAATTTGTGACTCGGGCCAGCGGCTCCCCCCTCCTGCCCCAAGTTGCGCTGCCGGGGGAGGGGAGGGCAGCAGCCGCCCCGGGGAGCGCTGGGGGCTGCAGAGGGGCCGGGGGTCCCCGGCAAGTTCAGAGCAGATTCACAGTCCCACATCTCCCCCCCGCCAAAACACAACGTCTGAACGAGATGCTTCGTGCCTAAAGATCACGGTTTTGTGTCTCTCTCCCCACACTTTTTTTTTTTCCCCTTGCAATTAGGCTTGTAACGAGCTTGCTGCACTATGTGTTTCTGGGCCAATAATACTTGTATTTAACCTAATTAAAGCCGACCTTTTAAAAGATCTGAAATATAAACACGCCTTTTTTTTTTTTTTTTTTTTTTTTTTTTTTTTTTCTTTTTCTTCCTTTTTTTTTTTTTTTTTTTTTTTTTTTTTTTTTTTTTTATTTTCTCTTTTTAACTCCCTGTTTTNNNNTTTTTTTTTTTTTTTTTTTTCTCCCCCCCCCCCGCCCCATTCCCAACCCCCCTTTTACTATTCTGTTTTAGCGGTTTAACATTTGAACCTCCGCGCTGGAACACGCGGGGCTGGGGCGGGGGAGCGAAAACCTGCGGAGGGACCTGGCTTCGCCCGAGCATCCGCGACAGCCTTCCAGGTAGGCAGCGGCGCCCGCCCTTCCTCCTCCTCCTCCTCCTCCTGCTCCTCCTCCTCCCTCGGGAGGCGGGAGGGGGGCAGCGAGCCCGAGGGCGTCCCGCGACCCCCGGGGGGCACCCGGCGCCCCGCGCAGCGCCGCCCCGCGCAGCGCAGGGCGCCGCATTNGCCCAAGGCGCGCGCGGCGGCGCCCGAAACGGGATTCCCGCCGGGAAGCGCCGCTCCCCGCCGCCTCCCCCCGGGGCGCTACTTACGCCTCGGCGCCCGTTCGCAGCGCAGCCCCCGCGAGGCCGAGAGCCCGGCAAAGCCCACGAAGGAGCCGCCGCGCGTGGGTCTGTTAGTGCCTCCTGCGCCCCCACGCGCGGGCGGAGCAGACCAGACCCCGTCCTCCGAAAGACAGTGCAGCGGCGTGGGGAGTTCGATCGATAGGCAATTTGGGCCTTTTTTTTTTTTTTTTTTTTTTTTTCCGGACAAACACGAATATCCTTTTTTTTTTTTTTTTTTAATTTTTATTTTACTTTATTTATTTCTTTTTTACTGGGTAATCAAAATTATCCTGGGATTTTTTTCCCCGAATGACGTTACAAAGAATTTTGTTAAGGAAAGCCAGACTAATTGCTGCCAGAAGAGTCTTTTCATAGAAAAGTCTGTTTTTCATAAAGCAGTTTCTGTGGGTGTTGTGGTTATATCCAAACCTAGTGGAGAGGGTTTTGCTTTTTTTTCCCCTTATTCTTTTTTTTTCCCTCTTTTTTTTTTTTTTGGGCGATTTTTCTCAGCAGCGGGAAAGACCCGTGTTTTAGCAAAAGTATTCAGAGCCGCCCAGAGGGGAAAAAAAAGGAAAAGGAAAAAAAGAAACGTGCAAGGAGAGAACTGGAGCTGCGCTGCCGAGCCCAGCCCGTTTGCCAGGACGTTTTCCCACAATCCCGGACAACTCGTCCCATCGAAAGCGGCCGCCCCGGGCGGGCGCTGGGAGCCCCAGCCCTGCGGGGACCTGCCGGGGGGTCCCTGGCCCCACACGCGCCCCGATCCCCACGGGCGGGCGGGACCCCCGGCGTCCGCGCATCCCCCCGGCTCCGTCCCGCCCGGAGCGGCCCGAGCGGCCCCAGCCGGGGGGTTCCGCACGGCGCAGCGTTCCCGGGCCGCCACGGGAGGCAGGCGCCGGTGCCACCCGTGTCCCCTCCGCAGCGACAGGGGCAGGGAGGTGTCACCCGCGTCCCCGCGGGGGTCAGGCCCGGCCTAACGGAGCTGCCCCTCTCCGCCGCTCCGGGGAGGGGGCGGCAGCTCCAACACCCCGTGGGGGCTGCTATTATTATTATTATTATTATTATTATTATTATTATTATTATTATATTTCATTTTATTCTGATTATATTCCCAGCAGCAACAACCACACAAATCGCCCAAGCGCCCTCGCAGGAGCAGCACACTCTGCCCAGTGCAGCGGCTCGGAGGCCCTTTTGTTCCCGGGGCGCCTGGCCCCCCGGTGCCGGTGCTGGTGCCAGGCCCAGTGCGGAGCGGGCCCGGCGGCACTGCTGGCACCGGGGCGCCCGGCCCTCCCCGCCGCCCCGCTCGCCCGAGCGGGGACGTGACAAAAGCAGCCGGGGCTCTGAAAGGATTTGATGGAAATGGCGTGTGCCAAACTGATGGGAGGCAGCGAGGGACAAAGCGCCGAGGAGCCGCGGACACTGGAGCAATAATTGCTGTGCGCGGAAGGTGGATTAGCGCGCTGGAAAGAAGCATATGTTCGGCCTGGGGCAACGCTCCCCCCGGCTGGGCTTAGAGAATGAGAGCGGAGAAAGAGGCTGAACCTGGAATATCAACTATCCGGGAGGCAGCCTCCCCACCCCCTCTGCCAGCCGCTCCAGCGCTCCCGGCATGGGGATGGGGACACACGTGCCCGCCGGCACGGACACGCGTGAGCCAGCCCGGACACGCACGCATGAGGATGGACACGCGTGTGCCCACAAGGACGGACACGCATGAACCGCAAGGATGGACACGCGTGGACCGCAGGGATGGACACGCGTGAACCCGCAGGGATGCGCATGTACACCTGCCAGCATGGACACGTGTGTGCCCACAAGGGTGGACACACACAGGCAAGGACGGACACGCGTGAGCCCGCAAGGATGGACACGCGGGGTCCACAAGGATGGACACGCGCCCGCCAGCACGGACACATGCGCCCACAAGGGTGGACACGCGCGAGCCACAAGGGAGGAAGCACGTGCCTGCAGGGACGGACACGTGCGCTGACCCTCTGTGCAGGGCGACACGCACCGGTGCCTGCACACGCAGGCAGGAAGAGAGGAGCCCTCAGTGCCAAATCTCCCTGGATGTGACAGTGTGAACAAATAAACAGCTGGGCTCCGGCAGGGCCTTAGCAGCAGCCAGCTCTGCTTGCAGCTCCAGCGTCCCCATATCCTTCCCAGGAAACTTTCCAAATGCAGGTGCCCAAGCGCTCCTGGGCACCAAGGGCAAAAGCCTGTGCTGGCCCTTTTCCTCTCGGTTTTCCTCCACCACCTGTTTTCTCCTCACAAAGCCCAGTCCTTCCCAGCAGGATGGCTGTGGGGATCATGCGTCTCCTGCTCCCTCTGTCACGCACAGACATGGGGATGTGGAGCAGAGCCCTGGGCAGCTGGTCCTCATCCCAAGGAGCAGTACCCTGCACCCCACGGCTGCGGTGCCGGGGAGCCCAGCAGCTTGTTGAGCCCCTGCCGAGCGCAAGGGGCTCCCAAACACAGGGAGGGCTGGCAGGCGGCAGGGGAAGCCGAGCGCCCCTCCGGCCCCAAGTTACCATCAAGTCCTTGAGCTTGGCCCGGCAGAGGAGCAGTCTTTGGCAGAAGGAGGAGGGCAAGGCAGGCGAGCGGCAGGGAGGAGACAGGGGCAGAAAGGCAACTCCGTTCTCTTCCTCCTAGGACCTCCAAGAAATGCCTTGGCTTGGCAGCCGAAAGTGGGCCCCAAATCTTGTCCATCTCCACGTCCTTACACTGGCCTGTGGGGACTGGGGTGGCTCTTGCACAGAAGGGAGGGGGACGGCCATGCCCAGAGCAGCGCGAAGGCAGGTTTTGCACAACAGCCAGCAAGCCAGAACATAACCCAGACATCGTGCAGAGGAGGATAAAACCCTGAGTTTGACTGAGCAGTCCCCGCTGCCGCTAGAAAACCGCGCTCTATGGAGAGCCACCGCATCTGCTTTCAATAGAGTGTCACAAAGGGAACGAGCCCAACCACAGGCAGCGGCAGCAGCAGCAGCGCCGCTCGGGAACATCTCTGGCCAGGGAAGGTCTTCGCGCCCCGCGGACACTGGGGTCTGCACACGCGGCACTCACCCCAACGCGGTGACATGGCTCACGCTTCACACGCGCCGGTCCTGCTCCAGCGATCCCCTCCTCGGCGCGCGTCCCACCACGTGTCCCACCTCTGCTTGAAGGTGTCAGTGCCAAGGAGCCGTGAGGCCACCAGCTGATGGTGGAGCTCGTGGCGGCCTTGGGGGCTGAGGCTGGAGGCCTCTGAACACCTGCATGCTTGGAGGGCCCCAGCTGCTCCTACCTGCCCTGCAAAATCAGGTCCTAAAGGAAAAGCGCTGCCAGACACCAGCCTGTCTTTCCCCTGCTCAGCAGAGCGCTCTCTTGGCAGCTCTGACGTCCACATCGCCTTTGCGCAGTGAAGGTGCCCGGGTGACCCAACCGCGGGGGTTTTGGGTCCCTGAGTTTACCTGGGGCCACAGAGGCCCTGCTGCGCTGGAGGGGAGCAGGAGCAGCAGGAGAGCAGGGGGCTGTCGCCCTTCTACCTACAGAACCAGCGCAGAGAGTTCACAATCTAGGGGTACAGACACTCCCCTCCACAACAAACCATTTCTTCTTGCCCTGCCCAAAATATAAGTTAGTCCATGCAAGAAAATCTAGAAACTACCCCTAGAAAAGAAGCAAGGCTCTTTTAAAATAGCGTTGCTAAAGCTAGAGAGACTCCACTAATAAATGCTCATGAAAGGCTTTTACTTTTTCTCTGCTCCCAATTGCTTGCTTTAGGCTAGTTATTTTTTAGAATTTGAGGTGACTAAGGCAAATGCTGCAAATGGAGAGGCTGCAACCTATGCAAAACAATCATTTGATTTAAGAACCAGGCTTGGCTGATCTCTTTTTCCCTCCTTAGTGGAGATGAAAAAAGGAGGAGCACATTCTAGTAAGCGCTGATCATTTTCACGGCCGTTTTTGCACCTGTAACTCAAATAATGAAGCCATTTGTTATTTATATTGCAGCTTCCCCTCCATTCCAGATTTCTAACGATCTGACCCTGCTTTATGGCCCTGACAGAGCCCGAAACTGGCGCAGAGTTCCAATAATTGAACGATACAGGGGAGAAAAATCTTTAAGCGGAATGAGGCAGATGCTAGCTCCACGCAGCCCCCTAACTTGATTATTCTTTGGACACGTTAGACAAGCAGCGGTGATTGATAATGACGCTAATTAACCCCTCTCCTTCCCACAGCAGCCAGCAGGATTCTGCCAGGCGCGCGCAGAGTCCCGGGATCTGCTCGGCGCAGCGCGGGGCCGCGGTGTCGGCGGCCTCTCCCCTCTCTCCCGCAGCACAAAGGTGCGCGGGACGGAGGCTGAAGCCCCCTCTACCCCTGCTCTTTTTCCCCCCTTTTTACACCGCTGGCCCCACATTGAAGTCACAGAGGCTGCGACGCCGCTGCCGTGGCTGCCGCGAGGGCTGCAGATCCGAGCAGCGCGGTCGGGACGCGCACGGAGCGGCCACGGGGAGAGGGAAGCGCCCGGGACGGGGCCTGGACACGAGGCAACAAACGCAGCGCTCACCCAACGGCGGTCGGATTTATCACGGGCAATAAAAAGCCGCCCTTAAAAGCAAGGGTTTGGATAAATGAATACTCCTAGCAAGTGAATAAAATGTATTCAATTAACTAAAAACCTCGTGCACTTCTGAACTGAAGTGGAATCGACTGTAATTGATTTATTTGAAACCAGAGGTTAAGGACTGAATTAGCTAAGTACAACTGGGTATTTCAAGCCACTGACTTCTCAAATGTCAAACCCCTTCTATTTTAAATATTATTTCAGCTGCGGGGCATTGCTGTCCTGATGGCTGTTCCACCAGTTAAATCTCAAATTATATTAATATTCGATTTTTGGAGGGTGGGGTAGGTTACGGCCCAAAGAGGAGGGTTCCCCTCCTGCCTGGGGAAAAGAGCAGCGTTTTGGGTCACGTGGGGAAATCAGCATCGCGTGGCAGTGAGGTCTCACCTTCAGCCACCCTCTCCCTAATTTTAACCAAAAAAAAAAAAAAAGGGAAAAAAAAAAGATGACAGTGCCTTTTTTTTTTTGTTAGTATATAAATGCATGACCTAGAATGTAGCTGCTGCACGCAGATCATGACGTTAAAAACACATCCAAAGGCTGCTGAAGTAATTAGTGCATTTTAGGAACCACACATTGGGCACAGCACAAGAGGCTCAGCTGAAGCTAGTCTAATTCCCATCCTCGCCTGCAAAATCCTTCTGTAGAAATAGCAATAATAATAAAGAAATCTTTGCAAGGACATTTCATTTCTCTTTTCTGGTGGCTTGCAAATGCAGCAGAAGGATACTTAAAATGTGCTCTCCGAGCATAAAGTAGCTAATTATATCTTTAAAACATTATTTATTATGACCTTATAATGTTCTAGTATAAGACTGCTTTGTACATTGCCCAGTATAAAGCGATTATATTGGGTACAGGTTTCAAAAAGTAACAAGCATCTGTAAATCCAGATATGAATGAATGGTATTTAATAAGATTGTTTTCGTTTAAAAATGAGTATTTATGTGCTGCTGTAGAAAGAGCAGCAATGTATTGCTGTTTATGAATGCTATTGTGCCCGAGGTTAGGATCCCACACACAATCTGAGATGCAGCCAAGAAAAACAGCCCTGATAGACAATGCTTCACTTCACCTGCTACAACGCTGCGCATTTCATTTATGTCAAGAATATGTACAGTTAGGGTTCATTCACCTCATTATTTTGTTACATCTACTTTACAGTTAACCAGTCTCTCTTGGAAATAATAAATAACTGTTTTTAAAACAATTGCAGCTTTGCATTCAGAAGATCCGCTTTCAATTTATAAGGGAGGAAAAAACCACATATCCACCATTTTTATAAACTGGCTGGCTTTCGAAAATAGAATTTAGACTCCACCAACTCTCTTTCTGCTTGGCAAGATTGATTTTACACTGCCTTCCATAAGTAGATTACCAAAGCAAAATGAAACATCTTGGGCTTTATCTAATGCTTTGCTTCACCAGCCCTACCAAACGTCAAAATATATAAGCAGATGTTAATTCTCTTTGCAGCTTTATTGTAAATACCTCCCTTGTAACCTCCTCAATTTCTGCCTGAGCAAAAGAAAAAGAGAGGGAGAGAAACAGAGAGAGAGAAGGAGAGAGAAACCAGCCACCGCCACCAAAATATCATCACCACTTAAAGGAGACTATGCCTTTACATTTTAAACTGCATTAGCCTCTTCTCCCACGATTTTATATAAATCCGGAGTGATTCTGGCTTCACCTTCACCCTGGGCCAAAGAAAAGGGATTCAGCCCCCAAATCTTCACATGTTTTTACAGCCTAACTACAAGCTGCCCAGTCCATTGCTAAAACAAACCTCCCTATGTTACAAGCCGTTTCCACAAGAAACTTTAAAAATTCCAGCTCCTCATAAGCTGACACGACCGCCTCTCCACATCAGTCCGCGCACCGCACAAAAACATGGACCATCCACCAGAAACACTCTGCCCCTCGACACATCTCACTCTAGTTCAAAAGCATGTGAGGATTTTGCTGGCCACAGGCTACTGAGCCTTTTTTTTCCTCTCTCTTTTTCGAGAGGGAGGGAGCACCCAGCTCTGGTTCGGCGCTAACTCATTTTTTACATAGCACCCAATTTTCAGCATTTGCTCTGTCATGGTTTATTCTTTTTAAAATGCCCTTCTTGAGACAGGTGATATTTGTGTTTCTCTCTCCACTCTCTGTTAGGACAACTACATGTTCAAAATTATGGGCTTATAATTCTGTACACTACATGTAAACATAAATAAAAACCTAGAGGTCAACATAAATAAAATAAAACTTTATTTTTTTTTAAATAAAATTATGTTTTGGTTAAAGAAAAGATAGTGTGTCATTTTGTTAGTAGTACAGACAATTTTTTATCCAAAAGAATACATTGTGCTTTATTGTGTCATTTGTCTGAATACAGACTCAGTGGAATATCTAAATGATACCCTGCTCTGAACTCCAAGTTGAAAGTAAGTTTTTATTATACTTGAGGGAAACAATGGGTTCAGCTGCTTATTGCAAGAAGCAATTGTCAAGGGAGAGTTAAACTCAATTACTGTAACCATACTGAATAAAAAATACTGCCAAGAACAAAAATACGCCTGGGTAAAGACAGCCACTGAATAAAAAAATCGACATAAAGCGTATCAAATATTTATTTATCTGGGCAACAAAGGACTATGATACATTGACAGGCATGGAAACTACTGCCGGCACAACTCAACACAATACAACTATAACTGCTTCCAATATGGCCAGTGGAAATACAGGATACCAGGTGGTCCCAAACGTTTGAAGTTCTTTAGAAAAAAAAAAAAGGAGAAAAACAAAAGAAAGGGGAAAAGAAAAAATATAGCAAAAAAAAGCGGGGGAAAGAAAAGCTAAGCCTTGATTTAAAAGACAGTATTAATTTATTGCTCTGATGGTGCTTTCAAGAGGAGAACAGTGGATGAAAATAACTTCATATTTTCCACAACACATAAGGGTTGTAAAACCACTAACGTTTAAAAATCTTGCCAGGGTCCAACATCACTTAATTTTTTCTTCAATGAGAAACTAAATTTCATACTAATTATATATAAAAATTCATGTTTTTTCTTTATTATTTGTTTAGCTGCTTCATTGTCGCCTTTAACATGCTACAACAGGGCTAAAAATGATGAATCCCAGAGAAAAACCCCCAAAAAACCTCTGATATCTAAATAAGTACCATGAACCACATGATGAACTAAGAGGGGAAGATTTAAAACCCACTAAACAAGAGGTAAACGAGATCACCAGATAAATAAAAAAGGCTTAAAACAGACTCACCATATTTACAATTCCCATTAAATTACACATAAATAAATATATACATACATGAACACTGATTCCCTTATATAATAACCGTGAATCGTGTTGCAATAGAAAGTTCAAGCTGGTCGCTTTACCTTGGACAGGAAAAAGTTCTACAACTGAAGATATGACATGGAACTGCTCGTGTTTTGTGTTCAAGTTTATTCACAATACTGATAAAACGTCATCAGTCCTTTTTGCTTTTGTTTGTTTGCTGCTGCTGTTGTTGCGCTTTTTTCGCTTTTTTTCCTTTTTTTTAATATGGCTACAATCTTAACTGAAGGTTATGTAAGGGAAGGTGGTGATTCAGTCCGGTGAAGCTCATAGAATTTTTTAAGTATTATTTATTTCTTTTTGTTTTTTTTTTTAATTTTTTATATATTTTTAGAAAAAAAGTCCTTTTTTTGTTTTGTTTTTGTTTTTTTTTCCTCCTTTTGTTTTATTTAAAAAAAAAAAAAGTTCACAAACTCAGGACAGAACTTTTTTCTTTGCTGGTTCCGTCCCCCCGCCCTGTTCTCTCAGGCTCCAGAGCGGGGTAACACGACAGCGCTGCTGGGGAGGGGGGGCGAGTTCAACAGGAGCACGTGGAAAAGTGAGCGCCGGGGTGGATGTGGGGAGAGGGCAGAGCAGTCCTGGGAGCCAGAGAACAGGCTGGCCAGGAGGACCCCGTTTTGGTTCCATTCCTGGAGCACGGCCTGCGGGGAGAGGGAGGAGGGAGCTGCACGGAGCGGTGGCTACCTGGGGGCAGGGAGAGGAGCTGGGGGGGTCCTCACTTTCGGTGCTTCTCCTCTTTGTCGCCGCTTTTGCTGCTGTTGTCCGTGTGGCTGTTCGGGTTGTTGCTGAGGTACATTTTGTCCATGGCCTTGAGCGCCTCGGTGAGATAGTTCTGCAGGGCGGTGACGGCCGCGCACACCGCGGGGCTCCCAAAGCCGTGCGAGATGAGGTTGAAGTGGGTCAGGCAGCTCTGGATACCCGGCTCCAAAATGGGGTTGGGCCGCGAGTTGCCCAGGGGAGATCGGTCCTGAGCCAGCAGGTCGGTGAACTCTTTACAGATCTGTCTGCAGCACAAACGGAGCAGGGAGGCGGGGAAGGGAGAGGACGAGAGCAGTAAGCACCTGTGCTGCGGTTGCACAGCCCTCACGTCGCTCTCTGACACCTTATAGCATCCCCGAGTGCAGGGGGCTGCTGCCCTCCCCACTGCACGTCCTGCCCCCTAAGTGGCACTTGTGTTAGGCCCTTGCACGTGCGCTGGCAAACAGCACACACACGCACCCACCAAAACATGCATACGAGTCCTGTGCCTGCATGGCTCGCCCTTGGGCTCCTTTCCCCACACACGCTTCTTCTGAGCAGGATTTTGGCACTGAATCAACAGCAGTTCAAAGTCTTCCCCCAGCAACACAGAATAAAAGATGGGGTAGTAGGGAGGTTCCAGCGTTTATTCGCATTTTGGAGGATACCTTTTTAGAACTGGACATACTCATCTCTCTTCCACCACAAGGCTAAAATATGCCTGAGGGTCAGGAAGAAAGACAGAGTGAAGTCGGAAAGCAGAATCGACGCTTTAAAATGGAGTGTTCTCAAACATTTTTGTGTGCACATCTATATCTCCAAACCCAAATGGATCTTCCCACGAAAGGAAAGACTGACGTTAACTGAGCTCTGGAAATTTCCTCCCAGGGAGGTGAAAAGAGTAGCTGGGAGGGCATAGTGCAGAAGTCGCATTTTATCATTTCCTTGCTGCTCCAGTGGCTGGGGGAATAACATGCCTCATAGCAGGAGCTTAGGGCTGTGCTGAAGCAGTCTGTGTTCTGAAAACCATGCTAATGTCTTCCAGACAGAAACAGGCTCCCATCTTCTGCCTGCGCCCTCTGGCACTGTGCCCTTTGGTGACACCTCCATTGGTAATTAAGGGCTACTAAACAACCCTTTTAATTTCCAGCAAACATATCAAAACAATCATTTTCTCTCCGTGCACCACCTGGAAGTCTAGGCAGCTCCACCAATGATAAACTCCACTAGCATTTTAATGGCATACAGATTGCCATTTAAAATATATTTTTAATATCCTTACACTCACCAAGTAACAGAGCTGCTTAGGAAGAAAGAACCATTGCAGATTCTAATGAACTGAAATCAGTTTAATATGCCAGTTTTATTTTACTGTCAATGGGAACCCTTCCCTTCCTATCTAAATTGGTAAGCTACGTGAAAAGGCCCAGGAAATGTTTCCTTTGAACAATTATTGTTTCTTCTTTAACTAAATACCCACCCACAATTTTCACCATCCTCTTCCAAGGTAATCTGCATAAACTGACTTGAGGGGAACCACGCTGAGCTACGTATAGCCTGGACTACATATAGGCCTTCCTCTCCTATAGCAAGGGCAGATACAATTTGCAAGGCCATTAGCCACTGACTATGAGGAAATGGGTGCACACTCACACACACACACACAAATAGGAGCCCCAGACCCAGCTTCACGCCCCTCCTCTCACAACTGAATAACACGCCAGGAAGGTAAATGTCTTACTTTGTAGCTAGAAGCATGTTTTTTCTTGTGACTTGCTCGTTTGGATCGGAATGTTGTCGGTTGAGAAATTCAGCTACTGCTTTGGCAGGAAATTCTGTTTCACAAACGTACCCAAAATCTCTAGCTAGATGTACTGCTTCTCCTGGAAAGTGAGGCGTGGGTGGGAGTGGGAGGGAAAAATAGATTTGATCAATATACACAGCACAAAGGCAAAAAAAAATCCATTAGAAAAAAAAAAGGCTATTTTCTCCTTGGGTTTTTCCTCTTAAAAGACTCAGACATTTTTCTTTTAAAAAGAAGAAATGTGAATCATATCTCATCTTGTAAGAATTTTCTTTGCTTCAGACTAAGGCCAGGCCAAATGATATGTTCAAGACAATTGTTGCGAGCAAAATCACACATTTCCTAAAGTTCATGTCAGCTAGACAGGCCTGCTCTATCCACGCAGAGCGTGTGCTTATATTCACATGGAAATACGTATGCTTACCCAGCCACCCATACATTTCGTTCAAAGCTATTTACTCGGGAGGTATTTCTTTGCCTCGAGTACATGCCTCTGTATTCTCTTGCAATGCATCAATGATTAATATTGATCATAATTACTCCTAGAGCTCTTCTAAATAAAATGCATTAAACAGCTAAGTGTTTAAAATTTAACTTGATCGCATATAATTATACGTTCACCTCCAAACGATTAACCATGAGAATTTTAGGGTCATTCCACCCAGTCTGTCTGTTTTGTTGATTTTCAAATCTTTGGTTTTAATTTCCTGAACCAGTTGGTTTTTACTGCAGGGCTTCCTGCCATTAGCTCCAGCTCCGGAAGACGCATGCGCCAATTAGAGCTTCAAAGCCTCAGTCCAGTGAGCTTGTTTCCATAAAATGGAGCGGATCATAAACAATAACAGTGCTCGAGAAACTGCCTCATCACGATGGGACTCAGAGCGTGAGCAATGTTTAGGCTATTGTCTCCCCACCAAAACCAGCCCGAATTATCTGGAGAGCAGGCTAGAGTTGTTTTTTAAAATCATTCTTTGAGGGACGTTGTAGGTGAAAGCCAAACAGAACAATAGATTACCATAAAATGTTCTCCATATTCATTATATCGCAAAAAAATGCTAAGTGTCTACCAAATCTAGACTTTTTACAAGTTTTTTCCCTCCAGATTTTTTACTACAGCATGCTGGTGCAATTGCAAAGACTCTTTAAAAGGAAGAAGACAAATGCAGAGCAGCTAATAATCTGAATATTAAATATATATGTATCATGAAAATATTATATATATATATATGTATAATGAATCATGGCTTTGTGTAGCGTTTCTCTTCTGGTCTCTTTGAATGTTTAGCATTTTTAGCAAAGCAGTACCAAAACAAAGCTGCAAACTCCCTTCCAAGCAGCCGGACTTGAGCTGACCTGCACCTCATGCCCTGAGGTTTAAAGCTTTTTGCAGACTAATCACTTTAAAACGCTCTTGAATCAGACCCCAAAAATGAAGAGAAAGGAGCAGGATATATTTAGTGGATTCAGGTTTACCTTGGACCAGTAACTGCGGCAAAGTTAACTATTTCAAAACAAGATGATTTCCAAACTCTTTGAGCCTCCCACATCTGAGTTTGGAAAACACGGGACACCTGAAGGTGTTAAAAGAAGTTGCACCTTTTCTGGCTAGAGCAAAATAGGGGAGAATGATATAATGAAGGGAACATATGTTCTGAAAATGAGAACCAAAAGGGAGGAGGGCTGGGTGCAACTTGGAGGCTCTCAGGACACCATTAATTCATGGCTTAGGTCAAGGATTCCCAAATTAATTCAGGAAGTAATGGTCACGCATTTCTCAAATGCAGATGTCAGAAACCTTAAATGATTTACTGTTATGTTGTTGAGGAGGGGAGACGGTCTAAAAGGAAAAAAAAAAAGCGTTTTTTTTTTTTTTTTTTAAAGTTGCCGCAGTGTAATTTTGCTTGGCTGTCCACTGGTGGAAGGAGCATGGCATGAGAGGGACTACAATTTCTGCTCTCTGTAACTTTGAACTCACACGACATTTTTGGGTCTGAGCCTGTAGCCCTGGTTCTCATGGATCCTTCCCATGGCTGCTGCTCCCAGTGAAAACCGTTTACTCGGGGGAGGGATTATTCACTTGAATGAGGGAGCAAGATGGGACCCTGAAAAAATCTAGTTCAAAGACTTAAAAGCAAATACATAGTGGAATGCAATGCTGAGTCTGCAGGATCCATTTAAGTCCATTTCAGGTTAAAACAAAAGGCAAAAATACACAAATCACCTCTTAAAAAAAAAAAAAAAAACAAGACTCAAAGATTAAACCAAATGATGCCTTTCAAACACAGAGAAACAAGTTGAAAAAAAAAAAAAAAAAGACTCAAAGATTAAACCAAATTATGCCTTTCAAACACAGAGAACCAACTTGAAAAATAAAATAAAATAAATAAAAAAGAAACAGAAAGACTTATCTTGTGAGGCAAAAATAACACAGGCATTTTCAAAACGAACCGTCTGGGAGCACAGAGCCACTTACCCTCCACTAGCGATGTGAGCAAGGTAACATTAGCAGCTTTGCGTCTCCCGGCTGGCAGGTTTAATCCTATTTTGTCCAGTTTTTCTCTCAAAGATCTCCCTCCATTTTTAGACTTTGCCCTGTTTCACACGGAGAGCCACTTAGAACAAAACGAGTCGGGCACCGGGCTGTATTTCAGTCCCCTTCTATAAATTGCCCCAAACCAACTGGAAAGGTCGTACCCCAGGGACAAGAGACATGGGGAAAGGGTTTTGGGGACGGTTTTGTGGTGGGGAAACGAGGAGCAAAATCTGCTGAAAGCAAAACCGGTTATAAAATGTACTTGTTCTGATCCACGGACACTCAGCTTCACATTTAAATCTGCCCAAACCACCACATCAACCAGCACAGATTTCAAAAGTTTTAGCACCCCGGGTGTTCACCAGCACCTCCAGGTAGCACCCGCCACAACAACAGCAGTAATAATGATAATTTTCTAAACTCCCAGCACACTCTGGCCCTGAGGGGAACTGTATTTTCACCCAGCTCTCTTGCGATAGCTGCTGCATTATTTAGCAGACTAATCTGCAAGGTCGAGAGCCCACGTCGCCGGGAGGGAGCCCGGCAGTGTTTGGCAAGCACGTGCACACATGGAAACAGCTTATCTGCTCCTTTTGGGCAGGGGTGGCTTTACACAAACCCTCGAAATTCTGGATTTTATTCCCTACCCAAGCGCTCCTTAATTGTCTGGATTAGATTATAACCTGCAGGGAAATAGAGGAAGGGGTGCCTACAGAGTGCGACCATGTGTCACTTGAACGGAGAGCTGAAACTTTTCGATGCTATTACTATTATTAGCGTTATTATTTATTTTGGATGGCCGTTATCAGCCCCACTGGCGCATCGGGGGACGCGGGCTCTCAGCGCCCCGATGCGCGGGGAGGGGAGGGGCGGGGGGGGTTAACGGACAAGGCCTCGCGTTGCCATAGTTACCGCGCGTCCCGCCCCCTAACGGCCGCGCACCGCCCACGCCTCGCGGGGCGGGGCTCGCGCTGCCCTCACGCGTGACGGCGGGGGCGGGCCGCTGGGTGACCCGCGCGGGGGGACGGTTGGGCGCGACCGTTAGGCACCCACCCCCCCCCACACACACACACCCACAGGCAGCCTCCCGCGTGGGCTGCCCTCCCACGCGGCGGGCAGCGGGTCTCGGCGCGGCGGCTTTCCCCCGGCGGCCGCGCTCCGCTCCGCCCCGCGCCGCTCACCTCCGGAGCACTCCGCCCAGCAGGGAGGCGTTGAGGCACTCGGGCGGCGAGAGGCGCCGCTGCACTTCCGCCACCGTGACCTTGTACTTGGAGGTGGAGCTGAGCAGCGAGAGGCGGCCCGGCACCGAGCAGAAGACCTCGTTGGGGTTCACCACCCCGCCGAAGAGCGTGTCCTTGTTGATGGGGATGGAGGAGACGGCGTTGTTGTTAGACTTGGAGAGGGACACGGGGCCTGCAGGGAGGGAGGAGCAGGGAGGTGAGGGTGAGGAGCCCGCGGGGAGGAGGGCGACGAGGCTCCCCCGACCTGGAGCGCCGGGCGCGGCCGAGTGAGGCGGCTCGGACGGCCCCTGCGCGGCAAGCGGGCGCCCTGCAGTGCCCGTCGCCTCACGCGGCGCAGAGGGGAGCAGGGCGACGCGCAGGCTGCGCGTTAGCAGCGCGAGAAGGCGACGCTGAAACACGCTCGGCTACAAACCGCCCCTCCGGGGACTCGGCGTTTTCCGCGGGTAACTCCTGACGCGGGGAAGCCGAGCGGGAGCAGCCGTAACCAGAGCCAAGCCCGCCGCTGCCCCAAGCCCCGCGCACCCCGTGCCGGGCAAGCAGAGCCCCCGCCGCCGCCCCGGCCGCGGCGCCGCGCTGCGCCCCGCTCCCCTCCGCGCTTTGGATAGATCGCTTGTGACATTAATAGCTCTGGGAAGGCTAATAGATACAACAGGAGTTAAACGAACTCTGGAGATTACTAATAAAAAGCGCCAATTACCGTGCCGCCGTGGAAAGAGCATCTCTCAAGATTTATCCCCCGCGCGCCTAATTCGACGTGACAAAGGGCTGCGCGCGGGGCAGGCGAGGGGGCGTCACGGCGGGCGGGCGGGCTGTGCCGTGGCCGGCTCGGCACCGTCACCGAAAACCTCTCATAACAGCACGGAGCCCCGACAGCTCGGCTGCCCGGCGCCGAGCGCCCCGCGCGCTCCTCGTCCCCCCCGGGGAAAGCAGCAAGGCCGCCCTCCCCTCCGCGCAGCCCCGTCCCCGACAACGACCGAGCGGCGCCGCGCGCCC
>VWPW01022683.1:0-45730 GCA_013389825.1 Crypturellus undulatus
CCACGCTCTGTTTGCCCACTCTGTTCGATGCGCTCCTGGTTGCTCGCGCTCCCTGGGGCAGCTTTTAAACTCCCGCCTGCCCTGCCGGCTCCACCCCCGCTGAGTCAGAGCCGCCTCTGGGCCCGAGCTCAGCACTGCGCGCACGGGGGTCGCCGTCGGGGCTGCCTCTCGCGCTCTACGCTTGCTCGTTCGGCGGTTTTGGCCGCAGTTGTTCGCCTCTAGACAAGGAGCTCCGGCGTGAGCGTCCGCTCCAGAGCCCTTCCCTTCAAGATCAGAAATAAAGAGGAACCAGATCCTTGCAGCACCTCTGTTCCTGAAGGCTGGTGCAAGTGGAGGAAGGAGCTGAGGCGATGGTGAGAGTAGAGCCAAGCTGAGGACGCAGCGCAGCTCGTGGCTCTGGTCGGGCCCAGGGGCCCAGGGCAGACAACCGGCTCTTTGCATTGTAGAGGACTGCATGGGGAGCACGGGCAGCTGGTGCATGGGCAGAGAACTCGTCCTGCCCTCTGAGCTCTTCTCTCTGTATATGTCTTCTCACAGCTTGCAGAGCAAGCGGCAGGGCTTGCAGCTGGTAGGAGGTTTTCCGCCAATCATCAGGGAACACTGGATAAGATCCTCAATATGAAGAAGGTGGCTGAACAGTCGCTACACCAGTAGAACATCAAACACCCACATATGGGGACATTGGACCGCAGACTGCTGGCTGTACTCATGAGTGGCCGGCAGCACAGCTGGAACCCAAGGGCGAGAGCATGGCTGTGGACAGGAACCCTGTCACCTTTCTCTGCACTCTGCGTGGACCTTGGAGCCCACGTCAGAGTGCCCTGAGAAGGAAAGTGAGCAGGCAGTGGACAAGCAGGTGGTTGATGAAGTCTCCCTGCTTCAGACACAGGGAAAGGCACAGGGAGCTGTGTCCCACTATGAGCGACAAGCCATCCTGAGACATTTCACCCTCAGGATCTTCAGAAATTGACTCTGGATGCAGTTGGTGCCTCCAGGGCAGAGAAGGTGATCACTGAAAAAGCAAAGGTGGGAATAAGCAGCTGCTGGTGATGCATGGAGTCTCCAGAAAGGGGAACAGATGCCCCCTGGGCAGATGCCTCCGAAGACGAGACATTTCAGGATGGGTAGCAGAGTTGAGGAGAAAGAGAAAGATGTCAGGCCAAGGCTCTCCACTCTTGGTACCCAGCAGTGGATATTCCCCTTGTGGCGGCATCCCCAAGACAAGCGCTCTCCCTCTAGCTCTGCATGAACCTTGCAGAATGCCTTGAATATGCCCGGGGACTCGGCACTGCCATCATAGCACTGGGTTCCTGCTATTAGAGGAAGCAACAAGAGCTCGGGGCACCTCAGATAAGCTTCCCACAAGAGGCTGTGCCGAAGCAGGGTTCAATCTCTTCTCCAAAAACAACTGAAAATAGGACAAGAGAGAACAGCATCAGAGGGAGGTTCAGGCTAAATATTAGGAAAAAAATCTACATGGAAGGAGTGGAAGCATTGGAATGGGCTGCCCAGGAAAGTGGTGGAGTCACTGTCCCTAGCAGTGTTCAAGAAATGTGTAGAGGAGGCACTTAGGGATATGGTTTAACAGGCATGATGTTGAAGGGCTTATCACAGGACTCGATGATCTTGAAGGTGTTTTCAAACCATAATTATTTTATGATTCTATGTGTTGGGACAGCCAACATGTTCATGAAATCAGTTTTGAAATAAAGAAAATCGAGCGGGGACCAGTGAGCAGCCTGGCCTGGCCAAAAGAAAAAACAAAAAACGTTGCAAGCCAGGCTGCACCCTGCAAAAGGGAACAGTAGACCCAGAGAAGGGGCCCCACTGACCCCTCATAATGGAACCTCTTGGCTAAAAGGTGACTGTGCACATGGCTGCACAGGATGCTGGACCAAAGCAGGGCTGGGGTAACTGCAAGTGTCCCCTACCTGAAAAAAAAAGGCCTCTTTGGGAAGGTGCCTCCTCTCCTCTGCACCTCACGCCTTTGCCAGAGCTGCATATGGGGAGGATGCCCTAGGTTTGAGCAACAGCAACACTGCTGTACCCTTGCTGCAGCTGACTGCGGCTGGCTGGTCCCACCGTGCTGCTGAGGCGCCCGTGGGCCTCATGAATGACCCACTGGCTACTCTTGTCCTTTGGCTGGCAGGATGCTAAGCTGGGATACCCCAAAAAATCCAGGACAGGGAACAAAGCAAGAGAGCTGAGCACCCAACCCAGGGATATGTGTTTGTGTCTGTGGGTGTCTGCACCCTCTTTGGCCATCATCCCCCACCAGCTCACCCTCACACACCCTTGTATCTTTGAAATCCATGCAATGTTTAAAGCTCTGATGAGGATTTATTTGCAGGGTATTCTCCTGGGGAGCCATGGGGCCAATCATTTAGCTCTTCTTAGGGGACACCTGGGTGCATCCTGATTCCCCTCTGCCACTCCATGCTGCTCCTCCATGGGGCATGCTCCAAGAAGAGACCAGTCTCATAGACCAAAAGGGGTCTCCAAAGCAATTAACTTCCTCCTTTGCATGGTCTTGGTTCTTGTGGGAGGCATGAGGCCTCCTCCCTGTAGGGTGCTCCTTCCTTCCTGGAAGGCCCCCCACACCTTCCTGACATCTCCCCGACCTCCTGCAAGCCAGTAGGCCTCTGCTGAGGAGCAGCACGGAGGGTACCTGCACGCTCCAGCAGAGTCCTGTGGAGATGGAGAAGGGACTCTGAAAGCTGCGGGAGAGCCCCTCTGCTGCTGGGCCTCAGGCATGGGGGTGCCTCATGGTCCCTCTCTGTAGGGCAGACACAGGCACAGGCGGGTGCTCCTGTCACAGTGGCCTGGTGGGGAGAGCAGCCAGGAGCTCCTGGCCAGGTCCCACATCTCCTTGGGCGACTGGGGAGGTGGGAGGTGTTGAGGGCGACTGCTCTGTGGCTGCAGCCCAAGACCTGGAGCAGCCACTTTACACCTCCCGTTGCTCTGGTGGCACTAATGGCTTTGGGTCGCTGGCTTTGAGTGCTGCTCCACCAGAAGCCCTGCTCCATGCGGAGGGAAGGAGGAACAACCCCAGCAAGTGTGTCCACTTCTAGCTGCCCTACTGCACGCGGTGCAGCAGTGTTTCCCTGGAGCTTCTCCAGATGGGTGGTGGGGCTGCCGTGCCGGAGGACAAGGACTGGGTGCTGGTGAGAGAGCAGCCCGGCGCCTCAGGAGCACCAGCAGCACCTGGGACCAGCTCACTTACAGCCACCCCAGCCCCTGCAGGAGCACCGCGTGGCAGTCGGGGAAGGCTCTCAATGCCAGGAGCACCGAAAGCAGTGCCTGCAGGAAAGAGAGCCCCCACGGCAGACTCTTGCCCACACAGCGATCCTGCTGCACACACATGAGCGGGTGCAGTCCTCACCCAGACAATTGGAGATGGCAGCAAAGCTGGCCATCTCCTGCTCCCTAGGAGCCTCTCGCTGCAGCCGCTCTCACCAGTATGTGGTTCTTTCTCTCTCTCCCTGCAGATCCTGCCGAAGATGGAACAGCAATAGCAGGAGGCTGAAAGGCAGCTGCTAAAGAACAAGGACTCCCCATGTTTGCTGGCTGGGTGCTCCCCTGCCTGGCCTAAGGCTCACGTCAGTGACCTGTGGAATCAGACATCAGCCACTCTCTTCCTGGGCATGGAAGCAGGAGAGCTTTGAGAGCAGCATTCTGGGAGCAAAGAGCTTTGGTCAAGCCCATTTCCATTGGAACTTCCCAGTCACTCAGAGCACCGTGCTTTTCATTTCCTTGCCCTCCGTCCTGGACTCTTCCTGGAGTTCTCTACCAGCCACCTTATTCTTCTTCCTTGGCAGCAAAGGGAAAAGGCTGAACTCTTCCTCCTGTCCTCCTAGGACAAAGATCAAATGAAGGAGGAACTAAACCAGGTCCCTTCAGCCATTCCTGAAGGTTGGCGCAGGTGGAGGATGGAGCCAAGGCCATGGTGAGAGCAAAGCCAGGCTGGGGATGCAGTGCAGATGCCCTCAGTTGGGTGTGTGAGCAGAGAGCTCGTCCTTCTGCTCTCTGAGCTCTTCTCTTCTCTTCCTCCCCCTTCTCACTGTTTGCAGAGTAAGTGGAAGGACCTGCAGAGGAGGGTGGAGAGGAGGTTTTCTGCCTGGTAGCAGAAAACAACTGAATAGATCCCCCGTCTGAAGGACATGAAGTTGGCATGAACAGTAGCCACATCGAACACCCAGATGTGGAGATACAAGGGAGCAGCCCTAGCAACATCCCTGAAACACATGCTCTTCCTCTGGCTCTATGCAGACTTTGTAGAGTGCATTGCACTTTTATGGGCACTTGGCACTTCCATCATGTTCGTGTGTTCCTGATGGCAGGAAGAGCAGTGAGCACTATTTAACTCCTTTGCTGATTTCCAGCAAAGGTGGAAGAGGGATTGAAGGGTTAGAGTATACCTAACTCAAAGAAAAATAGGAACAAATAACAATAAGCTTCATTTCAGCAAAAGGCTCAATATTGAGATTAACAGTGGGAACAAACTGTTGGGGCTGAACATGTTTATTCATCCTGGAGAAAAGCATAGGTCTGTCATGACTACACCAGGAATCCATAGGAAGCTGTTTAAAATCTGGAACAGTACCTTGTTCATCACGATGCATCACTAATGCCTAATTTATAAGAGGAATGTGAAAATATAATATACTGGGTAAACTGAAAGCACACTCAGACCAACTAAGAGATACTATTAGCTTTTGCCCCTGGGTGGCAGATAGCCCCCTACGTGTTAGCTAAATTAATATGTCTGGGTCTGGAGGAAAGCAGCTGCAACTCATGATTAATTTTTAAGCATGAGTTTTAGAATAGAGTGGGGAAATAAGTATTTGTTAAGAATCTGAAGTTTAAATGGGTATGTGCAGCATTTAATGAAAAAAAAATGCCAATGACTAAGGCAGTTGGGGTAAATATCTTCAGGTAGTAAAAAGATTATACACAAATGTATTTGCACAAGATTAACTTTGCACAAAGTTAATATGTTGAGCTTAACTGTTGACATCTTACACTGTCTGTCAAGGGCATCTGTTGCAGGACATCCCAGGCGGGCTGGGAGAGCTGTACCTGCTTTGCATGGATAACAACTGTGCTGCTGTTTTTATTATTTTGAGGAGTTAATCTGGAGAGACCATTAAATAAATAAATATAAATAAAAAAATAGAGCAGAGCCAGTTAGCACCTTCACATATTACACTAGTGATCTGTATAAATACTAGATTTAGGAACAGTTCTCAAGACTGAGATGGTGGAATAATGAACTCATCACAGCCTAATCATAAACAAGCTACAGAATATTGCAGTAGAAAATATCTAGGCTCA
This sequence comes from Crypturellus undulatus, assembly GCA_013389825.1. NCBI lineage: Eukaryota > Metazoa > Chordata > Aves > Tinamiformes > Tinamidae > Crypturellus > Crypturellus undulatus. The sequence goes on from VWPW01022683.1 coordinate 5,335, forward strand.
AGTAACATCTTGTTTTTACTCAACCATCTGAGCTGTCTTCTCTTCTATATTGTGAAGTGCCTGCCTGTTTTATGTTTGATATCTTCTGACCCCTAACTTCTCTGATCTGTGATCAGCTTGTAAGAGTCATTTCGCAAAACACTTTCTTAAAGGTATTCTGAATGCAGTCCACGTAGAGAATGAAATCTATTTTTCCCTTTTTTCTTTTTAAATGTTGCTTCTCTAAGCTCTGAAGGTAAAACTTCAGCTTTGAATGGACATAGTTAAGTATAAATGTATGTTTGAAATATCATTAAAAATAAGTTATTAAAATATTTGGCAGAAGATCTAAAAAGAGGTGAAAGCAATAGCTGAGAAAAAAAACAAGCTTCACATTTTGATCCCCTTTCTTACCTACATAACAAACTTGTACACGCTCCATGTGAACATTAATCATAGGGTACCTAGGACTCTGAATATGCATGTGTACAGTTTTGTCTCCTAAATGGAGGAAATTATGCAAAAACTATTATTTGAAACATTCAAAGTTATAGTACTTGAAACATTTCTGGACAGGATCTTAAACAGTAGAAATTAAGGGGGGGAAAAAAGAGCACTTTTTAGCAAGAAATGTTTCTCATGCTTACTTTTACATATTTTGAAGAGGAATACTGAATTGAATGTAACATATTGATGCCCAAATGGAATGTTTTAGAATGATGATTTTGAGATGCTAGTTGAAGTTTTCAGTTATTCAGTGCAATTCCCACCCTAGCAGGATCTTAGGTTTTCACAGAATTTTACTTTAGAAGAAATTAAAGGACTCAAAAGTCTCAATTTTATACTTTAATTACAAAAAAAAATCAACTCTAATTTTGAATAGCACTAACCATTTTTTTATTCTTCATATTACAATTTAGAAATCAAAAAGAAAAAAATAGTTTTACATCTTCTAATCTTTTAGAAAATATCTACTATGTTTAGCTTTTAGATCGGATTAATTTCATTTTTTATTATTTTTCTATCACTGCAATGAGAATGAACTTCTATTTCAGAAGTCTTCTGCAGTGTACCTTCACATGTGCAGAAAGGAATCACTAGATCTCAGCATGCAGTGTTTCTCTGTATCATACATAATATTTGGTAAAGAAAATAAATGTAAAATGCAGCCCTCTCTGGTGCAGTTGATGAGGATGGTTCCTGTTGCATCCCCTCTGAACTGCAGTTCTGTTTGTTAGCAACAGGAGGAAAACACTATTTTAGTGAGTGACACAGCAGTGCAGACTTTGTGCAAATCTCTAAAAAAAGTAAATGCCTTTGGTTTCTGAAGAAAGAGCATCTTCTGAAATCATTGCACAACAAAGATAATAATCATTAAAGCTTTCTTCAGCATACCTCTAGTAATTTCCAAAGACATCAAGAAATAACAGCAGGTTAACTTAATCAGACTCACTGTTAAGAACAAGCAAGAGTGAAATGTAAGCATAAAATCATGTTTAAAGGTATTAATTCAGATGATCAAAATGTAGAGAAAAAAATGCAAAGGGTCATATAATGTTCTTGAGTATCCTCTTGAAGTACACATACACCAGACAACTCCACAACTGCTTCATTTTCAAAGACTTCAGCAGACATTGGAATAAGCCCTCAGGTAGAACAGCTTTAAATTTGAGAAAGCACATTCTACTGAAATTTCCCTCTGGGTTTTGAAATAATTGAAACAGCTTTACATCCAAGTAGATCCTCCTAAAGAACACCCTAGGTGATTCAGGATAATCCTCTGAAGGTGTAATTTCTAAACCTGTTACTGACAACCATTGTTTTCTGCAATTTACATAGTAAATGCTTTTGGCAGGAAATGGATCCATCAGCTTAAAGTAGCTTCATTTCAGTCCAATAGTTCTAATCCAAGGAGTGCTATAGTTACTGCAATCCTTTTCATTAAGTTCAAGATATGGAGATTTGAAATGAAGACTTCACCTACCGTAACCTGCTACTTTTTCCACTCTGAAGCAAGATTTCAAAAAGAAAATTTAGGCAATCTCCTGATCATCAGAATTAAGAGTTTAAATGTAATATTCTGAATTAAAAAAACCAACAAACTTGCTCATCTGCTCATGACGGATCTCAAACTTGACTGTCCTTAAACATATTGCAGATGCAGATGCCCCTGGATGCAGGGGCAATGTGTATAAAGGAGATGAAAGATCAGCTGTATTACAATAGCAATTAAACATAACAGCTTTATTATCTGGAAATCTCAGCACCTTATTATTGGGTGACAATTCTACTGTAAGAAAATAGCCCTGGCCTGGCAAGAGCCTCTCCACACAGCCTCTCCAGTTGCACAAACAAAACTCCTTTAGCTGTGCTCATTCTGTGAAGGATCACCAAGACCCTGATCCTGCATAGAATTAAAGGTTTTGGCATAGACTCCAGCTCAGAATACTTACTGGCTGCATGCATGGGGCATGCTCCCATATTGGGATATCAACCCTCATCACAGGACACCTGGATCAAATGCTCCTGACCAGGGGCAAACATGAGAGCTCCTCAGCAGCAACTAGAGCTCTTCCCAAGGAAGCTGAGGGTTCCTCTAGTTGTCATTGCCCCACTTCCCTTTCTTGTTAGTAGCAATCACCTTCTAGCTCCACACAAGTCCCCTGAAAGCCCCCACAGTTACCAGTAAGATCCTTGGCTTTCCCACAGATGAATTTTTGTACTAAACTGGTTTAAAATTGAAATATCCTCTGGGAATACAGTGTCATCATGAAAGTCTTTCTTCTCAATACATATTAGACATTTTTCTTCTGGAAATAAACCATAGTTAACTTTATGGAAGTGGCACATTAGGATAAAAGAAATGGTATTTTTGTGGAGAGGGCAAGAGGAGATGCTCAAATACTAGCTAAACTGAAATAGTTTCTTCAAAATGTGCTAAAAATAGAGGTATACCTTTAGATTCACCATACAGCAGTACTTCCAAATAAAAACTGTATTGGGATCATTGGTGTAAATTACAGTCTTATTTTTCTCAAAAATAAAGAAAAGCTGGAGGTACTTTCTTGCACTATTATTCTCTTCCAGAGAAATGCCTTTGACACCGCCAGATTGTTTATCTCGGAAGGAAAAATTCACTCACAAGGAAAAAAAATGATGGGTTTACTTCAGCTTGCTCAGACCTCGTTCTGCCTAAAACATTCAATAACACTGACATCTTTAGTAACCAGAACAATTTGTCATAGGAGAGCTGGAAATCATCCCTTCCTCTTCCTACACCAACTTAATATAGATGCCACCACAAGCACAGTGAAACCACACTTAACTCAAATCTGCGAACACCTGAGAGCTAAACAGAAATTGTTAGTGACCTCTTTAGGTCACTGCAAGATTTTTTCTTCATTGTGCACAAAAGTTATTTTGTTTATTTTTGTTTGCCTGTTTTTGTTTTCTGTTCTTCCAAAATATTAAGTCTCAATGAAAAAAATCAAGAATATAGCCAAGAATATGTGCTTACCCATTGCAGAAATATTCTGCAGTAATGCTTACTCTCCACAGCCCAAATGGCCTGAAAATATTCAGAACCCTGAAGGATGTTTTTATATGTAGATGGAAACCACTAGCAAAACTAGCTGATAGCTTTTTGGCTCATAAGTTGTACCTGTGTCTCCTTGGAGAACATTTTGCTTCCAATCATCTACCAAGCAGAGCTCCTACCAAGCAGAAATGACCATGCTTCAAAAGTGCAACTGCCAGGAGACAAACGTTTCCGAAAGAAGTTAAAAATATCGTGGAAAATGTTTTTCAACCATCTCCTCCTTCAAATTGCCAGTAGTTATATATGACTACTGCAAAAGTTCAGCAGGTGGTTTGCAAACTTAATTTTTTTTTTTGAATTTTTTTTTTTATTTTGCTGGTAAAATATCAGGAACTCAGTAATATCAGAACTTTGACATCAGTCTACTTCCATTCAAATGAACATTCACAGAGCCATTAACTTTTGTGAGCAGTTCCTGAATTGTGACAGAAGATATGCAGAAACAACCATCCCTTCACAATCTTTATTAGAGCTTTATAAAAATAATAGGTGTTTAAACAGTGTGTTGCATTGATAGGTCTCCACTTACAAAAGAAATTGATGTCTGGAACTGGGAAATCAGGCCCCATTATCTATCAGCTGCAGTCTTGTGCAATTGACTTAACAATGGATGGCAAATCCATATATTATACACAGGTTGAGTTCTCAAGGCCCAGAAGATAACCGGTGATTAAAAAAATAAATAAATAAAAATAAAATAAAAGTTAATTTCTTAGATAATTTCAAACCAAGTTAACAATACAGCAATTAAACATTCAAGCTCAACAGCTTGGTATACATTCCTCGTTAGAGAGTATCTTGAGTGTTCATCACAGATCTTGAAAACAACTTTGATTGCAGCTATTGTAAAAGCAGCGTACATAAAATATCCACCTTTTACCCTCATCAGGGGGTATACTGTTACTATTGAGTTAGTTGTCTGAATTACATGATTATACTTTCTAGTCTGGGCATCACACATCATGTAATTTTCAGTAATACTCTTCACTGAACTTTCTGCCCTACTTCTGAAACACTGGTTTTATGTCCAAGACTTCCAAAAGTCATAGCACATGAGTAGCTGGAATATACCTCTGTATTAAAAAATAAAAATAAAAATAAACGCTTGAAACCCGCGTGGGTCAGCAACGGAGAACAAAATAAACTGGGATAAACAAATAAAATAAAACCCGCGGGGTTCTCTTCTGACGGCTGGTTCTTTGTACCCCCTGGTTTTCTGCCCGAGCTTTATTCCTCCCAACCACCCCGGGGGAATGAGGCTTTCCCCTTACCACTCCGGAGGACTGGCAACAGGAGACAGCTGCGGTCTCGGATGGTCTAGGCCGGAGGGCCGGGTCAGGATAGGCCCGTCGAGCAGAACGGCAGGCAAGGTGAACAGGCTCTCCGCCTTTAAAGCCTAATATAGGCCCCGACAAAGACCAACTGCGGCGTTGAATCAGGCAACAACTCCGACTCACAGGTACCAGGTGAAACAACAAAGCCAATTTATTTGGGGTACAACAACTTTTATAGGGAAGAGAAGGGGCGGAGAAGGGGCGGAGAGAAGGAGGAGACATGCGTGGGAGCCGACGCCGATAGGTCAGAGCCCGTCCCTAGGCAGGTGGCCAGGAGCGGCAGACCGCTTCTGGCCCCCACCTTTGGGGTTCCAGGACATTCTAGATGGGGTTCCTTTGCACGCAGTCAGGGTGAGAACCCCAACTACGCAGGCGCGTCTCTGAAAAGGTTGCACAGGGGACACGAAGATTGACAGGTACCCCCCTGTACAATTTCAGACTGCGCAGGCTCCGTCCTGGGGTCGCCCAGGGGACACCATAGTGGTGTCCAAATCCCACTTTTACATTCTCCTACACCTCTGCTTGTGACACGTATGTCCATTCATGCTGGGAATTGAGCACTAAGTCCAGTTGAGCGGAAGCACATTTTTTAAGTCCTGTGGTGTTTAACACTCAGCTAGCTAGGCTCAACTCATAACCTCGGTAAAGACCATCAAAAAATGTATCATTCATGACATATAAATGTCAGTATGTATGACAGAATCACAGAGGTGTTCAGGTTGGAAGAGGCATCTGCAGATCATCTAGTCCAACCCTCCTTCTCAAACCAGGACACCTAGAGCATGCTGTGAAGGATCATGTCCAGGGCGGGTTTTTAGTATTTCCAGAGAAGGAGACACCACAACCTCTCTGGGCAACCTACAGCAGACTCTGTCACCCTCACACTCAAGATGGTTTCCCTCATATTCGGGCAGAATTTCCTGTGTTTCAGGCCAAATCAACTTCCTCTTCCTGATCAAGTAATAACACCCACAACAGAGTCTCACATTTTAGCCTTAACAATAAGCTCTCAACACACTTGTCATCTGCTTTTAGGCAGAGGTGTATTCACTCCCCGGTGCTTTCTCACATACAGTGCAATTCTTTTACCATACTTTTCTGTACTGCTCTTCCCAAACAACCTGTAGCCACCCATAGCAGCCTTTCAGTCCTGTGAGCTTGTGGTTGCTTGAAAAGGGGGAACTTGTTAGAGAAAAACTAGGGCCCAACAGACGTTATGTCATTACAGAAGCTTGCTTGGGGTGAGACACAGTTGCCACCTCCAGGATGGCTGATATGCACAGACTGTGCTCCTCCACAGTTCCCTAGGAAGCACAATGTGCCCTCCTCGCAGCTGCAAAGAGGAGTAATGGCAGATGGAGCAAAGACACCACAGCAAAACACTGTTGTACTCCCTGCACTGGGCTGCTGATAAGCTTCACAGTAGATGCCCAAAAATGGGAGATGTCAAGTAAGATGTCCAGGGCTGAGCCAGCAAGCTAAAGAGCAAGCTAAAAACCCCACACTGTAGTAGAGAATTTCCTGTACTGACACTCGAAACCTGATTTATAAATGTTGCATTTGAATAAATCATGCTATTTGTGAACTCGACTACTTTTGAAGGTGATCGGACCTACAGTTGACAGACTATTCGTAAATTTGGTACTGCCAGAGTCAGACTTATAGCTACCATGTATATGATATCTTTCCTCCCACCAAATGCTTCAAAATGCAAGACAGCTCAAAATGCCACCATGTCTCTGTAACTGCAAGGAGATACCAGACTCATGCAACTGCACATGAAGCTCTAATCGCTCCTGTTTATTCCTCATGCAGAGTGCACTGGTGTATTTCAGTGAGGTGAAGCAAGAGGAGGAGGAAGCAACACCTGCCCTGAGTGTGGTCCTACTTGGCATTGCAATCTCACTGAGGTGCTGGCATGCAGGGCAAGGTGGCAGAATGTGAGTCATGTTGGAGCTGTGTGCAGGGTGTCAGAGCTTCAATATCTTTTCCACTGAATGGTGCTACTACCTTCTCCCAAGCATCCCTTCTTCAGTAACATTCAGTTTTTAGCAAGCAAGAGAGTTAAGCACATAAACAAAGCTATGCTGATTGGTGCTTAAATGCCAAAAGTAGATAAAGGAGAAAATAATTTTCTTTCTCTTTTCTGTCGTGCTTTCTTTTTTGTCAGATTTTTGCATCACTGTGGATATTACTGAAAAAAATTCAGAAGGAAAGAATAAGTATACTTAGCAGTCATTTCTGAAATGCAGTTCAAGTAGAGAATATGATGCATTGACCCGTACCACACCTACAGCTATACCACAGCTGCAGAATCAGCAAGGGCGGCAAAGCGTATCCAGCATGGTGCATATGAACTCAGCAGGTCGTCCTCCATCAAACTTCCTGCTATATCAGATAGGTGCTCAGCAGAGCCTCACACAATAGATTCAAAGCTCACCAGGATATGTTTAAGCAAGACTGAGTGGCTTCTGATTATTAGGACAACATTGTATTGGGATATACTGCTTTCCAAGCATAATTTATTTTTGCTTGTTTATTTTCCAGGCTGATAAATTATTACGCCAAAGCCTGCATTTACTCACATTAAATAGTACAAAAATGTCACATAAGGTGAATCTATCTGATCTAATACTGCGCTGGCATCCCAGTCAAAAGTGCTTTGCACATCTGGAGTCTCTGTTGTAGGCACGAGTCCTCCAAACAGAGAGCCTGCCTTCTGGTGCCCTCAGACTGTTTTTATAAGCTGAAGAGCTTTTTTTTTTTTTTTTTTTTGTGAAGAAAAGATCTAATTCCCACAAAGTGCAATTTTTGAATCATCACAATGTCATCAAGCTCCTGATAGCGATCAGACTATTATCATGTTATTAATCCATATTTTGAGAAAGGCACATTAAATGATCTATTGTCATGTGTTTGCTACCTTTTATATCATATAATCTAATCACACCACCACTCTTACACAAATTACACACCACTGTAATTTGTGAGAAAAATACCTCCTTTTGTTCTCCTTCCTTACAGGTAAGGAAAAGTACCAGATTTCCCTACATAAGCCAGTGAAAATTTTAGAGCATTGACAAAGTACCATACGGCTTTTGAACACTGAAGAAAATCATTGCTCCTTCAAATGAGAGTTGTATCCACGTTTGGGTGCAGGACTATCTAAGCCAGAGGTTAGTTTAAAGTAGTGTATACTGCAGAAATACTAGTATTTATTTAGGATATGGAGGTATTCTTTGGGTTGATGCAATTAAGACATTCTTAGGTACAATTAACCTTATTGGAGAATTTTTTTTTAATGAAGTACTAAATATAATATTTTTTTGAATGTAGACACATGTATGTCTTTTATGATACAGTGTTATGGGCCTAGCTGTCAGAAGCTTAACAGTATTTTTCAAATAGGTGTTCATACAGAGACATTAAATTCCTGCTTCCTGTGATCTACTGTGTGATTACCGTATGTTGGCCTCCTTTAAATGCAAACAGTAAGCTGAGCTTAGCATATAAAATTTGTGTTTAGTCATCTTAAGTGAATTTAAGGAATATTCAGTATTTCTAAACATAAAAGTAACAGAACCAGTCTTTATTTTTTCCCCCAAAAATATAGAGAGATAAGGAATCCAAAATTTAAGCTTTATGTTCTTCTACTGTCTTGGCTTGCATGTCACTCTATTAGGCTTTTTAGTGTACCTTATTAAAGTTACAAAGAAACGGTAAAGGTTATATCCGTACAAGAATCTTTAGATAAAGGAGATCGACAAAGAGTATTGGATCAACTATTTGGAGATGCTGTATGGGAAATGGTGTGAGAATATTCAGATTTTTTAGAAGCAATTACATTTTCTATTGCATAATGGGGAAGAAACTTGATTTATTTGTATTATATTAGTATAAAGCTTCCTGGTTTATATATTTTTCAATTTTCCACATACCTTATTGTAGATATGTGATTCATTATAGAATTAGCAAAATTCTCAACAAGATAAAAGCAAGCAAACAACTCATAGCATGGTCTTTATAAAGAAATTCACACTCAAATGTTTAGCTATAAGCAGTCATTTCTTTACCATGTTTTTTCACTGCCACACATGGCTTATTTATGTTAAGGCTTCCTGTAAAAAGGCTTCCACAAGAAGCAGGTCCCACACATAGAATATTCCTCCTTCTAGTTACTAACTTAATATCAGTTGAAGTAAGAAAATCTTTTAAAATCGTTTTAATCCTTTTTTTTTCCAAGTTATTTTAGTTTTAATGAGTAGAGGCTTGTTGAGCCCATGGATCTCTGTAATACTCACTTGTCATGTGCATGCAGCATCATAGTATTGCACCCAAAAACAGTATCTGGATGACCAGTTTCAACTGAAATTAGATGAAAACACATCTGTCACTTTCTTCTGCCTTTAGAAATCCCTTTCATGAGATCTCATTTTCTTGCTTGCTTGGTGGTAAGTTCTCTGACTTTCCACTTCCATTTTATACCATTGTAAACTTTCACTATTTTTGTCATGATTGTTTTATTGTGTGATGTCTCTCTGAAAGACTGAGATCTTGCAAGCTCGTGACTATCTGAGCAAAGCTATCTTTTACTGTAAGTTTTTAAGGGAGTTGCCCTTCCAAAGAAGCAAAAAAAATATGAGTGTCATGCTGAAATTCCAGAAAATGGAATGTAACACCCTGAAAAAGTTAGTATTAGCAGAGGGAAAGTGCGGATGGAGAGGAAGTTTTGTCATCCTTTTGAAGAAACAAACCTTAAGTCATCCACGTCCCCTTTTCCTCAATACTCGCTTAGACAGGTTTCTAGTCTGTCTATCCTTGCTTTTCCATATAAATATCCTCAACTGGCTGACCAGTTTCAATCAAACATTACACAAAGTAGAGGTTTCAGATATTCTGCAAGGTATCTTTAAAATAAGCAACAAAAGAAAGGCCAATATACCGCTTCATTCAGGAAAGAAAAAAGCTCAGCCCTATTGTTTTAGTGAGTCACTTGGGAAAAGATTCTGCAATTAATCAATTTTATTTTTCCAAGAAATGGTGCAGGCTCGCTCTTGAGACTTTCAACGCTCATTTCCACTTCAATCTCCTTCTTCCCCTTTTGATCTGTCTCATTCCTTTTTCTGTCAGAATCATCTGCCTTACTTCTCCTTCCACAGAAGGAAAAGCGAAAGCTATTTGCTCTTTTTCTATAGCTTCCTTTTTTTTTCTTTTTTTTTTTTTTTTCCCCAAACCTTGTGGCTAATACAGAGCCTGTCCAATTAAAGTTTGATAGGTACATACATAGTGCAGAACTGATTCTTTTCTGGTCTTTCACACATGCCTTTACATTTTGCCACTTGTTTTTCATAAACAACTATGTTTGCTGAGGACCTGTACAGGTTCTAAGCAATTCTATGTTATAAAATGAAACTTTGAGTAAATTTAAGGAATAAAGCCTTTTCCAGACAGTTCAGAAGAAAGCTTTTTTTTGCCTTATAAAGGGTTAATGAAAGGATGCCACAGAAGAGATGAAAACTATTATAGTATCTAAGATGTGCAAATGACAGATGTGGAGCGAAGAGTTATCACTTTCAGGTTTGTATCCTCACAAGAGTTCCAAACGTGTGAAACCTATTCCTCTTGTAGATGGGAAAGAAAAAAAAATAGACAAAAACAGTTGAAGCAAAGAATTACAAATATTTCAAATTAGATGTTACAACATGAAGAGTGCAAAGGTGACCTGACTATACTAATATTTAGTGGAATTTAATCTAAAAAAATGTCATAAATTCGAGCAGTTAGGGGAGATAAGTGCTTTGGTCAAATTTCATCAAACACCAATTGATGGAAACTGAAGTATTTCTCAACATTCTTTCCCAACATGAAGGCATCGGTATCAGGAAAGATACAAAAGTCAGCTGAGAAAGGACATCTACCAGAAGTCTGCTTGAGAAATTTGAGGACAGAGAAAGAATATTATCGTTACACTATCCTTCTCTTTCAGAAGGAATTTTGTGTAAAGTATGTGACAAGGCAGAATGGTGATACCCCCACTTAAAAAAATGAAGTTTTACGAAACATCAGAAGGAAGGAGGAAAACAGCCCCTTTCAAAACATCCTGCCCCATAATCAGGAAGAGTAGCAGTTACAGAGAGAACTTTATTGGTAAGAGTCCAGCAAAATTGATTTTGCCTACCTGAGATACTGAGAGTACTGCCCCTTCTGCTCTGCCTGGAATATGACATGGATCATCAAAGTAGTCTTTATTCCTATATAGACAGTTGGGTCCACTTCAAATATTCTTGCCTTGTACAGACATTAAATCCAGGTTGTTGTATGCAGAATCTATCTCCTTTCTCCCTCACACTCTTTTTTCTTCTTTTTGGCAGGGGAGAGAAAAAAAAGGTAAAAAAGGAAGTAAAGAAGAAGTAGTTATAAAATTATAATTGGCTTAATTCAAAATAGGAAGTCTTTCATCACTAAAAGCTGAAGCTCAGAAAATTAGCTCAAATACAGCTGAGTATGAACAGGATTGTTGATGTGAGATAGGTGCCACAGAGTTGAGGAAGAACTATTTTGTCTCCTCCAGCATCTAGAGAGGAAACTCAGAGAAGACTAAACCCAATTATTTTCATGCACATGAACAATACCACTGAAATCAAGAGACTTCAGTGAAAAAAGCAGAATTTGATTCTGACCAAAAGCAAACAGTTGTTATGTCAAGACACACTTCTAAAAACAAATAGTGTTTATGTGATGAAATGCATTCAAGTTATTTCCATAATATGTTCAAACTTATAATGAAGTTCTTGTGGCAAGTAAATGTTGACAGCAGAGAAAATATGCTGAATAGATGTGGAATACTCTTCTGTAATTTGCTTTTCTTTCTTTTCACTGAATTAATTTATTGTAAAATACTGAGAATTCAGTTTTATTTTCAGCCTTTAAATTAAATGTCACCCATATGTTGGATGTTAATTATTTAGTACCGTAGGTCAAGTGTTTAAGTAGAGAAAAAGAATAGAAAATCTAAATTTTTAAAGATCATAAAAGATCTCATAATAGAAAAATATACACAATATCCAAAGAAGCATAAAGGCTTTTTAGAATATACCTTTGTCTTTGGAATGCAGTTAATTAAGCCACATTATAGTGTATTTAATCAATTCAAGACCTGCTTGGATGCAGTCCTGTACCACGTGCTCTAGGTGGCCCTGCGTGTGCAGGGAGGTTGGACTAGATGACCTCTAGAGGTCCCTTCCAACCTTAAGCATTCTATGATTCTATGATTCTATGATATTTAATTAGATACTTACTGCTTCATTTTCTTTCAACTGTATATTTTCAGCGGTCACAAATAGGTGTCAAAGAGTCTGTTTTTCATGGAAGCCACTAGGAACTTTGAACTAAGAGTAAAAGACTGTTTTAAAGTTGAAATTTGAATAATACTGTTTTCCAGTGAAGGTAAACTAGTGTCTTGAAACTATAATGGCTTTTCTTCTTTCTCTCCTATAATATTAGGTCTTTCTGTATTTTCCCATCTGCTAATAACCCAAATGTTTTAAGGGATATTGGAATTTTGTATATTTAAAAGTCAGACTTGTTTGAAAGTCATCATTTTTGCATAAAATATGAAGATGGTTTCCATACCTTTTCATACCGTTTATAGCAGATCTTTTACTGAGCCCTCTAGTCTTGGAGATTATATTATGCCATTCTTCCACTGGCACTGTGCCACGAGGCCAGATGTCATTCCTCAGAAAGAGAAAATACAAAGTGTCATCTGCTGCATCAGTCCAAAATTAAGAACTCCAGCATAAATTGAATGGCTCGGAAGAACCTTGCACAGTCTGTTTTACTGATATAAATTTATTTCTGAATGAAAGGAAATGCATTTCATCTGCCACTACTCATATATATATATGTTTTTCCTCTTACCAAGTGAATCCTAGTGTGGCTTTTTTTTTTTTTTTTCTCACCCCTATTAAGCATATATTTAGCCTTCATGCAAAACTTTTGGACATTTTGCTAAATTAGCATCATAATAATCCTTAATTCCCAGAGTTTTATACTTATTTTGATGCTACTTTTGTACAGGGAGATTTGTGAATTAAATGAGAATTTAGGAATCAGTAATTTCACCCTCTACATTTATTCTTTTAGACAACCCAGTTCTGGATTCACTGTATAACATTAATTTCCATTTATGTAAACTTAACATTCTAGAAACAAATTACATAGGAAGGTTTGAGGAATTATATTTAATGCATGCGTAACAGGAAACAGGATAGCTATAGATTTTGATAGAGTTCACTGGTTCACTTTGACAAGTCCAAGACACACAAGATTTTTCAAGGAAAATACTCCATCAGCATACAAGCCATGAGACAAAACTTACCCTTTCTGTAATGGTTATTAAACTCCTATAATTAAGAGTCTGTATATTTTAGACATCATCTACCAAGAAAATACACCTAATTAATCTTGAATAAGTTTATCCTCTGTACCCGGACAGTGCAGTGTCCTTAGATTCTGCTAACATATTACAATTCCTGCACTGAAGAGGGAAAACTGAAGAGGGAACCATCTAATTCTGTGGACACTATTGCACTGTGAAACAGAGATGGAAGAGCAGACACTGGGGTATAAATGGTTACTACAGTGCAGTAGAGCAACTGTCAATAAGGAACACATGCATATAATGCAGAACCAGAAGAGTACAAGAACAGAAAAAAATATGCACAATGCATATAGAGAAACAGAATGTATGCATGGCAGATAATAAAAATGTGTTTTTCAACTATTTATGAACTATTTTTGAGTATTGAGTATTTTTGAGGGTTTTTTTATTATTTTGAACTATTTTTAAAATGAATGAATGTAAACAAATTCTAAAAGACAACTTGCAGTCTTTTAAGTTTGAGTCTATTACATATACATCTATCCTCTTTTCTAGATTAATCTTTAAAGATTTGCTCCACTTCCACCTAAAAGCACAGAGGGTATTTTTGTTTCTTTTGTTGCCATTGTTCCTGATTTAATTTGTTACCTCTACAAGTCACGGACATTTCAATGAAATGCCCTGGTGGTTTTAGTGCAGTTATACATACATATGTATAACAGAGCAAATATGAGTTTGTTGCTTCAATGCCAAATTTCCAAATGACCAGCAAGTAGACTTGGAGTATTACTGTATCAGCATGATTATCTGAATCAGAAAACTAATTTCTGTTGCAGATCCCTGGATCATGCCTATTCCCTTCTCAAAGTGGTCTCTCAGCTGTGGACTGGATTTCTTCCAGATAACACCAAACCAAAAGATGAACTACAGGAGTGTACTCAATGCCATACAAATGTGCATGCTAACTGGCTAACAGACCACAAAGACTGGACTGTATTTTGTCTGAAATACAACCTGTTGCAGAATTCATCATGCAAAAAATCACTATATTCACAAACAAAGGCCTCAGACCTGTTTCATTCCAGAAACCTACATCCAGGTGCCACAACTCACTGTGGGAGATGTAGCCTGCAGGTCCCTCACATATGGTTGCAGGACAGGTGACTCACTCAGACTTGGTACTCAGATATCTTACTCAGGCCCCCAAAAAAGAGAATGCTCACATAATTGTTGTCATCAATAAAGTAAGTGATTCCTTTTGAAATTAAAGTTACTCTTGCTCCTGAGAAACTGAATTTGAATACACACCTTACCACACTTTCAAATCCAGTTACAACAAAGGGTTATTACCTGGTTGCCTACAAGTCAGATGAAGGAGAGATTATACAAAGCAGTCATAAGAATGCTTGGGAAGTTTTCTGCTGTGGTATAGGAAGATAGAAACTCTAAGCAGAATAAGTTCTTTTCTGCTCCTCAGAGACAATGTTTCTATTTAAATCCTTGTAATATTGCAGCTTTTAGAAGTATGAGTCTGAGATGAGAAGGAAGACTTTTAGGATAGAGAAGATATATGGGAAACAACTATTCCCACAGACTGGCGCGGTAGCACTCCAGCAAGCTTGAAAAATACTTTTCAACATATGACAGGGCTGTCAGGGCCAGTTGGTGGCATTTTAAAAAGACTTTTTAAAGCCCACTCTCCAAATTAACCACCTGCATTTCTCAAGACAGCAAAGAAAAATAGGAAGAAATGGGTTAGCCTACATTGCTTCACCTGAAGGAAGAAAATTAACCTAATGGTGTGTTAAAAGTTATTTTCCATTTTGCAATTACATAGATGTTGCTTCATATGTGGAAATGAATATTGCATTGAATTAAATTTATTTTAGAGTAATATAGTGTATCATTCTCTCACACAAAACATTATGATGAACCATTTTACTCTTTGACATTCATTCCAGCATGCCTCACTTCTAAAAAAAACAAATTAAAATAAATAAATAAATAAAATAAAGAATAAACAAACAGTGAACTAAAATAGTGTGAATATTATGGTGCATAGTTTTTTTCATTCTATATCTGAAGCTTGTGTTTTGTCCACAGAATTATCTGTGAAAAGATTAGCAAAGATACTAAGCTAGCCAAAACTGACAAAAGTTTACATTTTGTCAGGAGGGAAAAGAGTGGAGGCAAAAGAAATTCCACGGGCTCAAAACCTACCAGGCTCAAAACCAGACCATTATTCACATGCTGACCTGATACAGGGAATTCATTGAATTTTGATGGTTGAGAGATTTTGTTGTCAGATGTAGTTATATTAATTTTAGAATGCAGTTAGATTAATTGGATAAGGTCTAGTGGATCTCACTAGTGCAGGATCTGATGACACACTGCATTTCTTTAAGGCTGTTATACCCAAGTTTCCTAAGCCTGTATTGTTCTGCTTTTTCTTTCATGTGATTTAAATACTTTCAGGGTATGGTTGCTCCTCTGCAGTGCTTTTTTTTTTGCTCATACTATTATGTACAGTAATGAGAACTGATTATACAACAGCATCCTCCTTTACCATGAAAAATGGAGCATGCCATTTTGTTTAAGGAAATTGTGCACAGAATGGAGTATAGCTACCGCATAACTCAATTTCAGTACATGGCAAATGATGGAAATTCTCAGGCTACTGCCCACATGTATCTTTCTGTTACTAAGGCAAATGGAGTATTACTGAGGATTTTGGAGGATTTTTGAGTTGGGCAGAGGGGAACCTCATGAGGTTCAACAAGGACAAGTGCAGGGTCCTGCACCTGGAGAGGAATAACCTCAGGTAGCAGTACAGATTAGGGGGTTGACCTGTTGGAAAGCAGCTCCACAGAGAGAGATTTGGGAGTCCTGGTTGATGACAAGTTAACCATGAGTCAGCAATGTCCTTTGTGGCCAAGAAGGCCAAAGGGATCCTGGCTGCATCAGGAACAGCGTTGCCAGCAGGTCGAGGGAGGGGATCCTGCCTCTCTGCTCAGCTCTGGTGAGGCCGCACCTGGAGTACTGGATGCAGTTCTGGGCTCCCCAGTACTAGAAGGGCATTGAGCTTCTAGAAAAGGTTCAGTCTGGAGAAGAGAAGACTGAGAGGAGATCTGATCAAAGTGTTCAAGTACCTCAGGAGGAGTATGTAGGGAGGATGGGACCAAACTCTTCTCAGTGGTGGCCAGTGATAGGACAAGGGGTAACGGGTGTAAACTGAAACACAGGCAGTTCCATCTTCATGCAAGGAAGAACTTCTTTCCTGTGAGGGTGCCAGAGCCCTGGCACAGGCTGCCTAGAGGAGCTGTGGAGGCTCCTTCTCTGGAGATCTTCCCAACCCGCCTGGATGCCACCCTGTACCATGTGCTCTGGGTGTCCTTGCTGGAGCAGAGGGTTTGGACTAGGTGATCTCTAGAGGTCCCTTCCACCCTTAACCATTCTGTAATTCTTTGATTATATTTCAGTCTGTGATATTTTCGAGAGGAAAAAATTTGGAAGGTGTATGTCAGGTATATTGTCTAAAATAATTGGTGATTTTATTCATTTCAACTTTTGATCATTTATTTATTTAAGAATCTCAAATCATTTATTTTTTAAGAACTGTAGGCTTTTAAATTTGCTCCTGTGCACTTATTATGTACATCCATTATTTGAGGAAGCAAATTTTCACATCTTTGTTTTTGGCAGAAGAAGAGAAGTAACTGGAAAGTAATTGTACATAGAGCATTTGGATATGAGACAGCTAGACAGGAGTTATCATGCTGCCATGGGTACCCCATTCACCTCCTGAGTGTGTAATCTCTATTTTATGGGTACAAAATCACAGAATGGTTAAGGTTGGAAGGGACCTCTAGAGATTATCTATTCCAACCCCCCTGCTCCAGCAGGGATACTCAGAGCACATGGCACTAGGTGGCATCCAAGCAGGTTGGGAAGATCTCCAGAGAAGGAGACTCCACAGCCTCTTTGGACAGCCTATGCCAGGGCTCTGTCACCCTCACAGGAAAGAAGTTCTTCCTCATATGGAGATTAAACTTCCTGAGTTTCAGTTTACACCCATTACCCCTTGTCCTGTCACTGGCCACCACTGAGCAGAGTTTGGCCCCATCCTCCCTACATTCTCCCCCTGAGGTACTTGTACATATTGATCAAATCTCTTCTCAGCCTTCTCTTCTCCAGACTAAACAGGCCCAGCTTACTTAGTCTTTACTCATATGGTAGATGCGGCCCATTAATCATCTTTGTCATTCTACACTGGACCCTCTCTAGAAGCAAAATGTCCTTTATGTACTGGGGAGCCCAGAACCTCACATAAAAACAAGAAGCAATGCTCTAAATATACTCATTTTAGTTAGTATAATCTTTCTCTTCCATTTTCAACCACCTTCCTCCAGCTTCACTAAGGAGCTGAGCTCTCAAGACAGATTACGGACGTCTTTCTTGCCAGTCCAGTCAAAAATGACCTACCACCTACATGATTTCAGGAGTCCATTCAAATTCTTTTCTGCAACTGAACTAGAATTTTGCACAAAGCAGGCACCTGCACATGCAAAAAGTATGCAAAATAAATAATTATTTTTGTTTGTACACAGTGGAAGTCTGCTGTCAAATTAGAGCTTTGGGAATGGCGGGACCGTAAAAAGTAAAAAAAAAAAAAAAAAANAAAAAAAAAAAAAAAAAAGAAAAGAAATAGGAAAATAACAAACTGCTACAACACAATCGATCTAAGCATTAGCAGAAGGTTGTATGTCTCTGCCAAAACTAATGCTGCGAAAGAATGCCCTTGACACCAGCTTATGGAAGGCTGAAGATACAAAGAATTACTGGTAAGGAAGACAAAGTTTTCATGAAAGTCAGTTCAGCTTTCTTCATTGAATCTCCTCCTCAAATTTCCTCCTCTCAATTTAGGTGAAACTAGAGTAGTATTCACACATGTCATTAGGATTGCAACTTGCATGTTATTAGGATGCATTTATTTGATTTGCAAGGATGTCACAGATGAGTTCATAAACATACTACATATTCAAATGTACTAGTCAAATGGATTTTGTGCATGGATTTTTCAGTTTTCTCCCTCTCAATAGGTATCTGATTGTCGCGGGTTGCTGGCCGGGGCTGGCACTCGGCCACAGGTCTTCAAGCCGGGCCGATGCGCCGACCCTCCGTGCGTGATCTTGGACCCCCCGGGGAACCGGCTTGTCTCACCCTCCGGGATCCTGGATCCTCTGCGATGTCCGGTCGCGGGCCGGAAGGAGGACGACACCGCGCCGGGACACTCTCTCGGGCTGGCCCAGTCAGGTCGGACCCACCCAAGGTGAGGAGGTCGTGGGGTGCGCCGCAGGGCTTTAGCTGTACCGACGGCGCCCTATATGCGGACAGGCAGCACCGACTGCCTAAACACCCGGACGGCTGACAAAAGACGTAACCAATATGGTTCAGGGTCAACCGACTCTTTAATCAGGAAGAACAGAAACTTATAAAGGGAAGGTAAAGGGCAGGAGAAAGGGAGGAGCGAGGTAAGGGATTGGGTATGTGCTAATTCGGTGATCCCCGTGGTTGGTGGAGCCCTGTGGGTAGGTGGTCCGTTGGCCAGGGCAGAATGCCCTGGCCCCTACCTTCAGGAGCTCCAGCCCCCAATCCGGGTTTCTGGAGCCTTCCCAGTATGTGTTATGAGTTGCTCAGTCAGGCCTGCCGGCCTGACTGGGCATGTTCCAGGCTCGGGGTCACATATGGGTCAGGGGTACCCCCCCCGTATATCCATACCTGATATTATCAGAATGATGTTCTTAATACAGCACCATCCAAACCTAAACCTGCGTCTCCCAACATCTAATTTCTTTCTAGTTCCTATCTGATTTCACCATCCCTGCCTGTCTTGTCACATGACTTCAGCTTGTTATTGGTCAGCACTGCTGAACTGTGTGCATCATCATCTTTTTCATGAAAAGATTAAATAAAATAGATATTGTATGTTTAATAACATTAAGTTCACTAAGCACCTCTCAGATTTTCAATTGTGTACCTGCTTGAAAGCCTTTAATAGTTTCCACTGAATATTTCCAAACTGACTGAGGTAGACACTGGACCAGCTGGGTTAAGAGTGAAAAGGGGCTAACAGCAGAAATTTATAAAGTCCTTTACATGTCGTAACATTTTTTTTCTGTTTCGTGATTTAAAGTAATTACTTTTTCTCATACTGACAATTTTTATCGTGATACTGAATAACCTCTGCTGTTCTTTTGAACCTCCATTTTGTTAACACATACCTGCATGTGCCTCCTGTTCTGACACCACCAGATAAAAATTCTTAGAGCTGCTGAAGAAGTACTGTTTTGGAAGAAATTTCTGTAGAAATCAGTAAAAATATGTCAGTGATCTTTAAAGAATGCTAAGAGTTTCCTCTTACTTCTAGATGCGATATCTAAATATATTCAGAGTGCACTAAAATCCATTTTTTATGGATACCTGCACAATTGGATAAATACTGTATAAAAATTTGGATATTACTCAGTGATGACAGTTGGTAACAATGACATTATGAGATAGTACAAGATAACCTTTTGGAAGAAAGGTAAAAATAAATTATTGTACATTTCTTTCATTTTAAATTAATATTTAACAAATTATACTTAAAAAGTCATAACTGCAAACAGAAGTTAAGCAACAGAAGTAATACAAATACAATAAAGTACATTTTTTCCATCACCAGCATCAACTGCACATATTCTTTAGTTATACAATG
Source organism: Crypturellus undulatus (assembly GCA_013389825.1). NCBI lineage: Eukaryota > Metazoa > Chordata > Aves > Tinamiformes > Tinamidae > Crypturellus > Crypturellus undulatus. Next base: position 25,386 of record VWPW01022683.1, read on the forward strand.
CAGAACTTAATCTATTCACCTCCTCGTAGCTGCTTTAAGCACTGACATCAAACATTGCCTAGAGCAGGCAGACAGACCTTGTGCATGGACTACATTATGCCGTTTAAGCCAAAACCCAGAGGCAACTGTAGAGGTTCACTGCTAAACTACAGAAAAGCAGAGAATAGCCCATCAATTTATCTGATGGATCATAACTTCAACTGCAAAAGTTTATAGAAACAGATATGCCCTGTGTTTATTATAGCGGAAGAAAAGAAATATAGCTTGGGAATAAAAGGTAGTGTATTGGAATGGTCTCAGTGAAATGATGTGATGTTCTAACTGACAGAGCAGTAAAAAACTGCTCAAAAGCTAAGGAACTAAATTAGCGACCTTAAAGTTTGGGGCAGGAGAATAAAAGAATGACTTTTTAGTTCTGTTTCTTCAGATGACTGCCACACAAATCTTGGAGCTGATATAAGCTAAGGGGCATTGTCAAAAAGACTGAGGAAGAGAGCAATAGTGAGGCACTTGAGGTAACTCCCTCTTGAAAGAGCCTTGGTAGATGGAGGTCCTGCTCTTTGCACACATGCATGGCAAAAGCTTCCCCTCCTTAATTTTTTCACAAATATTTGTCTTACTGCCCTTCTAACCTTCTGAAAGCCTGAATCAAACATTTGCTAGACCAGACGATGAAAGCAGCATTATGACTGGAACTTCCTAAAATGGTGAGGGGAAACAGATTCTTCTCAGGTGGTTGTCACAGTTTTAATAGCCTTATTTTAGGGGAGGGGACAGAATGGTCCATAACAAACCAACAAACAAACTAAAAAGGATATCAGGAGGCTTTTACAGCATTCCTTAAATAAGCAGCATAGCTAATGAAACAGTGAAAGGAGAGATACTGCTTCACTTTCTACACACTACTGCATCACAGCTGGGATCCGTCCAGCTGGGCAGTTTTATGTGGCCTGCTTCACTTATGACTCATGGAGATAAAGCTGTTAATCATCATTGGGGAATGTTTTAACATACAATAATTAAGAAGTACTTTTTAGGAATGGGAGTATGACTACTAACATTAAGATACTACAATTTCAGTAGAACAATCATAAAGCTGATGGTCATTTGATTGTACATATAGATCTTTTTTAAATAGCTATTTGATTATTTTATCCCCTATGGATTTACTTCATATGTTCAAGTTCCAAGCCTAATAGCTTATGTCAGGTCAGACAGTCATGCAACATTTTTCCTTTGTGCTGATTGGATTAGCATATGCTTCCATCAAGAATAATTATGCATAAAAATTTAAAGAGTGGTTTCCATGACAACTGGAACACCTGACTGAGAAATTTGCTGTCTGCATGCACTTTGTGACACTAAAGCTGTATTACTTAAATATTTCCTAGAAGGAAAAAATGTGTTAAACAGGCAAAATATTTATTGTAAAATCGTGGTAAAATGTGCAGCATTTAAACAGCTCCAAGTGCAGGAGTGATTTGACCAGTGAATGAACATACACTGCTACCACAATATTAATGAACAGATCTAAGAATCAATTCATGTAATGAATGCTATTATTTCACGTGAAGATAAAAGTTTGATATTGCTCTAAGATCTCTGTAATGTTAATGAATTAATGAGGAAACTGTCCCAAAAGAACAGTGACTTTAAGACTGGCAGGGTTCCCCACATACTTTTTTGTCTTTTTCCAGGAAATATATCCAGGAACCTTTCAAAAATACCTCCCTAGAGTCAAGTTCCTTCCATTTCTAAATCTGTTTAGATAGGTTTTCTCAGTTTTGATTTCTGCATGAAGCTTCAACCCTTTCTACCATTAAGTATTCAGAATTTAATCAAAGAAAGAAACAGGATATTTTCATTTATTTTCTATTTGTGGATACTGAGAGAATCAACTCTAGATTTACTTTCATATTCCAAATCTATTTGGCAATCTCTATGTAAACTTTCCTTTATACTTAATATACACCTGTCATGTCCAGGGAAGAGTGTAGGGATATCTGAACTAATTCACATTATATACTACTGAAATTTAGCTTTATACTTACAAATTTGAAACTGCTTTGGTGTAAACTGTTGGACTAGTTAAAAAGGGTTTTAATCCATATCAGTTGCAGTGTTTCTGATATTCATGGATTGGAAGATATAAAACTTAAGCTATGATCTATATTTTACCAATATCAGAGTAATACCAGTATCTACACTCTGTCCTTAATTTTTGTGTAGATCATTCACAAGGGAGAGCTCAATGTGATGTGCCTTCTTATGCAGAGCTACTAACGTGATTTAGAAAAAGAAGAAAGAAATTCAAATGAGATTTATGTGTGATTAAATCCTCATTAACACACGAAGTATTTCATACACCATAAATCAATTATATTGGTCATGTTTGTACTTCTGTGTTTGCAGCTATGTTCCCCTAATCAGGACTTCAAAAAACACAGGGATTTCTATTGTTCTTCATCAGTTTAATCAGTCAACAGGAATGTTAGTTGACTTCAGCAGTATGTTTCAGGCTTTGTATCATTCATTTTGGTACATAGATATTAAGGAGAGTGAGGGAAAAGAAAGACAAACATAAAGAACCCACATCAATTAAGATTTTTTTCTTATGAATAAATTATTTCAGCAATATGCACACATTTCTTCCATACAGCTTCTACAGGTACATAAAAGAAAAATAAAGATGTAACTAGATTGGAATAATTTCATTTCCTTCCACCTTTATGTTGTGTAATATATTGTTTAGACTACAATGTGTAGTTTGGTTTAGCTTGCTAATGGTTGTAAAAAATAAAATCTCCTTCCACCAGCCCTACTTTTTCTGAACTTTTCAGATTTGCAGTCTCATTTGTTTACATGCTAAAAGTGCTGTATGCAAGTAGAACTCATTAAAAGACAGACTGTCTTGTAACATATATATGACTGCTATTTACATCCTCTTAATTTTGACCTACTCATCTGCAAGTCCATTGGATATGTGAAGTTGACTCTATGAATACCTAATTGTGACCACATCTAGAAATCTAATATAATAACTAAATGCCCGCAAAACTACTTTAAAATATTTTCCATTCTTTCAGAAACAAGCCATTTTGATATTTTGATCTTTACTCTGATTTTGTTTTTAATGTTTGCCCATTTTTTTACAAGCGTACAGCTTGAGAATTGATTAGTGACATTGCCTTCCCAAGTATACAAATTTTATAATATTTCTCTGTAGGAGAAATATTTTAAACTGATGGATGCCTTTTTTCCTACTTTCAAAGAAAAAAGAATAAAACAACAACAATAAAAAAGGTAAAGGATTAATCAAGACCTATATTTTTGGCATGCAATCACAAGGACAATTTCTAATGTCAGTCTTTCAAAAACTGCAGGTTTCCCACAGCTCCTCAAGACACTAAGTTAGAAGTTTGTTATTGGGTGAAACCGTATTGCTCTCTGCACAAGAAAAAAAAAACAATCTGTCCTTTAGCATCTTCATAGCTCAAAGCCCTCAGTTTAAACTGCCAAAATGGTTAGAGTTTTTCTGGGGAATCGCAGAATCTTAGAATGCCTAAGGTTGGAAGGGACCTCTAGAGGTCATCTAGTCCAACCCCCCTGCACACGCAGGGCCACCTAGAGCACGTGGCACAGGACTGCATCCAAGCGGGTCTTGAAGATCTCCAGAGAAGGAGATTCCACAACCTCTTTGGGCAGCCTGTGCCAGTACTCTGTCACCCTCACTGTCAGGAAATTTTTCCTTAAGTTCCTGTGGAACTTTTGATGCTGCAGTTTGTGGCTGTTTCCTCTAGTTCTGCTGGTGGCCACCACTGAAAAGAGGCCAGCCCCATCCTCTTCACTGCCTCCCTTGAGGTACTTGCACACACTGACCAGGTCGCCTCTCAGCCTTCTCTTCTCCAGGTTGAACAGGCCCAGCTCCTTCAGCCTCTCCTCATAGGGCAGATGTTCCAGGCCCCTGATCATCCTCGTGGCCCTGCACTGGACTCTCTCCAGCAGCTCCACATTCCTCTTGTACTGTGGGGCCCAGAACTGGACACAGTACTCCAGATGTGGCCTCAACAGAGGGGTAGGATCACTTCCCTCGACCTGCTGGAGATGCACCCCAGGACCTTGTTGGCCTTCTTGGCCATGAGGGCACACTGCTGCCTCATGGTCAACCTGTCCTCCACCATGACGCCCAGGTCCTTCTTGGCAGAGCTGCTCTCCAGTAGGTCGGTCCCCAGCCTGTACTGGTGATAGTAAAGGAAGTAAAAAGAAATATTGATCTGAATTGAGTACTTCCCAGCAAATATCCCTGGAAAAAACACATCTTAGTTGTCTGAGCTGCTGTGAAAGCACGTTAGATTTTCAATATAAAAGCTTAGACTTCATTCTTAATGGGAATGTAATCATGAATCTAATAAAACTAATTTAGTATTCATGGATGCATAAATGAAACAAATAGTCTTCTACGACAGAAGGAATGGATGATATTAAATCGGAAGGCATTACTAATCTCCTGAATTTTACAATGGTGTGAATGATCCTCAAAACAGTTTATGATGGAGTGCAGCATTATAGCAGACTGAATATCTAATTTGACTGGGTTGGAGAAAGATATCTTTATATAATTAAGAACTTCTTTAAAAAAATGCTAGATAAGAAAAAAATATGTAAACATCTTGAGAAGCATTCTAATAAGTAATAAGTAATTTTTAAAAGTATTTTTTTCTCAATAATGCGTATTTCTCAATAAAATGAAGACATTATACATCTATAGCTAACTCCTTTTTCTAAGTTAATAACTGTGATGCCCCTGCTCCACCCTGGTCTTTCTAATGTTCTACAACACTTTTGAAAAATCTCAGAGTCTTTTTGCCAAAATGTAGTTCTACCTTGGTCCTTGCTAGAAATCATGTATACAACCCCAGCAGTGCAAGAGATGGACTGTACATCCTGCTTACTTACGATGTGGAAGAACTGACACCAAATATGTGTTTGCATCTCCTGTAAGATAGAGAGGATTACCTTTGAAAACGTTAAGCAATTTCACTGCAGGTTTGGAATTTCATTTGTTTTTCTGTCCCCTCCAGGTGACAGCAAGGATCATCTGTAGAGAAATCATATTTTTCCACTTCAAGGGTACCATTCTGGTCTGAAGCTGTATCAGTAGACCTTCACCACCAAGTACTTGTATTTTTACCTCCAGCTCCTGCATGGGATTCACTGTGTCTGGTGCTAGGATTTGATCCCAGAGAAAACTATAACATAGCACTACAGTGGGGAGCAGAAGAAAGAGCTTATGACAAAGTGAATGACTGTTTACAACAAAGTGAAAGACTAGTTTATTGAAACACTGGAAACTTCTTTCAAGTTCTTTAATATTGACTTCATAATGAGGTTTATCTCTATGCTTGTACACAGTCACAAGGGAAAAAATGAGCATTTAAAAATTTAGTATTTTTGAAGAAACCATTCCACCTTTTGTTGTCTATAACCTTTGATATGTTCAATCATATCAAGATTTTTAAAAATCTTTTTAAAACGCCATTCTCACTCCCCAGGTATTTGTGGTCGAAAGTCAAGCTTTGTACCAATGTAAACTGATCAAAATTTCTGCTTCAGAATATCATAGTAGCTAGACCTCCTCAGAGATCATGTTTTTCACCTCTCAGGTGGTGGCTAGAATTGTGTCCCATTCTACCCTTTCATAGAAATTGTCAGAAAATCTTTGTTGGGATATCTGTATGGAAAGCCACTTTCTCCAAAGCAGAACGCTTTTCTTTTCGTAATCTTGTTTTTGCCTTATTAGATCTTTTTGGAGGGAAGACAAAAGAGAAAGCTTTGGTGATCTTGAAGTGTTTCATCTTGGCATGTTCTCAACAAAATAATTCATCTTTCATTTTGATTCATTTTTCATTTCTAATCTGCAACACATCAGCACAAAGAGAAGATCTTTTCCCTCATTTCATTTTTTTCTTATTTATCTATTTTTTTCTCCATTCATTATAAATTTCAAAAAAGAAGAGGGTGAGGATTTTTAATTCTTAACAAAGCAAAATTCAATAGCTTTAGGATAGCTGTTATGCTATAAACCATTCTACTTTTCTAGCAGTCGATCTTTCCTCCTGCTGATTAGATAACACCTGTGTGAGGTTCTAACATTTTTTTCTGTAACTTATTTTACACTCTTCCCTCATGCTATTATGCCAATAAGAATAACTTTTGTCGAACAGGGCAGACTCCTCCTCTGCCCCTGTCAACTTTGTTTACTTTATATTTGAACCATCATGTATTTTGCTCAAGCCTACACCATTACTTTACAATATATTACTTTCTGTGATATTCACATTTCACCGAGATTCTCATTTCATGAAGATTTGGTGAAGAGATTATTGGATTTTTTAGATATAAAGGAGAGAGAAAGCAGTAAAAGAGTTATTTAGAGGAATGATAAAACACATTTTTTTTTCTGTTTTGATGCAGTAATCTTAATTTAGTATTTGTATTTTCTGCATAAGAACTAAATGAGAGCCTGTTAAAACTACTGTAAGCCCTATAGAAGATCCATATAAACCCAGAAAATAAATAGTGATGGTATGATTGCTAATTAAATAAAACTCTGAAAAGAATGCAGAAGTAAGATTTAGACCATGAATCCTAAAGTCATTTATGATCTTTTTAAATATTAATTGCAGATTAATTTTACTCCCACTGTGGTTCAGTCATATCTGGAATCAGCTAATATTGCTCATGTTCCAAGCAGGAGATTATTATGAAAAATATATGCAATTATGACTCATTTTAGGATGTAAGAGTCAGACTAGACTATTGTCATAATGTTGCAAGTCAAAATCCAGGGCTGCGAGGGAAGACTGATTGCTTTCCATAATATCGCTCTTGTCATCCCACACTGTCTCAAAAAGATGCAATGTAGTAAACAGCATGTTAAGCAACATTTTACTGTGTCTGACTAAAGAAAAACTCTAGGGAAGATTTTCCTCAAGAGGAAGGGATAGATCATGTGGGATAAAATATCTCTATATTATCAGCTTTTTATTCCTTTTTACTATGCTCAGATGGCTTCCAATGGCCTGTTTCACTTTCCTGAGCTCTTGGACACCAAAAGCAGCAAAAAGTTGGAAAAAAATTGTTCCTGGACAAGGATGCACGATCTCTAAATAAGCTGAAGCATGCAAAAAGTGTATTCTCTTGTGGCGCATCATACAGAAATAGTATATGGTACCATTATGTGGTAAAATACAATCCTAGTCATGCTTGTTCATCTTTTAGTGAGTCTTCAGAGTCCTCAGGCAGATACAACTCTTGAGTCAGCTTACTGGCTATGTGGGGCTCACAGGGTGAAGAATCAGTGTATAGGTAGCTGCACCAACAACGTAGTCCATATGCAGCTACACATTTTAAGAACTCAAAGTTGTGACTGGAGGACTATCAAAGTCCTACATGCAGCAAACTCTCCAGATCAACAGTAGTGTGTGCTGACTCTACCTGCAGTTAACCTTGCTTGTTTTCATAGTGGATTACAGAATTGTGGACTGTGAGAGACACTCATATTTGTGATATATAAACCCAGATTGTTTTAATTAAAAATAAAGTAAAAAAAAAAGTTATTCTGAAAGTGAAATAAAGCTCTCTATTCATCAACAATTTTAACAAGCTGATCAGTATTCAGCTTGCTTAATGCCTTTTCCTCAAGCTGCCTAACCAAAGACAAACATTGACCAGAGGAATCCAGTGTGTTTCATACTTCCTACTGTAGCTACATTCCACCTTCATTACAGAATATCTATATGATGGCCATAAGGAGGGAAAAAGCAGATAAATTTCAATCATGATGTTTCCCCAAAGAAATGCTCCTTTCATCTTTATATACTTTATTCTTTCTCTCAACATAAATGCATAAACTTTTTTTTTCCATTTTGTAACCCTTAAGCTGGTTGATATGTTGACAGTTGCAGTTTAGCTAGTTTCAGAATGTATTTTTTACCTTCTACTTCTCCCCTCAGTGTTTTCACAAGAAGCCTTGGTAACATTTATTTTAAAGATTCTGATTGGGAATATGTAGCAAGATTCCACCATTTGCCACCTACTTTATCAAACAGATTTAGAGATGCACTAAACCAAAGTAGGGAAAACTAAGAAAGATGCACCTGTGAAACTTTATTCCTTTATTTGAACATTTGCTTAAACCTTCTGTTTTTTTTCACTCAGAACTTGATTTGATGTTGTAACATGCACAGACAATTACATGTAAAGGGAAATTTCAAGATCAACAAAGCAATAGAGTGGTGTTGCTTTTCTTGCTTTCTTACACTAGTAGTAAAGCAATTTCTAACATTTCTTTCAAGCCAGTTTGCTTGCAGAACGTCCAAATAATAATGAAACTCTTTAATACGTATGTTTTTGCTTAAGAAAACAATCAGTGGACCAAAGGAGGCTCTGTAGTTTAGTAATTTTAACATTCTATGTCTTAAAAAATAGGGCTGAGACTCATGCAAGTTTGTGATACAGAAGCAAATGCTCTGGGACTGGGATGTCACTTTGTTTTGCTTGAGAGCTGTGTGTGTTAACTGTTGTAACTTAAAGGTACACACAAAAGGACAGTGAAATTTAATTTAGTTTATCAGGCCCCAGGCAGACAGGGAAAAAGTATGTGTGCACCTAGGGAGCCGGTTAAACTGTATAAAGATGGGCATTCCCATGAGGTGTCTAGGATGCTAAACCTGAAGTAATTCTTTTTACAAGCAAGGAAATCGAAACATAGATGTTTAGATAGTGATGTAAGGAAACAGAAGAAACATTGGCATCATAATAAAAATATATTTTTAAAAAAGAAAACGCAACAAAAACTGTACTTGTAATATATTCAGAAAAATGAGAGATAAAAAATATTTCAGATAAGTTTCATAATCTCCATGTATTCTGTAAGCTGCATGAATCTGTACCTTCATTTTAGAGGATAATGTATGAAGTATTTTTTTTTAATTTTTTTGTGTGTGTTTTCTGTTTTTTCAACAGCCAGTTCTAACAAAGTGCTTCTAAAAACAGTGTTCCACGGGTATTCAGGCAAGCACGTGGGTCCCTTTAGGAGCTATCTATACCATGTAAGGATCTAAAATGTCTACCATATGGCCAGATAGATTCTATATTCCTGGTTCTGACCCCACAGTAGACTTTACTCACCCAAGGAAAGATATATGCAACTTACTTTCTGGTTACTGGGAAAGTTGGAAAAATAAACATTAATGTTTCTCACACAGTGTGCTTGGCAATACCACTTTCTGACCACCTATAAGCAGATGAAGTCTGTTGACATAACTGAAGACATAAAAGATGTGCAGAAGATGGGTTTTCATGTATAGGCTTGATATGTCTAGCTGTGGTAGCAGACCTGTTCCTGTTGCCCCAGTCCTCTGCTGGATGTTGATATGAGAGTGGTTGTAGCACAGGGTAATGACAGCCTCCACCAGCTTGGGGCACAATTGAAGAAAAACAGCAAGCTCTGGTGAAATGTGGAGACAGACTGCCAGTCAGAGCAAAAATGTTACTTGGTATGTGGTGTCATTGTTGGTGTGAAGAAACAGACTGAAAAATGAATACATAAATAAAGTTTTTTTTTTCTTTTTTCTTTATTTTTTTTCTTTTTTCCCCCATCTCTTGTTGTTTTATTTTCCTACACACTGCGATGAAAACTGAGGAATGAGAAAGAAATGACAACAGCTTCCTAAGGGGAAAAAAAAAAAATAGTGTACCGTGAAACCAACCTAGTGGACCAAGGTCAGGCAGCGAGCACCAGCTCATTCACTCAGCACGGTGCTACACACAGCAGACAGACTGGGTCTGAAGTAAAGGCAGGTGCTACCCCTGGGTCTCGCCCTACCTGCTCTCTGCTGCATCGGTAGCCTGGGAGCAGCTGCCCTTCCAGGGCTGAGTGCTCACAAAGCCTGGGAAACGCATTGGAGTTTTCAGGGTGATAAACTGTTGGCACAAGAGATGCGTGCCAGGCTTAATGCGAGAGAGTTATCAGACTTCTGAGAAATGAATTGAGCTCTTAAGGCACCGGTTCCAGACACACCAGGGCAGGGAAATCAATACACCCAGTGCTAAGGCCACAGCACTTTCACAGTGCACCCTAAAATGCTGGGAAAACAAGCAATCAAACGAAAATATAAACGGCTTCTGTGGACATAAGTTATCTCAAAAGCTTATCTTGGCATGCCTGATTTGCATACAGAAATAATACCTTGCTTCTTGTTTGTGTTTAAAACATGAGAGTTAAAACTACCTCTGATTATCAGGAATGACACAAATAATCTGTCTGTACATCTGCACATTGTTGCACAAATACCTAGCCTACAAGGAAACCAACAGGGAACAGGATTTAGTTCATCTTACAAAGCAGTGATGGTAAAGAAAATACACAGAGGATTATGAAGAATGTTAGCAATTATCCAGGGGAAATACAGAGTTTTTTGGAGTTCAGGGAAAATCTTCGTATTAGATCAAAACATAGCAGTTCTCCCCAAAAGTAAAAACAAGAGAAATAAGTGGATAAATGGAAAACAAAACATGACAAATCATTCGAGTTTATGGTTTTTTTTTAACATCTATGCTCTTCTACCAAATATCAAACCTTTTAGAAGCTGTTTCTGCAAATGATCTTAATAATTTTCTTTGCTATATTAACTATATTCACTATCTTCTAAAGAAATCTTCCTACTTTCTTTTTTCTTTATTTAGTACTTCCTTATTCCAGCTCAATAACTTCCCTCTTTGACATCTCTATACAGCTACCTCACTGAGATTCTCTTTCTTTTTTTTTTTTTCACTTTCTGAAGAGACAAACTCGCTGTGTTCTCTAGCTTTTATAAAGATCCATTATCTTCTGGTCTCTGTATCTATCTCATGGCCATATGCTTTATTTTCTTCTTTACAATGTCAGCCATTCCACAGTTGAATGTGAAGAACTGCAAACAGATTTGCAAATGTAGCTTCACCAGCTTCTTGAGCAAAGCTAATTTCCAGATCTCATCGTTGATGAATGCATATATGCATTTTGGAACGGTGTTGATCTTATTTTAACAGATGTTAAGCATTCTACCAGGAATCTCACACTTTATCCACCGCTACCCTTCATTCCTACTTTACATTTAACAGCATATGGGAACAATGCTGGGTATGTAATATGGCTCAGTAAAATAAAATAAAAATGCATAATAGCAAGTAAGACTGATTATATTCCCATTTGGTTAAAAAAAAAAAGGACATCCATTCTATAGAGAGGTGCAAAGTGCTTTGAAGTTCACGTACCCTGTATAGGAGAGTGTTTTCATTTGCAACGTGAAGTAACTGAGAAATGATGCCTGCATGCAGTTTAGCAACCATTTCGCCAAGATTGTAAAATGCAATCAAAAAGTTACAGTATTGCTCTTGATTTAAGAATATACCAACACTATAACACTCAGACACATATACATGTGCACACATATGTGCATACACATGCATACATACTTAGATATATGTGTTTGTGGATATATGTGTGTGCCTCTCTCTCTGTGTGTATATAGACACACACACATGCACTCATGAATGGGTTAGGTAACAGCATCTCAATATGACATGTGGACATTAGCTTCAACAACCCCCTCAAAGATCAACTAAGATTCTCTGAAATTACCATCTTCTGTGGCATTTTACTGTAGACATAGTTATTTGCATGCTGATAAACACATAATGTTTGATGCATAAACACCCAGAATACTGCCATTAGAAATAGATTATCTGAGCAAACTGTTTCCGGGAGTGGCTGATACATTTTCTCTGAGACAGGAAATTATTTCTAATCAGCTAAAAATTGTTGAAAGCGGTAAAGAGAACAGCTTGTTGAGAAGAAGAATTTTTCACACACAAGATGGTAAATAATGAAAAAAATAAAAAGTCTCACATATTGTCTCAGAGATTCAAAATGATTTTTAGTCCAGGTTTTAATTTCATCTTTACTTAAAAAAAAGATTATGTATAGAACATCTTGAATGCAAAGACTAACAGTTTCATCCCACAGGTATACAAGAGTATAGAAATACAAAAGGGAGCTGTCTTATTTATATTGAAGGCCTTTTACATAATCACAGAAGTATGACTATGTCTAAGCATAACGTCTAACCATAAATATTCAGAGTTGGCATTTTCTATCATAAAACATGCTTTCTGACACCATACTTTAAAAGTTTTCAGCCATACATAGTATTTTTTTCTTCACATTAAGCTGGAAATAGCAGTATGCAAAATACATCGGTCCTTAAGATTTTAGACTAGTCCTTAAGATTTAGTATAAAATGAAATTTAATCCACTAGTTAGATGCTCTGAGTTTTATATATATTCATCTGAGTATGAACATGGTAAAACCAAACCAGCAAAATTACACTGATGTAAGCCAAGGCCATAAAAAGGTCAAAAATTATTTGCATTTTGAATGAAACAATTTTAAATCTGACCTTGATCTTTAACTTCTTTTGAAAGTATTTACATTTTTAATGAAACAGTCTGACAATCTTACAGAAAAATTACCCAAATCAAACATGATGTCTAGTGGTGTTAGGTTATTAATGATATTTTTATGATTAATTTATTAAATAGCTTTGTTCTTTTTGCTGTATATTCATCTGTGTTAGGGCAAGTATCCTCTCGAGGTAAGTTTTAAATTGCACAGGAGATAAATGAGAAGCAGACTTAAAACGACAGACTCCTAATTCTTAAAATGTAAAAGCAGACTCTTTTGACAAGAAAATTGCAACTTAAACTCAATTCTATAAGCAGTGAAGAAATGCATCATGTATTTTAAAAAAGACTTAGGATATTAGAAAAAATATGCATATGTGTGCATATCATTTTATATATTTATGCATGCAAAATTTACCCATAAGAAATTGTTTCAGATTTTTAAAGAAAATCTGCAGAAACTTGGAGGATACAAATACATGTATGTCAATACACACTGTGCAGACTCATAAAAAAAATCATGTAGCATTTTGTAACATCCTTCAATTGTATTCATCATGTCTCTGCAGGATTAAAATTATGTTTTACTTATATCTGCATTATCCATTTTATGGAAATGTATTCACTCGTATATATTTTAATTGTGCAGCTATAATCTGGTATACGGCTGAAAATGGACCACAAACATTTAACCACCAGGCAAGGCTGGATGCCCCTAGGCTGAAGTTTCTTATCACATCAGCTGCTCCCCTCGGTGTGTTCTTAGCGTGGTGGTAGGAGCTGATCCTGTCCCCCTTCCCTACAGCAACAGCAAACTAAGGCGTTACAGCCAGCTGCTGAGGTAGCTACAGCTCGCTGGCATAAGGATTGGCTATGATATCTGCAAGGTCAAGCTACAAACACAATGAACAGGAGAAGAATAACATTATTCTGGGGAATTTAATGCAAAGGTGCAATATAAGGTTGTTAGGAGGGAAAAAAAAAGACAAACAACAACAACAAAAAACACTTAACACCCTGGATATATTTTCTTGACTGCTTTTCTAGCCACTCTTGATTTACTTGTGATTACTTTTTTTTTTTTTTTTTTCCCCCAAGAACCCTAGTGCAAGGCAATAACATAGTTCTTTAATTTCACATGTTGGCCTAATGACATTTTTTCTATGCCAACTGTGAGCTCAAGGGATCACTTTATTATAGACAGAAGTCTATAGTTAGCTGAGTTAATGAAAGAAAATGAAAGCAGCTTACAAACTTTTGCTTATAGAGGCGGCTATCAGGAATTATTTTATACTGCTTTATGCACTTACTAATTTTTAAAACAAATCATTAGGACTATAACCAGCCTTTTTTGACACCTTTTTTTCAAAGGTGATGCAAGACTATTTTTTTTTTTTTTTTTCCTATCCCACTCGAACACCAGGTTCTCTTTGAGAACATTTTGTACTGTAATTTTTTGGATGACTTTCAAGCTACTGATTCACATTAATTTTCACTAATCAGGGAACACTCTAATTTTTAAGAGTTTATTTCCAGTTGTGTACCATCTTGCATGGTCCCTGGAAAGAATAAAGAAATGGATGATTAGCCATCTTCTTGGCAATTGAAGAGTACTGATGAATGCGAATTGATGTTGTAGTGAATATGGAAGAAAGAATTACACAGTAAGTTTTATTTTTCAGTGTAAATCTGAAAAAAAAAAGGTTTCAAACTGGATATTAGGTATATGCATGAATACACAAATATATATGCATTCTTTTTTTTCATTTCACAAAATGAATCAAAAGTAGAAAAATCAGATATTGGTTAGTTTTTGTTAACGATTTTTTTCTTGACTTGGGACTTTGCTATGCTTAGGTGCAGCCTGAAGCAGATTTTTATGGTCGAGAAAAAAAAAAGTTATAAATCCCTAAAATTATGGGTTCATAATGGGAACTGTGACATACTCTTAAGTAGAGCAGCAAGAATGAGAGATATTATAATACATAATAATATATCTCCTTAGAAAATATAATTGTAGTGCAATTAGGCATGAGGCTCACTAACTACCAACATTTTTTTTCTCTTCCAGGAGAATATTGAAAGCACTATTAAGATTAATTTAAAATTGTCTAGGAAACAATCAGGTTGGCTCTGCAGGGCAGTATTACATTGTGTGCCCTTGGAAAGCTGGTTCCGTTCTGCTGGTATTACATCCCTGATGTTTTGTGGGATGGAGGGAACTACACTCCATGCTGAAGGGCTGCTGTGTTATCAGCTCTGGATAAGTCTCTGGACAGTGCTCATGGTTCCTGGAGCGGTCCCCTCAGGAAGACTTGGAACACGGCACCAGCCTTGGCTGTATGTGACCTCAGTACCCATCTGGACACTGGAAAAACATCTGCCCCCTTCTCATCCAACTGTATCACTCTGACCAAACTGTCAGTTCTTTCCAGAGGAAGGAATGAAGGGAATTCCTTTCGTTAACACTACTTCATTACAAAGGATATGGAAGGCACAGAGGTCACCTTAATACCATACAGTAAGTATACAGAATAAGCAGACTTAATAGCTGAGCTTCATCAGGTTTTGTGGCTGCACACCATCAGCTAGGATTACAACCCGCTCTGGACCTATTAGCTCATGTCTGTGGCACAATCATGTCACAGGCCAAATATTTCTAAGTATTTCATAAAGTCCCAGTGTTATCACTTATGTTTTCTCCAGACACTTGGCAGAGCAAACATCCTAACGAATCCATACAAAACCCTATTGCAGGGCTTGTATGAAGCTCCATCCCATGAAACTTTTCCATCTAAACAACTGGCTCATAGAACCACACACATGCACAAGTAATAATAGAAATCCCTTTTGAAAAAATAACTTTGAAATCCTCTGAAAATGCCTTTAGAAAGGAACTTCAATAGGTTTAGAAAGATACCTTAGGGATACCATGTCAGATAATCCTATTAAAAAAAATCATCAGACTTAAATTCTTTTCAAGAGCAAGACTTTGGAAATACATCATCTAAGCAAAAGTACAGAGTCTGTGGCAGTGCTGAAAATCTTGTTTCCATATAATTTCTCAGACAAATAAGAATACTCTAACAAAATCAATACCCATTGAAGATATAACATGGAATGTACTGATTTTTAATCATTTAATTAATGCTAATCTATCTATTTACAGACAGCTTTTTAATGGAGATGAGGTGTATAACAGAACAGATTCTCAGCTATTACTAAGAAAAACAATGAATTAGAATAGTGGGGTTTATTCTTAAGGCTTTATGTGAAACCACTCAACATTGAATCTGTATCATTATGGCAGATGCCAGAGAAGCTAAAGAGGATAGTCTGCCTTCTTATTTTATTTTCGTAAAACATATGCAAAGTGGTTTTAGCTAGATAGAGTTTGAAATAGAATTTATATTCTCCATTATATCCTCTTAACAATTTTAAAATTTAAAAAATATTTTATTTTCAAGTAAATTATTTAATAAACCTAAGTAGTGATGCTGAGACCATTTTATATTTTCCCATTTAAAATGTTCAATAAAAACACTTCAGCAAAATTTTATATTCACAACCTTTTCCTTTTAAAGTTTTTTTTTCTATAAAAGCAAATTATATGCTTAATAGAAAGCCTAAGTAGAAAGTGTATGTGTCCCGTTAATCTGCTGATTATGGGCATACCCTCATGCTGACCTGAAGAGCTGGAATTTCGTACATAAGGTATGTGCTGTATCCCTACAGAAATGCTTGATTTGCTTTATTGGAAAAAAAAATGCTGGTTATGATGCTAGACTCTTTGGTATTTCCAGCCAAACTAATTTGAACAGTCAAGTCACAGAGGAGAATATTTATAAACCTTTCCACAATATTCACTGCACTGCATGAGGTAATGAACAGAGCATGTGGGTCACTATATAAAGTAAGGGCTAGGGAATACACTGCTAACTGTGCCAGGATGATGCTGTCAGAAAGCCACTAATTGCTTTTGGTATTCAATATCTTATTTTAAAAATAAATACAAATTAAAATAAAAAAAAAGAAGAAATCCAATCCTTTACCAAGGAATCACACTACACTGCCAGGATTCAAGCTACCATCAAATATTTTTTGAGTTCCAGCAGCTTGACATATGGAATTTATCAATCTCTGCCAAAATACATCCCTCTGCTTGCAGAGACGTCAGTTCATCTCTAGCTGCTGCACAAGTATTTTGACTGTGTTCTGTAGGAAATAAACCTCATCTGTACCAGTTATCTTGGGTGGTAGTAATGCTGGTGAAAATCGTGTCCTATGATGTCATCAGAAATAGGCTCTGTGATTTTAGTAAAACTCAGTATTGGGCTCCAAGGTAACATTCCTTTCTAATTCGCCACAGGCAAATTCTTCAGGAAATGGTTATTACCAACAATATCGGCAAACCTGGATTTATTACCAAGAAAAAAGAATCTTAAAACAGCAGAACGTACATAGATTCCTATGATATTGTCTATGTCTCATCATTTCTTATGAAGACGATTGATTGTTGATACACATAATCCACCGCAGTAATTCTTTGCCTGAAATAATTTGCTGGCTAGAAGAGTAGACTTTACAAATAATCAAACAAAAAATATAACTAAATTTTTATATTTACTTTTGTGGAAATTCAGTTTCTACAAGACACAGGTGTTCCCCGTGAGAGTCTGTTTATTTGCAAGCAAGAATATTCCATTAATCTGCCAGGAGAAAAAAAAAAAGTATTCCTTGTTATTCACTACAGATGCCACACCATCAATTTTAAAACACTAGCCACAACATGAACAATCCTATATTTATAAAGATAGCAAGCAACAGAGCATTGTTTGGATTCCACCACATCGTGGTGTTAACCCTTTGGAAAACAAGAATCACTCAAGTGGGCCTGAAATTGCTAACTGTGAGATGTGCTGGTTGTTTTTTTGTTTTGTTTGCTTGCTTGTTTTTATTTTTGGGGAAGGTAGCAAACAATTGGTAGAAGTCAATAATGCGGTAAAAACATACGTAAAAAATTGTGTAAGGACAATGGTCATATGTGGTTTTTACTACATTGTCCTAATAAATGCATTTACCTAGAGTGGAAACTGTACATTAGGGCTTTGCAATGTTGTTCTGTGCTGCCCAGACTCCTCACAATGCTTCTCCCTCCTCCTCATGCTTGTAAACTGCACGTACCTCATTAACACAAGCTTTCTGGAGCAATATATCAGACTTAGTTCCAAGAAGGAAAAGAAACATCTGGGTTAGAAAGGCTTACTCTATTCTTAGAAAAGTAGACATATCTATGGAAATTATGTCAGGCACGGCTGTGGGAGTGGAGTGTGGTGCTCTTATAGCTGTGGCGTGTGGCCTGCTGCTATAAGAACACCTTTGTATCCAGCTGGCTCAGGTTGCTTAAGAATACTGTCCTATAAAGCTCCATTTTTGTGTGTTTGCTCACCAAAAAAACAGGATAATTGGCATACATGGCAAAATTTGCAAGAGTGATTCCAAAACAATAAATCTTTTTTATTTGTTCTTTTTTTTCTTATTCTAGACTATAAGTGATGTATAGTTCACACTCTTACAGTAAGAGGTAATGTTCCTCTATTTCCTTCTTTTCCATTTGGCAGTTTGAAATATCACTAATAGCTCTTTTGTAATATTTATAGCTACCTTTTTAAAAAAGAAACAAAATAATCAACTTCAGCAGCTTTTAGCATGGGGTAGGATGGAGGAAGTCCAAAATTCTTTAAATCAATTGCAGGTGATATTATAAAAAACTACATTTCTCATTGAACGGACTAAACCATGACTATGCAGCTCTTTCAGTTGTCAGCTGAGGATATGGCCTCAGCTTCAAAAATATCTGAAAATAAAATCTGGAAGGAAGATAAAATTGGCATGTGTTCCCACTGTAACACTCCCACTGTCCCCATTATTTTTCATTGTCGGCCATATATTATGGATGCTTCTTTCAGGCACATACTCCCATCCCCCTCCGAAATAAAAAAAAAAGGAAATTCATCAAACTACATATATAAAAAGGTAAAAAATATATACATTTATAAAAAGCCTGAACGTTCTACATTCTGAGCATTCTAAAAACTGATACAATGCATGATCTCCTCTATCTTCAACCAATGCATTTAAAACTACATTAAAATTGAACTATGTTTTTCCATCTAAATAAAAAGGCATTTCAGGGAAGTAATTCAGTCTGCAGGTTTCCCAGGACGGGTGAAAGGGGACCCTCTATAACCATATCCTACCCTCACTTTCCCAGTACCATACTCCAGCCGGATGCCATCTGACATTGGCTGAGTGGTACTGATTGCCCTGTCTGTCCTTCCCGCTTCTTGCTTAGTTTAAAGCCCTCCTAAGCAGGTTGGCCAGCCTTTGGCAAGGAGATGTGTGCCCCTCTTGCTGAGGTGGTTCCCATCATTCCCCACTAGCTGGTGGTCATCAGAGTCCCATGGTCATAGAAGCCAAAATCCTGTTGCCAAGACCAGTGGCATAGACAGCTGTTAATCTGTGATATCTGCCTTCTCCTCTTTGAATCCATTCCCATCATTGGTAGGATAGAGGAGGAGACTATGCTTTTTCTTATGGCATATCCCAATATGATAAAGTGCAGCATGAATACTGAAGACAGAGCTGTTCTGAGCACCAGAAAGGAAATTATAAAAAGAAGAAGATGAAAAAAGCAACATTTTCTTTCTCCCTTCCCATTCAATGTGTTCTTTTTAGTTTCACCCTTCCTGTTTTGCACAAATAAATAGATAGATAGATAATCACACAGCCCACCATTGTAATGGCTCTCAGCTAATACTTAGACACTAGGCAGGTTGTGCTCATCTTTTAAACCTGTAGAATTGGGAGACTGAAATACATATATATATAAATATATTCACATGCCTTCAACTCTGTATAAATTTATGACACTCACCTGCACTTGAGAGTTTTTGATTTTCCCTGAGCTACTGAGGATGTGAAGATAAAATTCTGACAGTCCACTGCATCTTAGTTAGAGATTAGGAACCCTTTGTTGTTGTCGTTGTTGTCAAATGGAGCAATTAAGGAAAAATTACACATGTTTCAGTACACAACATGCCTAACAGGCAATTGTGTTGGCGTGGTCAACCAGCACAGATTGTCAAACACATCAGCATTTTGCTTCTTAGTTGCAGAGATATTAAAATGATTTGTCTATTACTGAACTCTTTTCAAAGAAAATTACCATGCTTGCTTTGTCTAGAAGGTAATTTTTACTCCTGTAAGGCTTCACAATCTCTCTCTTGGGCATTCTGTTAACAGACCGGGAGAATTGATTTATAAAGTGCAGGAAAAAATAACCTGCTGCTTTGTACAAAGGTTTAACTAGGCAGTAAGTAATTAGTGCATTTCACCTGGATAACGAAGCCCCTAGGAAGCTAACAGTTTATAAACTGACAATACAAAGATAGAAATTGAAAAAATCTTCTTTTGCAGTATTGTTCCTATTCATCTAACCATAGAAATCATTAAATATGAGGCAGAAATTTAAATTGTGTATTACTGTTTCTCCTGAAAAAAAAAGAAAAAAAAATAGAGAGAGAGAGAGAGAGAGAGAAAGATCAGCTTGAGTTTGAATCAGTCTCTCAGCTTATATCTTAGATCTGACAGAAATTAGAGCAGCTGCTGTCTGGATGGACTGTCTTAACATATTAAAATTGTGTGTGGGTCAAAGAAGAGAAAGAATAAACTACTGCTTTTGAGTACATATACATCCAGGAAAAGTCTAGACTTAATGTTGGGTTCTCTGGTTTGGGATCAGAATAGAACTATTTTTCAGAGACCAGGGAAATCT
>VWPW01022685.1:0-11108 GCA_013389825.1 Crypturellus undulatus
TCTAGCAACAAAGAAAAAATATACTATAGAAAAACAAGGATAACCCCAGCATAGTCCCCAATATACTACTTCAGTTTCCAAAATGCAGAGAAGCAGAAAATACTCAAAGGCTTGGATTATTTTGTCAGTAAGTACAAAGAAACTGAAGTCACTGCATTTAAACATGAGAACCATCCACAAAAAGCAATTCAGTAGACTCAAGTCATGGGAGTACTGTCTTTTCCAAATTTGAAAGCATTAAATGAAATTAAGCCTTAAAATTATTTAGTGTTCCTTTTACATCTGGCCAAGATAATATTTTATGACTGACCTATAAATACATACAGCAGAGTCACAACAGGGAAGGAGTAATGGAAATGACCCGAATTATTTAGTTTCCCAACTATACATAGCATTGAAAGTGGAAAAATTAAAGCAAAAACTGCAGTCAGCAAGTAGCAGATGCAGGTGTTAATCAACACATTGAAACCATATCAAGACAGACATACACTTATTTGCAAGAGTAATTTCACCTAAAAGGAATTACAAAGCTTCTTTAGAACCAGCCAGAAATTTCAGCAGTCTGACAGGTGATGCCATCTTACCTTCAGCAATTGCTCCAAGAACTAGAATGCCAGATTCTTTGACTACCCATTCTGTGTGGAAGAGCAATTCCTTCAAAAGGGGCAAGATGTGTGGCAGAAGTTCATCACGAAATACATTGGCCAAGACATCTAGAGCAGCAGCAGAACATTTCCCTGAGGGGAAATAACGGAGTGTTAATCTCTGCATACTATTCAACTATTTACTATAATACTATTTTAGCCAGACAGTATAATCCTTGTTTTAACTTTCAGCTGCCAGTGGAGTCTCTGGGCATGAAGAGGAAGAGCACTTCTAAGTTACTAGANGACACAGTGAACCACTGTGCTCTTGTAAAAAAACTGTGGCTCTTAATGTCAGTTTTGCTGCACTTACATAGCAATTAATAAGACTTATACACTAGGAATATAAAAGCACAAAGATAAGAGCCCCAACATTACACTGCAACATTACATACTTCACATAATTTCAGGATGAAGTAACACTAAAGAAGAGGGAAGGTCTGTGACGTGAATGTAACATACTAAGTGGAAGGAGATATGGCAGAGAATTCTAGAAAAACATTAGAAAACATTAGAATTTTTTTTTTAAATCCAGTTCAAGAGTGATCCATGTGTCAAAGAAAGAAGCACAAAGCTCTAGAGACTGCAAGGAATGTACTGGTTTTTATATTAAATTCTTATACTTTAGTCCTATTTACTAATACACGAACATAAGGAGAAAGATCACACACAAAAATAGTTTTAGATGTTTTTAATCCTAAACTTAAAAAAATGATTCAGAAATCCTTAACTCTGTCTCTCTCTGCTGTGGCATTATCACGCTTAGAAAACTAATACTAAGCTTGTTTTTACAAGATTGCCTATATTAGAAAATTTAAACTACACTTATGTGCTCAGGACCTCACTTCCTTCTAAATTTGTCGAAAAGCATCCAACTGGAAGGAAGGTGTATACAAGACAGGTATCAGAGGTAACACTCAAAAATCCTGAACTCGACTCAAACTGTTAGTAAGCCCCGATAGGCATAGAAAAGTTCCACCTGGAAGGTAGCAGCTACTAGAACAAATAATAAACTCCAAACCTTTCTACTCTGGTCCCAGAATAGGGCACATTCAGTTTCCAGTTTCAGATAACTAGCATTTTCTTAAGCCCAGTTGACACATGTCAATACAGACTTACTCCTACCTCCCTCCTGTTCTTTCTCTTTCCAGCCACCATTCCTGGCCAACTTTAGCTTCCTCACCAAAACTCTGGAACAGAGAGCACCCTCTCCCAAATTAAAACATCTTTTTCAAAAAATTATATTTAGTTCTGTCATGTCTCCAAACAATGGTGACAAAAACAGCTTTGTGGATCTAGAGTTATACTGTTTTCTAAGTAAGAGATCTTACAAAAGGAGCATACTTATGTTCATATTTTCTTCTAAGATAACAATAAAAATCCAGATATGACTTGAAATGGTTCGATGCATAAGCTTCAAGCTACATTCATCTGTCACAAAAAAAAAAAAAAAAAAAAAAAAAAAAAAAAAAANAACACACCCACCCACAACACAGTATTCTGGAAAATAATTTTATGTGAACATGTTTTAATTTTCAACCTGAAAGGAAAGAACAAACTTTTCTGTAAGACCTTTTCACCACACAGCGAAAAGGACAAAAGTTAAAAACAAAATAAAGTGAATGGGTCGAGAAGCTTTTGAATGAAAGTTGAGATAGACACCAAGATCAGGTGTTCCATTTCTGCACCTTAAGAGCTCTATAAAGTAGCTCAAAATAATGTATTGTTGTTGACACAAATTGTGATTTCTTATTTTTATGAGAAAATCTAATTGCAGACTCTAGATTCAAAAGGAATATATATTTTATGAGATCAATCCACATCATCACACAGGTTTGCAACACTCCCAAGTTGTCAGACTTTTTCAGTCTTACAAATCATAACAGAGAATTCAACTCTTAGATGAACCAATGGACCTGAGAACTTACTCTACTTTTTCAGATGGTTAGCAGCAGACTCGATGGAAAGAGAAAGTGGTCATCACAAACCTCACACAGAAACAGTCAAAACACAAATTTTTTACTGCTATAGAATGAGGCTGCTTGACTGCAAAGTGTATTTATGTCAGATTTATCAGAATTCCACTCACAGTCTTTTATAACTGAGCTTAAAGAAACCATTAGGGGTGTTTTCTTTCCTTGCCACATTGACCTAGAGATCCTGTGACAGATATAGATCATCAGAACTGTGCTTTCCCTCTTATCTCTTCTCTTCATAACTAATATATTCTGCTCAGAAGCAAATCTCTCACATATAGAAACACCTACTGGTAATTGCTGTTAATAGTAGTAGTAGGTTCAAATGGGGAAAAATAAATAAAAACAAAACAATAAAAAACTACACAATCAGTCTTACAGGGAAGAGCAAAATACAAGGGGAAAAAAAAAAAAAGCATTGCTTAGTTTCCTCAAGCTAAGAACAATGTAATTTTTTTTTAAAATGTAAGCACAGTTTATATTAGCTTATAGAATTAAAATTCTTAGCCAAAAAGTCTCTTAAATTGCATCCAGTAGATACTTGCAGCTCCATATGCCATATTCAGCATAAGAAGCTTACAGCTGGCTAGTTTTTGTCAGTGCAAATACAAAGGTAAGATTTGTTACACATCTGAAAAACTTCCCAATAGCTCTGCTTCTGTTTAAAACCAAAGCCTCAATACTGCTACACACACACAAAAAAAAAACCCACACACCTAACTGCAGTTGTCATATTACACAATTACCTATATTTTTAAACATTTTATTCATTATTTTCACATACTTAAATTCCAGTCAGAAATAGTATCATCATCGTCATCAAGTTCATCATCATCATCATCATCTTCAATACCATCTTCAATACCATGCTGCTGTGTCACCACACCATGCTGCTGTGCCACCGTTCGCGAGCGATGAAAGCGAGGTCTTATGTCCTGTTCACTATCTGGAATTGCTTCATCTTCTTCGACATCCCCCTGTCATCAGAATAGCTTAATCAGATAAACTAGTACAACTATAATGCTGAAAGATACTAAGAATATAATATAAAATTTAGTTGAAGATTTTGTAAGCATATTAAAGATTCACTCTTGTGCTGCCCAGGTAACTAAAAATGCCATTTTTCCTGCATTCTACTGTACTATTTTCCAGGAAAATGAAGGGGAAATATAAGGAAGAGAAGTTAAGTAAGTTCATACAAAGTATCTCTTTTGTTAAGAGAGAATTCTAGATGAGACTGAATTAGGAAAAAGTCAGGTGAAAAATTTTAGAGAGATTCTGGTAGTTGGTTATATTCCAAAACATTTTTTTTAAACAACAATCAACGTCACTCAGTGCAGAAAGTCTTTAGGACTCGTTCTGAGCATTCTTTCTAAGCTGCATTGTTGCAGTAATTCATGAGCAAGTTTGAGATAGGTAGGGATAGTGACCAAGAAAGTCCACAAATCCAACAATAGCAGACACAATAACAGTAGCAGTTAGATTTTGGAACAACGTAGGGTGCCCCCTATAGCTAGTTCTCCATGACATAGGTGATAGAGACCAGATCTGTTCTACCAGTTGAACCATTCCAAATTACAGGTCACAGCAGATATTCTTATAGAGTATAAGAAATTGGTGCTCACCTTCAACAGAATAATATCTATCTCTGAATATTTCATACCATTTACCAGCACAGGTATCAGCCTATAAAGAAAAAGGATACACATCAGAACAACACATAAAGCAATCCAGTTTCCAGTTACCTGGACCATAATTTTGGTTGCCACACAAAAACCTCAAACCAAGAAAACGTAGTTTACTCACAAAAACTAGTACCTAAACCAAACTCCATTTATGAGGTGTATCAATATTTTGTAATCTAAAAAAACTATTAATTTCAAATTACAAACTAGAGCTAGCCAATTGGAGAACCAAGTTTTACACTTTAAAAAATGGAATATCCTTCAATATGATGAAGTTTATCCAGAAGCACCTTTCAAAAACTAAGCCTAAAGCTTTTGAATAAGAATTTAAACTCCCACAATATGCATGATAAATTAAGTACTAAAGAGTAAACATATCCCAGCCATCCTTAGTTGGCTATCACTTGTCACTGCACTTGTGACTGAGGGCCCTACCCTACCCTCACTAATCTCGAGCATCAAAGTCTCACTACATTAAGCCTCCTTCATCTTTTGTGGTTACTACTTCAGTCCCCAACATAGAAAAGATCTTGACTAATCTGTCCTAGAACTTCACTCAGTTAAACTGGTTATGCCTATGGACTACAATTACACTGAAGTATAGGAGTCAATACCTGTATGTTCTATGAATAAAGAGAATACTTTCTAAAGTAAAATATCCCAATAACATATTACCTGCAGAATTTTTAATCAAAGAAAAGATAACATTCAAATTAATAATTAATACCAATTATTTAGCGTTTATCCAGCATAACAGTCTAGAGGCTTTCTTGTAAAACGCACAAGAACAAGACGCTATACATCCCACAAATAAGTTTTTTTGTTTAAGAAAATATTTTCCCATCTTTAATCTAATATAAAATTAAGAGAAGAGTATCATCGGACTTCTTATAGAATCCTCTGTCAATCAAAACCCAGCAATAAACAAGACATAGAAAGAACACAGAAAAGGATATGCAGTATTACTGTTCTCCTACTATGTATTTAACAATTTCTTAAAAATGACATAGGAAGGTGATGTTAATGTCAATGTCCATACAAGCCAGAGGAGGTTTAATACCAGTCACCTCCCTTAAAGTGGGAACAGGGGTGGAATGAAGAACTGTGCTATCACTCTTCTGCCTTTCAAGTTACATGTGACAAAATTAAACTATTCTAAAATTTAAAAATAATTTTTCATAACACCAGCTCTCCTGCTTTCAATTCCTATTCTTCAACAGCTACAGTAGATGGTTTAATCTTAATTCATTTTCTCATTGCTTCTGAAAACTGAAATGCTGCTATTTTTATTGCTTCACATTTGCAATGTGCATCTCATCTACTTTCTCAAAATTTTGACCAAGAGAACAGAATTAGAGACATAACTGACTCAAAACAGCACTTGTCAATGTTGTACATACACATATACCACAGTATACCAGATGTTTAAGGTCATGTCATATGGAGAAGTTAATCTGAGCTTAAGATCACATTGGTGCATCTTTTCTTCCATCTGAGTTAGAGGCTGAGATGCTTGAGGTAAAGCACCACAGTGCCCCAGCTCGGTTGCTTCTGGATATAATCAGGTCTGAAATCCACAGAAGTCTTTTCAGTGAAGTCCATTCTACAGGCATTTATGCAGGAGAGCTAACTATAAGAAAATTCTTCTAAGCACACTGCAAAACTGATATTATTTTAATAAAAGTATATAGAACAACTCAATTGAAGTTTAAAGACAACTATTTCAAAAATGACTAATTGTTGTAATCATCAATACTTACTTAGTAAGATGCCGACATAATACATCTTTACAAATCGGCTGTTCAGCCAAAGTCAGCCAAAACTCACAAGCCTCCAAAGACACGTTTTCATCTTGGTCCTGTGTCCTCTGAAGCATGTACTACACAATATAGAAAGAAATTATTGTATAAGACACGAGTTTTAATTGCCCAGTTAAAACACACCAACATTGCAAAGTGCCCTTGCAAAAACTGAGCATGGCACCAGTATCATGCTACCACAGTCACTTCATTCTTGATTAGAGTTGGGCTTAAGAGAATACTTAAGGCTACATTGGGAATAAGGTAAGAGAATTTTATTTCTTAACGGGAGATGATTCAAATTCCAAAATATCTTCATTACTTAAGTTAGATCATTATTAGCAAGAAACTACAGACAGACATTTGTGACTATAAACAGCAGTTTCCCATAGAAAAGTTCTCTGCCCCTTCAAATTTAACAAAGAAGGTACAACTACATATTTAATATAGAAGTGACAAAAAATGCTTCCACCCAATACACAGAAACAACTTTTTCCAATGTTGATGACCTGACGGGATATAATTAAGTAGAACCCATAACAAAACAACAGTCTTATATTTTACTAGTGTGAAAAGCAATTCAGGGATTTCTCTGATTTTTTTTCAGTTGCTTCAGAATACCAGTTTATTCCCCAAACTGAATAGAATGGGACAAACATTGCCTCCCTATACATTTTGCAGATACAAAATTTTAGTTACCACCATTGAGAACTCAAAGAGAGAAATACTGTTTTGAGTTGTCAACAAACTGGCCATGGCTCTGAAAAGCTGACAACTAACAGCTAACACACACAGTCATTTCAAGCAAGGCTTCACTACTACAAATGTATTATAACAACATCTGACATTTTCCCTCAAAGGGCTTGAAAATACACCATTTTGTTATATTCACACATTGGTGAGGAAGACAAAAATAGGGTAACAAATTGGAATCTAACTGAAGACATTCCTCACACTACAGTTTCCTCTCTCAATGTGCATTATTTGTGTTACAATCTAGGCTCAGTGTATTTCTCCTGAGAATGATCTAATTAGTCATGTATTTGGATAAATGTGCTTTGTGAACATGCAAATTGCAATCTAGTAATTGAAACTAGACCCACTCCTAACATAGGAAGTTCTCAGGGAGAAAAAAGAAAATCCTAAACCAAAAACATGTCATCCAAAACAATACAACACACACACACACACACACACTTATTTCTGGTCACCTGGAAGTACACAATCAAAATAAAGAAAAAACCCCAAACCAGATTCCCATGTACTCTGTAAACACTGCATGAACATTATACTAAATCTGTCTTTTTCAAAGTTATGTTGTTCAAACTTTTCAGTCTCAGAATCGCTGCTGGATCATTAAGAATTTTACCTGCTTAAAGAAAAATGAGATTCTCCATAGGCATATAGAGCAGCACATGGATACATGTTTCTCTTTGCACCTACTAAGAGCAGCCACCATCAGCAGTGTTGATCTTGAGAAGCATTAAAGCTTCAAAGGAGCAAAAAGCCTCCTGGTAAAGGCCGAGTAACAGCCACAGTTCTTGGATACCATTTGCACATACCATATATCAAATCATAAATGAGTTTCCCAATTACATTAATCTCTGTAACTGAATATAGAGGGAAACAAACTCATTAGTAACTCAGACAGCACATCTGGAAAAAAAACACATGCGCCACACCACAAAAAACACACAGTATAATTGATTCTGGCCGTTTCAGGACTGATCACCTTAGTGAAGACAGGTAACTGCCGCATGCATTGTTAAACAAATGTCAAGTCAACAAGTAGCTAAAATGAGTTTTACAGCCTCAACCTTGATGGCAAATGAGAAGCAGGCAAGTGTTCAGAACAATATACATTTCAATGGGTGTCTTTTATTTGTAATTATTTCTAAAACTCCAAAAAGATTTTTGCATGCAATTTGAGAAATAAGACTCACTTCAACTATACTAATCATATGAGGAAGAAGGCGATCCATTCGAACGTCCAGCAACATTACCAAAGCACGGCAAACGTTTTTGCGAACTTCAGGCTCCTCATCACCAGCCAACGCGAAAAGATTCTGTTGGAAAGCAATATTGTTTGAAAGGTCTCAATGTATCCAGTGCATCTTTTATTTAAATTGACATTATTAGCAAACTGAAGTATGCAGTACTTCTGTTCCCTTCCCACCTCTGGATCTCACCATAATACCACATTATTTCCTAAAGACACCCAGCTGAGCAAAGAACTTCTCAATCTCAATAACATTCATGGTACACACGATCAAAACTTTAGACACTACCACAGCATTATTTCCTGGATTTTTTTTTTTTTTTTTTTTTTTTTATAAAAAACTAAATTAGGGTCTAAAGCCATAAAATTGTTTCATTTATTAACAGCTGCAAATCAGGTACTCCAAATAACTCCAAAATATAACTTTTCTAATCCATATTCAGCAGCATTCAGAGATCCTCACCATCTTAGATTGTCTCAGTGAGACAATCCCAAGACAGAAACTCTGCCTCAGTCCATCATGGGCGACGGATCTCTGTCATTGCTTTTACATCTTTACAGAATGAGAGGTTCCACTTATGGAAAGGAAGCATTTCTACAACTAATGCTTCCTGAATTGGGACACTGTTTGGACTGATGAGCTCAGGGCACAAGCACATGGAAGGAACTGCACTGACTTGGGGTCAATATGAAGATAGGAATGGGAAGTCAAATCTGTGGGGAAGTTGGGTATTCTGGAGCACTAAGGCAGATCTGAAATTTTAAATTAGAGAAAGCAAACAAAACCCCTACAGTAAACAAGAATGTACACTTACCTCAATGAAAGAATCTATGTGCAACATAAGAGCTTGAGTTCTGCTGATGATAAATTGATTGACACATGCAACAGCATGGGACCTATAAATGAAACAGTAGACCTATGCTATTTTTTATGCCTTAAAATCCTTTCCCTAAGCTTTACACAGGCACAAAAAAATAAAAATAAAGAAAACACCACATTGACCAAATATTTTCTAAAAGAAAAGTGAATAATCTGCACGTTAATATAAGACTCTCACCAACATAAAACTTAAGGTAAGCAAATATCCAGAGAATTTATACTGAGCATTTTGTCAGAAAGGTCTGCACTGAGTCTCAAGTGGTGATGTTTTGGAAGAGACAATGAAAGTTGGTTTGCAAATTCTTCCTCATTTTTCATAAAATCCCTAGATGCCTCCAGTCTGCAAGGAAAATTTCCACAAATCTTTCATTTTTTGAGAGAAGACAGAGTTTAAGTACCACCTGATATCCTAACATATTTATTAGATATTTTAAACTAATTATTAAATAAGATAAAAACACAGCAGGATGACTATACTTGGATCATTTTGCCAAAACTTTTCTAAGGCTGTTCTTTTTGAACGTTACAGTTACTGATCATCTCTGCCGTTAACAATTCCATACCAGTCAACATAATGAAATTTTACTATGCCCTTCATTTCCAAGTAATCAACTGTTTTTGCAGCATTTTTAGTAATTAAAGAGACCAGTATGTGTCAACAGTTACAGCTCAGAATACACATTTACAGTAGGCCAGAATTTTAAATTGCAGAAATGTACTAGAAGGAACCATCTTTTCTTCTATTCCACCTCATACAAACTGATTTGGAGAGTAATCAGAGATTTAATAGCCCAATTCCAGAAGTAAAAGCACAAGGCAAAACTACCTTTTTCAAAGCCTTTGAAGATCAATTCAAGTATTTTTAACAACTCTGAACTTCTGTTCAGGTATTTCTTGGAAGATAAAACCTCACAAAGTGTCTTTCAGTTTTTTTGACAGATTTAAATATAAAATAATTGATAGACATTGCTAATATTCTTCATACATCAGCCACTTAAATCCAAACTACAAGTCAGCATATATCCTGCATAAAATTTGAAGGTGGCTTAAAGTCCTAAACAAAAGACTTCCCTGCCAAGCTTCCCTCCTGCCAAAATCTTGCACGTAGAATATTAAGGAAAACAAAAACAAGATACATTTTTTTCTTCCTTGGAGGGGAGAGATGGAGGAAGAAAAAAAAAAAAAAAAAAAAAAAAACTATCTTTCCACAAGTGCCTTTCTTGCCTAATCATTCCCAAGATCATACCTTGAATACACTTGTCTCAGTATGCAGATGCACATTTAAAGTGAGAATTTTTAATTCTTATTTTAATCCTAACATTAAATGTTTCCCGTTATATTCCTCCCTTTATTCTTCACTATCTACTACAGTTTATAATAAGAATTCCATCCTTCATGTTACAGATCATCTCTGGAGATGACTTCCAAATAGGGTTTCAAAAATACCCTTTAGGACAAGAGTTACTGTTCTTGTTATTAAATATTAGTAAGAACAGGTTAATTCTGAAATCTTTTTTCTATCTCATATTTCTGTTACTTTGGAGACCCATCTAGTATTAAAGTGAAAAGGTCAGGATCCAGCTGAAAAATAAAGTTTTCTGAAGTTTTTGTGCAGTCAAGAAAAAGCAGAAAAAAATTCTCTGTTAGAACCGAGAAACCATTATTAGCAAAACATTTTGGGCTCTTTCATTGCTGCAGTCAATACAAAATGAATGAGGTACACTGATAATTCTTTCTAATCAGAATACTAAATTTTATTTACAACGTTGAAACTTCCATGATCACATGGCAAAACAACAGAAGAAACAGTTTCATTTTCAAAATCGTAAGACTGCCTGTAGAGGTGGAAGAAGGAGAAACAGGTAAGGGTGAGGTCTATTAGCTAAGCATATAAGCATGGGAATTATTGGTACATGAAATCTCAGTGCCTTCTCACATTTGCATGTGCAGGATCACTTAAAAAGGATTTAGAACATTTTATATAGTTCTAAAATATCAACCTTGCTGTTCATGTAAATAAAATTTTAACATAGAATTGTGCATCATCTAAGCCTACCTTATTTTTGGACTGCTATGCTTGAAGAACTGTAAGAATTTAGGAATCATGATATTGAGTGGTCGATCC
>VWPW01022691.1:0-87852 GCA_013389825.1 Crypturellus undulatus
GAGTTTTGCATAACATCTGATTTTCCTAGATGTGTTTCCCCATACATTAGGCCACTGGCATATATCTCTGCTTTTCTTTCTGTATTAATACTTCATGACAAAAAAATTAAGAGTAACAAAGTCTTTTGATCACAAAAGGTTTAAAATGTTTTTATAAAAAACTCTATTCATTAGCCACATTAAAGGCAACCATTGGAAACCAATGTTTGGCTTTCACCTTAATCTTAACACATAATTAAATTCCTCACATGAAAAGGTTGACAAGCATCCTTCATTATCCAATTGACAGAAGTCACTGTAGCATTTTGTAATAGACAAAGAAGCACACGTAAAAGGTGCAAAAAAGGCTGAGATGCAACCCAAGATGTTTAGAGTTTGGCCTGAGGTATCCATGCGCTCGGAACAAGTATATTATTTTTTCACTTGCATTCAAAATAAAGCACTATTTCTTGTGAACTCACTTTGTGCAGGTGATTCTCCAAGATGAACTCAGCAGTTGAGCCTGCCCCGCGCTGATTTTCACCGCTCTGGTTGAATATCTGTGTTGGGGTCAGTCCGGCGCCAGCGATGGGCAAAGTCTCCTTGCCAGATGGGAGAGACCTGAGCCAGTGGCCAGCACGTGACCAGGAAGCTCATTGGGTGGCCTCACGTGTGATCAGCATGCGATCCTCGGGTGATTGGTTGGTTGGGTTGTTGGCCTTCGCACACGGCCGGGCAGCGCAGGGGCTGCTCTGCAGTCGGGAGCTCTAGTTGTGTTTAAATAAACAAACAAATAACAAATGTGTTTCACCATCTCCAGGGACCCCTGCTCCTCAGCACCCAACATGTGTGCCAGGATGGAGTCTTTAATCACCACATACAGACCACACTCTGCTCTTTGCTCATGAATGGAGCTTCATTGTATTGAGGCCAGCCTTGATCAGGAGGCAGAAGGTAAAATAAAAAGCAGAAAACAGTCTTTCTTGCCATAAATCTTAGTATGTTAAGTAGTATATGGAAAAGCAGTAATATCCACATTGGAATTGTGGTGAGCAAGAACGTAATCCGTGAACAGAGAGGGTCAGAATGTTGCAAAATTAGTGGCTAAAATAGTGTGGTAAGCAAGAATGTGCAAAATAACCACTAATATAAGCAAGAGTCTTGAATTTAAAAAGCCTTGAATAAAAAAAAAAGAAAAAAAAAAGACAGGAGGACAGGAAGCTTGTGATGAACTGGTGCTCTCTGTTGCTACTTCGATGGTTATTTTGCCAAAGATGTCTGTCGAGGTGGTAGCAGAAACCACAAGCTCTACCACAAATCAGTTGCAAAAGGTCTAAAAAAAGAAGCTTGAAGGGCACATGCTCGCTAGCAGAAAAGTGAAAAGTTAACTGAGGAAGAGGAGCCTTCAACCAAAAAGACCACCAGAGGGCCTGGAAGACCCCAAGACGACCACCAAAAGGCTTGGAAGACCCCCTAGCAACAAGGAAGGACATGCGTAGAAAGGAGGCTGGCAAATGACTCAAGACAATGAAATGAGGAACAAGGGAGGAATAAAAAGCGCTCTCACAGATTGCAAATTGCATGCCGTTGGTGGAGTGGAGACTCCCAGCCGCCCAGTGCTGCGCCTGGCCACCCAGCACTGCTTGCTTGCTATTTACATTGCTATTTATAATAAAAGCATATTGACAAATCGATTTGCTCAGATGATTTTTCCGTATCCGTTTATAATAATTTGGTGACCCAGATGTGATTAGCCCTGTCTCAGGGACTACTTCAGCTCAAAGGGGAGACGCGTCCCGTTGGACGGCCCCGGAGCTAGGAGTCCAGGTCCTGATTTGGTCTAATCTACGAACCGAAATTGTAGAAAGTAGGAAGCAAGGAACTATTGAGCTCAACTATATCAACTTGGTGGAGACTGCAGTCAGACTGCAGTAATTGGGTTCCCATAGTTTTTGTGCACAAACACCCAGGAGCGGAGGCCCCCACAAAACCCACAGCGGGGTTCTCCAAAGGAGGACTAGCAGAGTCACCGCTAGACTCCAATCCGCATGTAGAGGTCGTTTATAACATCTTGGTGACCCCTCCTATATGGTGCGGTTCTGGTCTCCCGCGAGGGACTCGGCCACTAACAGAGGGAAGCAAAAATTGTGGAGAACCCAGAAGACACCAAACATGAGTCAAAGGAGGGGCCTAGCAGAGTCACTCCTAAAGACACCGACCGCGTGGAGGCGAAATTGAGATCAGACAAAGGCTCTCCAAAGGACACCGAAGACACCGATCATGAGTCACTCCTGAGGTGGTAAACACCGGGCATGCAAGCGTTTCACCCTGGATGCTGGAATGGGGCAGAGTAAGAGCAAAGCCTCCCCTGAGTGGGACTCCCAGACAAAAGAGAAAGGAAAGTTGCCCAAAATACCCCCAACAGCCCTCTAGGATTAATGATTAAACATTGGGATGACTGGCCCTCTTTTAAGGAAAAATCAAAAGAAAAGATTTACTGTATTAAAGTCATACATTTCTGTATGAAAGTCTGGGGTGGAAAGAAAACACGTTCCGACCATTTAAGATGGCCCATTTTTGGGTCATTCGAGGATTGGATATGTCAGGCTCTAAATTTAGATGTGAACCAGAAACAGCCCCATTGTCAGGAAGAAAGTGAATATGCCCTTCTATGGATACCAACAAGGGCTTATATATTTTCTTTGAGTAAGGGAGAAAAGACCTCCAAAAAAGGAATTATGGAATCCCCTTGAATATCCTCCACCTTATGCACCTATCCCAGAGGATAATAATCTCCCACAGCCAAGCATTCTGATTGAAAGAAGGGAAGTCCTGACTAGAAGTCAGACTCAGGAAAGGTTAGAAAGGATACGAAAGAGCTCACAATTTTATCCCGGGTTGAACCCAGACTCTCCGGTGTTGATAACAGTAGCCACTGTTTTGGAAGGACAGAGGAAACCCAGACCAGAGGGATCCTGACCCCAAGGGAAGGAAGGAGTCCAGGGAGAACAAAAAGGAGAACAGAATGAGAAGCCCCTGGAGTGTTTTATTGTGGGAAGAAAGGACATTTGAAACGGAGTTGCAGACAGATACAAAAAGAGGAAAAGCAGTTTAAGAAAGATTAGGGCTCTATTTGTTGGGGACCAGGACACCGCAGGAGCCCCGAGTTAGCATTAGGTCCCCACCAACAAGAAGTAGAATTTGTGATTGACACAGGGGCAGAAAGATCAACGGTCCAACAATTACCCCTGGAATGTCAATTAAGTAAAGACTCTATAACTGTAATTGGAGCAAAAGGGAAACCCTTTAAAGTAAAGACTATAAAAAATGTACAAATAGAAAGCGAAAGAAAGATACATATATATTGATTTATTGTTAGTGCCGGAAGCAGAATATAATTTACTGGGAAGAGATTTAATTGTGGCTCTAGGGATAAATCTAATGATTATGAATAATGAGATCAGGGTAAAAATATATTCAATGACTACAAGGGACAAGGAAAGGATAAGACCAAAAGTATGGTCTATGAGAGAGAATGTAGAAAGATTAGAAATTCCCCCCATTAAAATAGCTATTCAGAACCCAGAATTACCGATACGAGTAAGGCAATACTCACTACTGCTGCAAGGAAGGGAAGAAAGGATCTTGAAAAGATCTCCTCTAGGATACATTTTAAAACATTGAAAAATAGTTGGGGGAGATCCCCTACTTGGAAACAACTTGTGGAGTATTGTAATCATTGGTGGTCACTATGCACGCTGGAAGGTCGAGAAAAGAGACCAAAGAATGGAAATTTAAGATGTAACACAATTTAGTAACATGCTGTTTTGCAGGAAGGAGGTAAAGTGGATAAGTGGGATGGAATCCCATGTCAGCTTTGTTTGGCTCACTGTACTGAGAAAAATGTTTGAAAGACTTTGCAAGTAGATGACGGTCTGAGGATGTGTAATTGTTGGTGTCTTGGGAAAGGGTGGATTGATANGGCTCACTGTACTGAGAAAAACATTTGAAAGACTTTGCAAGTAAATGACAGTCTGAGGATGTGTAGTTGTTGGTGTCTTGGGAAAGGGAGGATTGATAAAGGAAGTAAAGGATGAAGTTTGCAGGCAGGACCTGAGCACAGCAGAACACTGATAGGCAGTGGGAGCAGAGGGAATGCCTGTATCAGATTGAAAGAATTGGAAAGAGTAAATAGTTCAGAAAGTGAATGGTATGCTAAACAAAGATGTCATGGGTGAAGTGTCTACCCCTAGCCTTACTAAACAGTAGAATTCAACCAAAAGCAGCTACAGGAATGTCCCTATATGAAATGTTATATGGAATGCAGTACACTCATGGGATTCCAATAGACCATCCAAAAATAGAGGACAAATACAAACCTAGATAGTTACCTTAATGCAGGAATTATATATACTATTTATAATAAAAGCATATTGACAAATCGATTGGCTCAGAGGATTTGTCCATATCCGTTTATAACAGAATAAATCAGTAAATAGTGAATTTCAGTGTTAGAATTTCTTAGCAAAAATATTTGAACTGTGAAGTTTCAATTCTAAATTTACATCAGTAAAACACCAACAGATATGTACAGATTTTGTTAAGACAAGATTCTAAAGCAACTCCTAGTTGCTTTTGTTTCGCAAAACTTCCAGATATATCACATAAAAATAACTCATAAAAATAATGTACAAATATTTAATATATAAATGATCCTTTGAAACATTTTTAAAAAGTTTATAAAAACATTTAACATTTTAAATATAACAAAAGCTTATAACCTTCTATCACTATATGCTATCACTTAGAGGTAGGAGAAAATAAAAGAAATCCAAACTTTTTTTTATCAATTTCAGATTATGAAACCTGCATAATTTTTGATTAGCAGCTATTCACACAGATAAATTACTCAAGTGCTACTTAAAATAAGCTGTCAGCAGGAAAAGGATAGCTGTACTTGGCAGACTTATGAAATAGGGTTAAGATTTTCAATCAGCAGTGCAATCTACCATTTCGAGAACCAAGAGTGAAACAGGGCAAAAAAAGAGATACAACCTGTCAAGATGAGGCACAGCAAGAAAAAGGAACAAATGAACTGTTAGAAATTCCTATTAGTTCATATAGGATTTTTGGTGAAACTTGCTTATTAAGAGATAATTTCAATCTTAGTCCTGTCATACAAACACAAAAGGAGATGAAAATGAGGTACTCTTCTGGTGAAGTACAATGTTGTAATTGCAGTGATATGATTAAAATCATACCTAAACTGTACTATTTATAATATCTTAATTTGTAAACAAATTTTCTTTGAGCATTTCTTTTCAGAGCAAATATAACCATGGGTTCCCATACACCTCATTGTGACAGGACCAATTTTAGTACAAAACATTGCATCTTTATGGAAATACACCATTTCCTGTCTGCTGCTCAGACTTGATTCACATTTTGTCATCTCAGTCTCTTTGCAATTATACAGCAGACATGCCAAGTATTTCAAAAAATGAGATAAACAGCTACAATCTGCCAGCCCAAGAAAGTACATATTTTAATTTTTTAGATGAGGAAATCGTTGTACCCATTCTATACCAGTATGGATCTTTCCATATTCTTTGGTTGTTTATGTATAGCTTTGGCAGCTTAAGGTAAGTTTATTGGGTCTAAAGCTACAGAAGTCACATTCTCCCCAACCCTTTAGATTCCCTCTCAACTAGCAAGATCCAGGTACACCACTTTCTATAGCCAATAACACAGTTAAGGGCTGTGAGTTGCACCATCTTGTGCACCCTATTTCTAAAGGCCTCATGCCAAAATGTGACCAGTTTGAAATCAAAATAAACCTCTCAGTTGATTTAGATGCCAGTAATACCATTTATATGGGCTGACAACTTTGTTGAGAAAGTGCAAGCCAAAAAAAACTAATCAAGATTTTCTAACGGAAGTTTTTAACTGGAAGAGTTTTCACCTACTAAAACAAGCACATCACAAAAGTATGACTTGCAATAAAATTTCATTTGAAATGATTTTCCATTTCCATCAAAACAAGTTGGCAGGACTTCTGTAGATATGTCATATTTGAATGACATGGGATCAAATCCCTGTCTACTACTAACTATTGGGTTATATCTAAGGAAAAATGAAAAGGAGCATGAGCTAAGTTTCTAATTATTCTGGCCTCTCAATTTTCTTTTCACTCTGAGCTCTTGTCTGCCCCTTCCCAAGCACTATACCAAAAAATTGTCTTTGAATATTTTTTTGTCTTGGTAAGATACAGGAATATGGGTACGGGAAAAGTAAAGTTTTCATCCCAGTTCTAAACTTAGATTTATGTTTTGCCAGAACAGAAGGAAAAAATAATAAGGCATTTCTTGGCTTTGTGAATGCATATTTTTATTTAAGTGTCTTTAATGTTTTTAATAATTTTGAGGTGCTCCATAGATAGTTGTTTGAAAGAAATCTTTTATTTATTGTTTAAATTTACATCATACTGATGCATGATATAAAGACACATTCTTAAAAAAAAAAGAAGTAATTAACTGAGCTTTCTGATGTTTCTTGATACTTTTATAGTGGTGAGGAACCTACTGTAGGCCTATATAAGGATGTTTATATTACCCTTATGATCACCAAGACTAGAAAAAAAGTTTCCCATATTCTAAAACAACTTACTAAAAAAAATCTAAAATTTCCTTGTGACCTTTGTTCTTTACAAAGATTAAAAATTATGACTAACTTGGTGTACCTAAGTTGGTAATCCAATATTTGGGCTGGAATACTGTGCAATAAGTAATTAAACCACAGGAAAAAATACTGAATAACCTATATATCATGCTATACATCTCCCCCTTGTGGAAGGAATTCTGGACTTTATTTACTTTAATGAATTGCAAGGGCAATTGCTCTTTGCATTTGATTTCTTCTCAGAGATATCCTAAGGTTGAGGGGTTTTCTTCTGTTTAAAAGTCTTTATTTCTGCGTGGTACCAGATACTTGAATATTTGTTTTCACTGTCAAAATCTATTTTGTCCAAAACACTGACTACTAAAGCAAACATCATATGCTTTGCAATTTCATTCAAATCAAATTCACTATTGTGATTTCAGTAGAGCAGAGGCTTCCAAGTAATTCCCTATCTCTTTCACATTGCCAAAATATTTTTTCTTCCATTAGCTTCATTTGAAAACAAAATATTTCATTTAAATAAAAGTGAAAGAAAGAAGCTGATAGTACAAAGCTCACTAGCCTGAGACAAATCCATTTCAAGAAGAGTGTGGAAAACTCAGTGCTTGTCTAGATCAGCTAATTAAAAACACATTTTTATTAGGCAGATATGTGCAACAAATAATGAGATAAGGGATAATCACCCACTTAAGTGATATTTCCAAAATACGCTGGACAGGAGAACCATATGCACTCAAAATTTCAGTTACTTATTATAGCTGCAATTTCCTTTGCCAGATACCCATGAAAAACTATTTCTACAGTCTATCCTAGAAGCTTCCATGTGGAGGCACAAGGAGTTGGGGGAATAGCTAAAGAGGCTTTTGCCTTGGTCAATCATCTTACTCTAAATGTTACAACAACAACAACAAAAAAAAAAAAAAAAAAAAAAAAAAAANGACAACCATTCCAATCAGCAGCTTTTCAGCTTGAAGAATGTACAGAGCTACTTTGGAGTGAAAGTCCCTCGATAAGAAAAGTTGGCATCATAATTCAGTCCCTTAAAAATCTGAAAACAAAGGTGAGAGAACTTTGGCCAAAGTCCAATACAATAGAACCCAAATCTCCTGAGCCCATTGGATTGCACTTTGATTTCTATTTTTAAGAAAGTTTTCATTATATGGTAAGGTCAGCTCATCACACTATCCAAAGTTTGGTAATTGCAAAAGCTAGATTTGCCTTCCACCCTTAAGGCCTTCTAACCCATTTCTTAATTAAGAAAAGCAAAAAAGCTGAAGTGGAGATGTAAAAGTCTATGGTACATTTCCATTGATGTAAATCCATTAGAGCCATTAACTACAAACAACAATGTCCTTTTTCAAGTCACACAAGAATTCATATATGGGATAAATATGCAAAGTATTCTTTTAATTATTCTTTTAAAGTTGTTTCCTAAAGAGAAACAATACTGTGATCTGGCAATAGTAAATTGCCATCTCAACGGTCCAACTCTTAAGATATCTGATAAATCTCATATTTAGAGAGATCTTTGGCACAACAGGCACAGAATACATTGCTGAGTAATCTTACTTATCATTTAAATCCACTTCAGTGATTCCAGTAGTTAACTGTGCAAAGAACTTAGCTACTTGCTACCGCTAGAAAATTATCGTGTATTGTCCTTTTAATCCCCTTAGAAAAACTGCACTTTCAAAAACAAGCTCTTTTTCTGTCCTCCTTCCCAAAGGAAGGCTTACAGTCTTTCCCAATTATTTTAAAAGCTCTTGATTTAGGCAGAAGTAATTTGATGCATATTCTTTTAAAAACATTTTAAAGGATTGTAAAGCATACTAATCAACCATAGTCTTATAACTGATATAACCAGCCATAAGCCAGTGCATTTTCAAGCCTGTTTGCAAAGTACAAATTCAAGATTCCTCAGTGAGATTTTGCTGCCTCCAAAAGCTTGCACATAGACCTATAGTAAATATTTTGAGGAGTTTTTTTAAGCTTTAACAGAATATTTTAATCAGATTTACTTCCTTCTTCTGTTGTTTCCTTTATAATGAAGTGTGTGGCAATATTACACTGGCTAAATCACAAAAGGTCAAAAGTCTTTTTGTAATCCTATTTTATCATATCATATACCATGGTTATACTAGAACTTGCAAAGAAGTTTTTTATTTAATATTCTAGCTGCTTTATCTCTTGCTGACAGGCTGAAATATTTTTATCTTATTCAGGAAACCTTTCGTTTGTGCAGATTTTATATATATATATACACACATTTATATAATGACTATCTGATATTTCTTTGGATCACCTATTTTAAACTTTCCAAGGCAAATGTCTAAAAGTTACAAACTTCTCAATAACTTTTTATAGGAAATAGTTTTATTAGCATAAATTGCCATTTCATTCATTCAGTGTCAAGCTGTATAGTAGCTAGCCAACACTTTTTTTTTTTTTTTTTTTTTTATACAAATTTCCATTCCAACACATAATTGATATTCTATTTCTAAAAGTGTGCACACCCTCTGATAAGCAGCATGCTAAATTTTGGTAGGCTTTTGATTTAAATTTCCTTCCAAAGCTGCAATGAGACCAAAATGTCTTAAGAAAGTTGGAAATTTTCAGGAATAAGAGAGAATAACAAGCAATATGCTAAAAGCTTAATCCCTGGCACAACTTTTTGCATGATGTACTTTCACTCTCCCAACTTTCATTTTCTTTCCAGATCACTGCCATGCAGACAATCCGGATTGCTGGGAAACACTCATTTGGGACAAGCCTGGCAGCACATTTGTCTCCTGGGTTCCTATGCACTCTTCACCCTCACCTAAGTGAAATTCTTAGAGCAAAATTATTTATACAAACACCTTTGAACAAAGATTCCTCACAGCATTGCTCTAAACTTACTTATTTAAACTGAGCCGTATGCCTTTTGTGCTATTCCTGCCAGAGTGCTGCAGCAGGATTCAATTATTGTACATACCTCAAGCATCAGGAAGAAGGAGTAAGCCAGAGGCATAAGGAAGAGCTAAGGTGATCCCAGCAGCAAGGCAGAGCCCTCATCAGCTCAGACAGGATCAGACTTAATCTGAGCAAGACCACTGTAAGCAACAGGTCTGAACATCCAGAGGTAGCATAGCATAGCAGCAAGACCAAAAGTCAACTAGCAATACTCAGCAATTCAGACTCAACAGAAAACAAAACAAGAGAAAGATCTACCTACAACATAATACCAAAAAGCACTAAAGACCCTGGGCTGAGCTTAAATGTCCCCTGGCAGGATATGAGTGGGTGGAGTAGGTCCTCAGGTGAGTCTGATCAGATCAATTATTAGGGTTACCCTGGCATTGTCAGCTCTTCTCGTCAAGGAATAAATGTCATCTTGGAAGAATATAGAGGCAGACATAGTGTTTAGACCTAAGGCTTAGGAAGAGAGGTTACAGCTCAGATGGGATGTTACTGGCTTATGGGCCTGAGCTGATCTGAAAAAAATTTTTAAGAAAACTGAGAATCTGGCTCTAGAAAATGCAACTTTGTGTTTCCTACTTCCCCCTAGAAGATGGCTCATAGCATGCAATGAAAGTTCTGATGAAGGCTGTGATTAAGGCAGCAGATATTCAGAAGAAAAGATTTGGCAATGAATTATTAAACCAAATATGTCTTATTTTAATGATCAGTGAAAATACTACTACCAGCATCTTGAGAGCTGTAAAGAAGTAATTTGTGACTCAAGAACATCTGCTTCAGTGTAAAACTTACGTGAAGTTAAAATGTGTCTTTTGAGCAGAAATAAAAGAAATAGCTTGAGCGTAGCCACTGACAGATTTTCTGTGCAGTTATAAAGTCCTAGAAGGTCATCATAAATTGAAAATCCCCTAGGATGTCTCTGATTTGCTACCCAGGTTACAGTAGTTAAAGCAGCCCAGGATGAAAAGGACCCAGAGCCCCTTCTGCCTCCCTCTCCTACTGGACAGCATGTCATGAGCATCAACAGAAATGCCTTGTGCTCTTAACAGCCTTGCCAAAGGGTTTTATTTTCAATCCAGTTAGTGACAAGTAAATAATAAAAATCATCTAACTACCACTTTTGAGCTGAGTATTCATTTTAAATTGATTATGCCTTCTGATGATGTCATTATCAGAAGTGATGCATACAATATTCTTTTTCCTATTTAATAGGAACCGTGTAGAGAAGATTCATATAGGTCATATATTTTTCTCCATTTTATCCTGTCAGTCCTGTCTAGCAAAACTCTAAAATGTGATCCTGTTTAGCTGTGATTTATTGCCTAGTATTGGGTTTCTTTGACTGAAATCATCAGTGCTGCAATGCATTAGGTACCTCTGTAGTGAAGTGTTAGAAAAGCTGTCCACAGGGAAATACAACGCTGCCTTTCTAGGTCAAAATATTTTAAGACCCTGCACGATCCTTCCTTTAGATCAAATTACCTTTCTTTAGGTCAATTACCAATAGTCATCAATAGGAGAACTCAAAGGAGTTTCTATAACATTTCCACTTCAGATTTAGCTCTCAAACACTGAAAGCCAAAGACTTCAATTCTCTCACTCACTTCCTAATATCAACATTTATTTCCCAAGGCATCTTTCAAAGTGTCAGAGTTGCAATAGCCTAAGGTTGTGAATTGCTACAAGCGTGAGGCTAGAAATCACTTCTTTATTTTTTATTTTTTTAAGCTTTCACTTGTGTAATTAAACCTTTGGACTTTGGGGGACGTTGCTGAGGCCTGAGAGCCCCCGGGCACAGCGCTGGTGCGGAGGGAACGGGCCAGGCTTGGCTGGTCGTGACTCTCAGGACAGGGCCGATCACAGCCATCGGGCTCTCTGGGCCAGGGTGGACGGACTCATGTGGGCAGCATTAAACTGTGCCTAAGCATACGCTGTATGAGTGAGGGTCGGGAAAGAGGACAGCTTCCAGTGTGGATAGTGCTGCCAGAT
Source organism: Crypturellus undulatus (assembly GCA_013389825.1). Classification (NCBI taxonomy): domain Eukaryota; kingdom Metazoa; phylum Chordata; class Aves; order Tinamiformes; family Tinamidae; genus Crypturellus; species Crypturellus undulatus. The sequence continues at coordinate 11,605 of VWPW01022691.1, forward strand.
CTCCACAGTGGGCAGAGGCTATTAAGAATATTAAGATTTTGGAGACGGTGTGATAGTCCGCCGCTTTACAAGTAGGACTGTTAAGATAACGGACTTGCATTGTACATAGATGAGGATTTCGACTCATAAATTCCCCAAACCAGCAGCTCCCTGTAATTTCTCCCTTTAGGCAATCCCATAGAGACATCAACCCACAGAACCCTCTCATAGCACAGCAAGCGAGGCAATGCACTGCGGAAAGCTTTGGTGCTTTCAGCACCTAAAGGTCCAGGGCAGGGCAGGATAAGTCAGCGATGACTAACTTTTCCTATAGGCTACTGTACCTTTTGATGATACAAAATCCAGATAAGACTGTGTTTTACCAGTTAAAATATTTTATATTAATGTGAAGTCTGTTAGGCAGTTCTCTAATGCATTTTATCTGCTTCAGCTGAAGCCTTCAACTAGATTGAATAAATACTGCATTATTTATCCAGTTGTGGTCTCACCTATTTCTTGAGTAACACATCTCACCATGAGTTAAAGAAACTGTCAAAAGGGAAGGATGAAACATCTAAATTCTACCAAATCCAAAATACATTGCTGAATGAAGCCAATTATGATTGTAACACTCAACTTCGAAGAAGAGTATGAGAAGTTTCAGAATGACCCAAAAAAGTGATATAATGTCACATGAAATTCATTATTGATAAACTGAAAGTATTGTACACTCAAGGAAAAAATGAACATACAGCTTCTGGGTAATAAATAACAATTTTCTAGGTTACAGTACTTAAATGCAAGCCTCTGTTCAAAGTAATATTGTGACTAAGTAAACATATCAGGTATATCTACAGCCATCAATAGGAAAGATACTATACGAGTTTGCTTTTAAGTGAGATACTGTGGAGCATCCTTCACTCAATCTCAAAAAGCAGCAAAAAGCAAACAGGAACTGGCAATAGCAATAATTACGGGCCTGTGGAAATTCCTATTTGAAAGAATGTCTTAAAGGATTGGGATTACTTACTTTAGAAAAGTAAAGAGTAAGAAGATTCATAACAAAAGCATATGAAATGATTGGTAAAGTGATGAAAAGAGAGAAGATCTAGAAGATCTTCTTTTAACCACAGAAAAAACAGGAATCACTCTGTGAACTTGAAAAATGGCAAGCATGACTCTCTCTCATGAATTTAGGCTATGGAATTTATTGCTACAGGATGCTTTTGTGGCCAAGAGTGTAGAAAAATTCTATGAAGACCTTGGTATCTAATTGTCAACAGGAATGTCAAGGGGTTAAAAATGAGGTTTAAAATTTCATTTAATAATGAAAAAAAAGACACACGTCCTGTCCTATTAAGTGTGAAGTTCCTGTGTTTCTATGAAAGATCTGGGCTAATATTTACCATAATTCATGGTAAGTTTTAAGAACACTGAAGTGTTTAATTTAAGATTGTTTGTATGACAATATATATTTGAGAGAAGGAAATAGCAATAAATGGAGAAGGACTGGTTAAATATCACTTTCACAGCTTTTACAATTTCTTTAGAGGAATACTTTTGCACTGCAAAACCTGCTACTCTGGAGGCCAAATTATTTTGTTGGAAAACTAGGGAACTTTTCAGCATAGTGGCAAACTACCCTGTGTAGTTTCCTTGTGTAGCTTCTTAGATTCTTACACCTTGCCGTTCTGATGACTATAAAAAGCTTCATATTGAATAGTTTCAAATAAGCTGCGCGTTAAATTTCAAGGAGAAGAGACTATGCAAAGGAACTTCCAGTAGAGCTGTTGTCTTTCATTAAATTTCACAGATACTGTGACATCTCTGTGCTTGAAAAATACCAGGTAGCAAGTTCAGCAGCAGATTCTGGAAGGAGGGAAGGAAAAGCAAAAACTAACCTTCTTTCTAAATACGATGAGTGTGCCTACCCAAGGACTACACTCACTACTACGCACTAGTTTCAGTGACTGCAGATACATAAGATGAATGTCACATGCCATTTTCACCAGCAAAAACTATAATAGGCTTAATCCTGCTCCACTGAAATGAATATGATTTTCCCTTTGATGTCAATGGGATACGAAACCCTCTGAGCACATGACGGAATACTCACCAAAATGCACCTTGTTTTCTTTTTTCCCCTTTTACAAAATATTTGAAGATTTAATATTAGAAAAATCTAGAGTCCATAATTTTCCTCAGTTCTTACGCATCTGAGTACATACAGCAAGACCTCAACGCTGTGGTGAATCACACTACATATGAGAAATGGTAAGAACTGCAGATGACCTGCTTTTCTTGACAACTAACAAAGTAAAATGCATGTAGCGAGAATGTGATGAAAACAACGCAAAAATATATTTTTAAACAACATAAAATAGTCTTGTGTGATTTTTAATGTGACTGATGCTTCTGTGGTTAATTTATGAGCTATTTGTCTTATTAATTATTAAAATCCACCTCAACATGGATATCTAAAATATTATATAAAAGTAAAATCCGATCAAGCACTAAATTTTATTTAAATTTATAAAGTCAAGATACTCAGTTTAATTCTATTATACAACAAAGTGATTAAAAAAGTAAGTTTTTTTGGAAGTGATTAAAGTATAGAACAAACTTAACCCTAAGCAACCCAAACTAAAGGATAGTCATATTAATAACAAGAAAGGTCAAAATACCAATGTACTATATTCACTGTATCATGTTTCTAGTTATTTTTCTTGAAGCATTAAGAATGTAAGATATAGGAAATTAGAGGCATAGGTAGAGCATTTATTTATACTTAAACCTTTCCTCTGACATACATGCATAAGAATTACACAGTAACAGTATTTTTAGAGCAGTTTTACTGAAAAGTTGCTCACCAGGAATTTTCCAGTTCTATTACATTTTTTTTTGACAGAAATGCTACATCATCTGCACCAAATTTCCATGACTAGTGTAATACTGGCATTCTGGAAATCCATGTTTAGAAACTGAATGATTTAATAAAGAAGCAACCATGTACTCTGGAAAAGCTAACAAACAAATGGTGACTAAATCACTGATGTTATGACTCAGGTAATAATTTTGTTAGTAATTTTACACAACATTTGCCTTGGATCCCCTATGTCAGTGCATGTTTTATGGTTGCTATATTAGCATTATGGGGGTGCGAGTACAGAAGAAAAATGAAAGCAGCTTTGAACAATGAAAGCTTTGCTTTAATAGTAAAAATGAATCTGAACATTGGAAACAAATGGGTTGAAGTTTATGCTACATCATCTTTTTGAAGAGAAACTGATTTCCATGGATCTTACCTCACTCACAGACTGTATGAATTTTCGAATCAACAAGCATGTAAGATCTATTTAAAGTTAAACAATAATCTATTATATTTGAAGCTGCGTATGTATAATTCTGTATTGGGTTCAAAACATTCTCATACAACTATACAACTAATTTGGGGAAGCGGTTTCTTTAATAACCTAAACTGAAAATAGGACTTTTATTAAAACATGGTCAATACTGAAAAGCCCAAGGCATTTCATTTTAGATGAAGATATGCTCTCCAATGCAGATCTCTAACAGGAGAATAATTTTATGTGTTTTCCATCTATAGTGTAAAGCTGTCTTCCAGGTCCATGCAAATCTTTCAACTGGTTTTGAACTCAGCATAAGTTTTCTCTTGCTACTGTAATCCTGCGATCACAGTTGATCACAGCTCAACTTCAAAAGAAGCTTTACTAATTGCAGTAATTCATACTGTAAATGCTTTATTCACTGAATACTGGTGTATATACTGCAGTTAAAAAATGAACCCCATTGAACCAAGTATGGCAAGCTCGGAAAAAACACTAGATTTTATGTGGAAACCCTGAAAACTTGTCGTCAGCCTAAAATATTTGTGAAACTGTAGTTTTAGATGAATGCCCCTTATTTCCATGGTATACAAATATTCAATAAAACTGCTTTTCATATGTTCCTTCTAACTTCTTCTGACTCCAAAGAGACAGATGAGAAAATGATTCATATAAACCTGTCTGGGTATTTTAATAGGTATTCTCATAATAGCTTTCTAGATACTGTATTTTGTGTACAGTCTATGGGAGAAGGCGTCGTGCTCCAAGGGACAGCATCAAACGGCTCAGTGTGTCCTGAAGAACAGAACACATCAGGACCTTCCATGTTGCTTGCCCTTACTCTGTGCCTTTACTGTCCTTTCCTGACAGCTCTGTACTCCATAGGGCAGTCTCACACAGTACCCACCCTCTACTAGTTTGGTATAAAACAGGCAATAGTATTAAAAAATAATGCTACCTGCATTCAAGATGCAATCTGTTACAATGGACACCTGGGGTAATGGTTGCTTTTATGCATGATATTTTGCTGTTACATTGCCAGGCAACCAAAATCTATTTTTTTCCATATAAAAAATATAGTCAGATTCAGTTTATCCATCTGCTTTTATGTGGAAATATGAATAGAAGTAGACTTCTGAATAGAAGGAACCACAGGAAAGCTATGTTAGCTAATCTGATCTTGTGCTGAGTTATTATCTGCACATATTTTTTACTTTTGTAAAAAGCCTTCCTCATTCTTCACACTTGCCATTTCAGTATTCTGAAAGCTATGTATGGCAGCAACAGGATCTCCAGAAAAAAAAAAAAAACAGTTAAAACTGTAGTATCCTTGTCCTCTTCAGGGCAGAAACAAGGTAGGGGTCATTGAAGTATAACTCAAAACAGTTCCTTCCCAAGGCTGAGCAGACAGCAGTGTGGTATTTTACTTTCAATGACTTTTAACTATGAAGTTGTCCGGCAATAATATTTTATATTTAATTAATGACTTTGTGATTCTCGTGTTTTACTCACTTTTCTCACACAGGTGAAGATCAGCTCTGACATACAGTTTTTCTTCCCATATGGTTATATCAGAACCGGAGACAGAGCAGACTGCAGCTGGTAAAATGGATGAACGTTTTCCCGATAAAGTGATATCCCACTACCCGGGGCTCTCTCTCCTATGCTTTTCCCCCTGAATACTTCAGGATATGAAAGTCTGCTTCTTCCTCATTCTCTCATACATCTTCACTGATTCCATCATCCTTCAACCCACCTTCATCCTTCAAACTTGTCACAAGCCTTTTGAAAGTATTGCCCAGATAAGGTGTGCTGTCTTGTTTGTATCCAAATCAGGGCTGGAGACTCCGGCGCTTCGTTCCCTTAGACACACAGTCCATGTTATGACAACAAGCAAGCAGATCTCTTTCTCTCTTTCTTTTTTTTCTTGACAATGTTCTTTCCACTTGCTGCAACTATCTTACGGTGGTGATCACCGCTGCCGAGTTGGCTCCAGGGAGATGCTCGGCTCTCCCCAAGTTGACTCTCACCACCACAGCAAGCTCTCTGCAACTGTTTCCTTTCTCCAGTCCTTCCACATCTTCCATCAGAGTTTGGAGGAAAGTGGACATCCCCTAACTCCTTTACAGGTGCATCTTAACATACTTTTCCCAGTTTAGTGGAATAAAAGATAATTTCTCCAAATATTTCAAGTTGTCAAGAACTCTTTTTTCCCAAGAATACTGGATAAGGATTTCACTTTAAATTATTTAAAATGTTACATTAAGCCTGAAGCAATTTTCCATTTTGCATTTTCAGTGCATGTATACAAAATGCCCAACTGCTTCAAACCAAATGTCCACCTAGCCCACTGTTCTATGCAGATGGCAACGAATGGCTGGCTAAGAAAGATGTCCTGGCATGTTACCAAAAGAGACCTCAGTCCATATATGAAAGGGGTTTAAGAACAAGACTATATTCAGTACTTTCCGCTTAGCCTCTTGCATCCATTTTCATCTAAAAATCCTTCTAATCTGGATGTGGTTCCCACGTGCTAAGGATTTCTCTGTGGTTTTCTCTTCCATGAACTTGTTCACTGTTCATGAAGCCTAAACAAATATCGATGCTTATAGCTATAGCAGTCTATACTCAGAAATATAAAGATTTTATAACTCCTCACAAAGGTTTCAGCACTAGTTTAGATTTACATTTACATTACACCTGAAGTTCAACTCTCTTGTCTGAAGCTGACAAATTAAGAGGGCATTTCCTTTAAGCACCATGATAGGGAGCCTCTGGTTATTCAATAGAGAGGTACAGGAATCACATTTCTTGTTGCTTTGTGAAGCCAAATCTTTGAAGTAAGTTACTTTCGAATTTTTATATTATTTGCTTTGATATTTCAAAAGCTTGTTTGCAGTCTCTTTGTTTGGATATGAATACGAATGAATATGAATTGATATGAATTGATATGAATATTTGAATATGAATTGATATCAATGTTTGGCTATGAAAAGAAAAAAAAAAGAAAAAAGCACAACAACAAAAAAAGTGTTTTCTAAATTGCTGAAAAAAAATCGTCAATGTATTGAGCTCTGCTGTTCATCATAGTGCTGGGCTGTGCATACCCACCCCCGCTTAATAACTTATTTGTCCCCTTCTTCTCCAATTTGTTAGCCTGTCCTCGTTTTTCATTTATTGTCCATGACAACTTCCTGGCTGTCAAAGAGATGGGCTTTCCATTTCAATGAATCTTCTCTACTTTATCAACTTTTGTGCATTCCTCTTTCAGGTAGTGTATTTTAGATCATACCATCAGTCACTGTTTACTGAATTTTATCAAGACTCCACAGTTTTTTATTTAAATGAGTTTTATTGATATGAGTTGGTAAATTTTTTTAACTAGCTTTTTAGAATTAAGCTTTTTAGAATTATACTTCATGTTATATCTTATTAAATCCCAGTGCAATCGGCAAGTGCAATCCACAGCAACAGCTGCCACAGAAAGGGAAAAAGTGCTCTCTCTAGTACAGGGCAAAATGGCCTTTGTCATGCATTTTAGCAAAGTCTTTACTCCTAATGCACTAGCTTACTGAGCCGTGCAAAAGTCATTTCCACATTAATCTACACCCGGAAAGGCTTCCCTGATAAGACTTGGCCTCAGTCAGTAAATCCTTCTCAGCTCATCTTAGTACCACTGCAAGGCTAATTGCACAAGCAACAATCACATATCCAACCAGAGGATTGGCTTAATTTTAAGCTCCTGTTAGAGCTATACTGTTGCACAGTTCAGTACTGATTTGCTTTATCTGGAGTATTACATATGAACTTCTGTGCTCACTTTTTGCTGACTTTATTTATAATAAAATGAAGCATTTTCCTTCCTTCCATATAGATACATATGCACCTCCAATTATGAATGTTAAACCCTTGTCTGCCTGCCGGTTAGCTATATTAAATTCTTTCTAGCCATTTCCTTCTAAATCACTTCACCACAATCACATGGTGCCAGGGAAGAGCAGCAGATTAAAATGACTTATCAAACGGGTGTTAGACATAAATGCAAAAGCGTTGACTAAAGTTAATCCACATCTTTAGATACAGTACATTGAAATGAGGAGTTTGTACTGTTTCTCTGGATGACTTTTATTTCTGCTAGAATGCCATAAATTGCATGTTGTAGGAAGCAACCACGGAAGGCAAGAGACGTTCAGTGTTGAAACTACTGGTTTCCAGAGAAAAGGTATTTTGCATGTGGTAAAAACTAAGGGGTAAAAAATACAATAATCAAAACCTTGATTGTGACCACAGTGTCCTGGGCCCTGTTCTTTCTCGCCTTCACAGAGCGCTGTAATGTTCTGCTATAACAAATCCAACCATTTAAGGTGGCTCCTCAAAATTGTGTGACTAGTGTCACAAGCATGAAATTTTCTTCCCTTTTTTGGAAAATATTTTTCTAATTTGTTTTCAGAATATCTTTTAGTCGCGCTTTTAATATTTTAATCAAGACCACAAAGACTTTTTGTTTTTTCAACCACAGCGGAAATGTCATAATTATTCAATTCCCACAGAGATGATTAAGGAAAAATAGGAAATATATCAAGACTAGAGATAGAATTACAAGGACTGGCAATTATGCCTCCCCTTCAGCTTCCCAGCCCTGGCAGCTGGTGCGTGGGCGGCAGCTCAAGCCCCCACCTTCCCATGCTGGAGGCTGTTCCATGCGCCTCCAGGGACTACCGTGATGCCTAGGACGTATCGCAGCTCCTCGAATCCCCTAAGTACATGTGCAAATAGAAAGTTATCACCGCATCCTCAGAGCCTACAATATACTAATCTATGAATAAACAAAACACAAACTGTGCCTGCTCTGCATTCAGGCGACAGACCGTCTCCTCTGTGCCATGGCAATATTTACATCTGGACTGATGTAAATAAAGACGTAAATAAAGAGGGCTGCTTTACTTTCTTGTTGAAACTGAGGCCCCTCTTTAAAATTTGTCTAAAAAGGATGACAGCGTCCATCACAAGCATTTTATTATTCTTATGTACTTTCACGGTATATGACACAAAAGGTTGTGAACACAGTATTATAAAACAGAGTATCCTGTTTGGCATATCTTGACAATTGAGGCTGTACAAAAATTGGGTAGATTGTCCATTCCTTGCACTGCAGAAAGATAGTGTTAAATGCTAATATGGGCTCACAGGAAACTTGTCAGGCTAGGCTGGATCTAAATAGCAACACTGTCATTCTGGGGTATAGAAAATCTTCCTCATCACTACTACTTTGTATGTAATGTAGTGACCAAATGTCTGTTGTTTAAGAACTATTACCAGTTAAATGTGATTTTTATCTCAGTTTAGTTTAGAATAGTTTCTATTATATTGGAATAATATGGGAGCAGGAAAGAAAGAAGTGAGTAGCTATTCCTTACTGTGGTCATTTCAGAACAAAATTTGCTGGTCTGATGTTTTCCTGCAATTATATAATGAGGCAGTGGCTACAACTGACAAGCAGCTTTTAAACAAATGGATGTGCAGAACAGATAGTAAATTAATGTAAATATAAATGTTAGTAGAAACAAATATCAGGGCAAAAGATTTCTTGCTATGCAGAATCAGGATATAAAATATTTAACTGGCTCAGTCTCTCCAATTTAAATAATATTTTCTCATCCTCTCTTCTCACTCAAAGGAGTATTGGGGATTCATTAATGTCTGCTTTGACCTATAGATTGCTATAAAATGACAAGTTTTATGGGTCTTGCCTTAACTATTTTTCGTACCCATATGTGCATCTTATTTGGGACTTTTTTATTTTACTGGTTAAAGCCCACCTTTCATGTGTTTCATGGAGCTCATACAGCCAGATCTCTGAAAAATGAAGTTTTCCTCCACTGAAAAAAGAGACTTTTTTTTTACTTCATGTTAAAGCATGCATGCTTTTTGCAAACTGTTCCTGTTAGTTTGAATGGATTTTACAATCCAAAGCAAGGATTAAACTGCCTCTTTTGGCAGAAATGCTGAATAAAACTCATTGACGGAATTTCGTACTTCATCTGTTGGCTCTTAAATTTAGAAAGATGAAAATGTTTTTCATTTTCAAGAGTACAGTGGTTTTGATTCTGAACAAACTGGACAATACTTATAGCTCATATTTGATAAAAAATAATCGCTGATGATCTGATAATCTGATCAGGTTAATCTGATAATCACTGGTGAACTGGCTTTACTATTTCTTGCTATATATTTCCCATGCATTGTGATTGCATTCCCTCATCTGCAATCAACAACATGCAAAGCAACATGGATCGGATTGTGATGACATAAAGGTTGGACTGGTCTCCTGGGCTATCTAATGATCTCACTAACTTCTATATAATGCCAGGAGCTTTTTGTTAGCATTTGCATAGCATACCTTTGGGTTTCTTCCAGTGGGCATAATCCTTTTCTGTAAGTAAGTCCTCTAATAGACCTTCAGAGTGAACATTTTTGTTTCACGGTAAGTACAAAGCTCCAATATTTTCATTAGAAATGTATCATCTTCCCTTCCCTCAAAAGCAGCTATGAAAAATGATTGAGCTGGAGGCCCTCTAGCTATAAAGACTAGTCCTTACTATATCTTGTCTTTTATGAGCACTGTTGATGAAGAGTTGGTAGCCAGGACAAAGCCTAGGTAGAAAGACGGTTGTAATTTCTTGAGGTTCACCTTGGTAATTGATGGTATTCAACTATTTTGTAAGTCATGATTATTAAAAAAATAAAATAAAATAAAATAAAATAAAATAAAATAAAATAAAATAAAATAAAATAAAATAAAATAAAATAAAATGAAATAAAATAAAATAAAACAAAACAAAACATATGCACAGTTGAATGACATGCTTATGTAAACAAGAGTCTGAAGTGGGCATGTTTCATGAGATTGAACCAATAAAGGACAGCTATTCCCAAACCATTTGTCCTCAGCCAAAGATAGTCTCATAAGAAATGGCTTTCTGATCAATTTAATTCCAGAATAAGTGACATGAGATGCAGTCACTGAATCACTGGTCATTTGCGGTCACTGGTCATTTGAATGCTTCCAGTCCACTTCTGAGATTAATGAAGTTTGAAACATCCACCACAGATTGCTTTAACATCAAACACACTCGACAGGCCCAGAGATGGATAAGAAGTATCACATATTTACTTTTCTGGAAATTCTGGAAATTATTATATTTCGCAATTCAGTACGTGTTCCGTATCGCATCTCAAGCAGCAGAAAATATAGGAAAAACATTTTGGGGTGCTGACTTAGTACTACCCATTGCCAGCTATGTGAGTTCGTGTATTTGTAACAAGTGTATTTATAATAGATATTATCATTCTCCTTGGAGATGAGCATGCAGCATAAAAAATCTTAGCTGCGATTGTGTTTGCTTTTTTATATACTATACACACAGACCTGTACATTCCTTTTTCATTCCTGCCTTTCGCAGCTGAAGGAGATTGTGCATAGCCTGTGGCATATACACAGACTAGAGCTATTTTTATTACAGGTGACACTGAGGATTAAAACCTTTTCTGATATGAAGCTATGTCTATACCATTACAACGTAACAGGTTTATGCCTATTCATACCTGAGAAAGCTCTCTCTATATACCTCCCTTAATAATGGCTAAATGACATGTTCAAATGACACTAGTTAATATTCTTATACCCACCTCTGACTAGACCTCCTGAAGGGTTATAGGTACTTAATCCTGCAAATCGTTCTTTGAGTTTTCTTCGCAGTCTAAATAGGAGCAAAGAAAGGTAAGGGGAGAGAGGAGCAGAGGGAAAATATATTCGTCCTCCTCCTGCTTCTGCACTTTGCATGAACCCAGACCTTGTTCATTACCTCCTCTGACCTGGATCAGGATGAAAAAAAAGCTCTTTTGGCAAACTGAAGAGCCAACAAGCCGTTTATTTTCCCTTCCATAATATATTTGATTTTATCTGGGTCATGCTTTTGATTAGCAATATGTTCATTATGTGCCTTAACCATTGCTATAACACACCAATGATACCCAAAGCAGGAGATCAATTTCTGTGATTGATTAAATGGAAGTTTTATTGAATAGTGTGTTGTGGTAATATTTGTAACAGTCCTAGGAAAAGTCTGTGGCTGCTAAAGAGGAATACTGGAACTTCGTAACAAAAGCGAAAAGAAAATTACCATCCAAATCACAATCAAATTAATGTCATGTCATGTTATCAATAACTTCGTAGCTCTTCAGAAAACACACTTTACTTACACTGCACCAAATAAACACAAACACATATTTCCTGTAGGTGTTTATTTCTGGAAAAGTTTGATAGTTATTCTATTATCATTGTATTTTTGCTGCTATTCTGCATCACTGCCTTCATCACCTTTGATTATTGTAGGCTGAGAGTGTTGCTTATGACTGAACACAGAATAGCATTTAATCTATTTATTCCAAATTTGCATAAGATTTTATACTTCTGTTGTCTCTTACAATGAATTGAAGGAAGAGGGAGAGAAGAGGAGGACTGGAAAGCCTGTTGGGGATTAAGTATCTCTTTAGCTTTATCACGCTAATGCTTCTTTAGAAACCTCATGTGTTAATACCAGAGTGAGGGCAGCTATATAAACCTCTTCTCTTTTGCTAGTCATATACCTACACGCACACACACACTATAACATGTATTTATTGTGTGCATATATGTTATTTGGTTTTCAAATTTGGAAGTCTCCCTGACAGACAGACTCCACAAAACGAACGAACTGCCTGTGTACAACAGAAACATTCCACTCTGAGCAAGTCTGGCGGAGCCTCCTCAGTATAACTGGCATCCTCTGAATGATGTATCCACATTTTCAGATGATTTGGGGGTGCTTCAGCCTCTGGGTTTTTGAACTGATTCTAGTCTTTTCTGCTTTAATGACACATGAGAAATGTTGACATTGTTCAGCTTGCTAGCTCGTGTGAAAGACTATGAGAGGGTATCATCAAGGAACTAAATCAAAGGAATTACAGAAGTATAAAAATAATATTTAAAGACTAAGAGCAAAAGCCATTTCTAATGATTCCTTTCTTATACAAAAATCCTCTTGAGGATGTTGAATTAATTTCATAGTTAAATATTAAGAATCTCCTATGCAAAATAAAAGGTTGTTTCAGTAACCAAATCCCAAATCAGTTGCGGTAAGTATTGTGATTTTTTTTTTTCTTTTGATAAAATGGACCCTTTCCCCTTTGGGGGGTTGTACAAGTCAAAATCAATGAACTAAAATTGGTTCCAACACACCAGTTTTGGTTCATTGATCTCCAGGCCCACATTCCTTTTATTTAATAGACATAATCGCACAATCCATCACTAATATCTGTAGCCCTTTTTGTTTGATCTTATTTAAACTTCTAGTTTTCTTTTCATTTTTCTTCTATCACCAGAATTTTTTTTCAGGTTACTGCTATATTTATAGAAATTTTCATATAAAATGTATTTATGGGGTCCACTTACCTCAAGTCATAAACTGTATCAAAACTGAACATGTGCTACAAGAGCTTCTAGCAAAACACACAAAAAAATTCTAAATAGATAATCATGGTAGGTTTTCACTCTGTTTTGAACAAATGGCACAAAGACTGTAAAGAATAAACTTGGTATTCCAAGACTGTTCTTGTAAATATATGTGTATCCATGTGTCTCCAGTATCTGCTAGATTACCAGGAATCAAATTAACTCATTATTGCTTTAACTGAAAAGCTCAACTGTAGCAAAGTCATACAGCTAACACGTCTATTTTGCTGAGTGTTACACCTTATTAATATCATGTCAGAGTAAATGAAAAATAGTTTCGAAATTACTGTTTTTCTCAGGATACAGATCTTACGTTTTTCCATCTCAATGGTACATCTGAGATTTTCACATTGCTAAAAGTGAGCAATGTGAAATAAATGTGAAAGCTGAGCTTTAGTATGATCTGAGATTTTTCTCTTAAAAGACCTTAGTGTTCCCTTACAAAAACACGGCATATATGATTTGTTTGAAAAACTTTTTTTACATTATGCCTGAAAACATGTGGTTAGTACAAGAATATTATTCATTTTGTGGTCTGTATGTTTTTCTTTCAAATATAAAAAGCTAGAAGAAAATGAATAGGACAACGTAAATCATCTTAATTCCATTTTAAATCACTATCCGCTACTCCCTATAGTTCCTAAAGTTTATCTGTTCTGAAATGCTGCATTTGTTCCAAAAGAATTTTAAAAGAAATGTATATTCTGGTTCAGTTATCGCTTTTAAGGGAATGTGGAATTAACAAAATGCAAGTGATCACACATTGATGAATTTTAAAATATGTCTTTCAAAGGATAACAGAAAGATACAGGCATCTGATATTTTTAATGTATTCATCTTTCTATAAAGAAGTAGGGGATTCAATTCACGGAACATTAGTTTGACTTGCAAGACAGGAATGCTGTGCAAACTGGAAGCAATTTTGGTAATTTTTTCTGTGTTTAAGAAATTTTGAAACATCATGGCTTCCATTCTAATCAGAAAGATTTTTTTTAATGTACCATGCCTTTTGAGAAGCCTTGTATTTTTTTTGTTGAGTTTATGAAAACAGATGTTTCAGTAGAGCAACAAATGCATCTTGCACACATTATTACATTGGACATATTTATTCTTTCATCCCGCCCTTTCATTTTATCGTTCTGGTCTTATCCAAAGTTCACTGAAGTGAATGGAGAGACTTCCATGGATTTCAACAAACTCCGGGATGGGACCCTGGAGCAAGCGTTGATGAAGAACAGTGTCTGATTTTACTTCCTGCAAAGCATCTGAACTCTGCAGTGTACATTTAGCTTTATTTTAGTGATTTTGACTGATGATTTTACTATTATGTGGAAGGCACTTTTAAGGTGCTCTAAACATGTATTTAAATAGTACAATAAAATGAGTTATGAAAATGAGCACAATGAAAGCAATCAGAAAGAGAGAGAGAAGGAGAGACTGCAAACAAGGTTTATGAAAGGACAAATGAAATTGAAATAATAATAGGGAAGAAGAAAAGACTGTTTGGTTAACAAGTTGTTGAGAATAAATGAGCTTTTGGAAGAGATTTGAAAGAACACATAGATGTAGGTGAATGAATCGAAAATGCAAGTTTATTTCACAACAGACAGGCAAGAAGAGAAGCAATGTGTGAAGTCAGTGAGGATAAGAGAATTAGAATTATCTTTATGTTCTTGCTTTTTGTATCTCAGCAAACAAAATTCAGCAGTGAAAGTTTAGAAACAAGCAACTTGTCATAAATGGAAATGCGGTAGCAAGGCGGAACATTCGCACTTGCCAGCAACCACATGCCTTGATAATTCCAGAGCTGCATGGGGAAAGATGGAAATAGATTACTAAAGAAGACAGTAAACGGAAGGAATGGCAAGCAAGTAGACTGTAGACTGTCACCAAAACCTGTCCAAAAGCTACCTGGTTTCGTGACAATTGCATGTTTGCCACCATGGCCACTGGAACAGAGTAAGAATGAGTGGGATTTCAATCTCTCTCATGCATCAGCAAAAAAGTTCCCACACATCTGTTCACTACAAAATAGTTATTAATGCTAATAATATTTGAAGAAGAAAGAACACAGCTTAATGTTTCTTGTATAGACTTGACCTTGTCACAAATACAGGGAGTGGTGTTTTGGCTCGGTTTACGCTATATATAATTGTATGAAAATCATTAGTGGAGCATAAATATTGTTATCAAGATGTCATTTTCAGTGTTACTCTTCGCAACTTAAATGCATTTAACATTTGAAGCCCAAGGTGAGTAAAAAGCAAGCAAACAGGGTGGGCAAAGACAACTAAACTAATGGCAGTGCTGAAAAGAGCCAATGTGTAAACAATCACCTCAGAGCACACTGCACCAAACACAAGATATGTATAAGATGCAGATCATGTAGTTTGTGCAGAGGGAAAAAAATAACCTGAGCTATGCTTCAGCTTTCTTTTCAAGATAGATAAAGCCCCAAGAGTGCTGGGTAGATGCTAGAAGTTTTAGAGCAAGATAAAATCTACATACAACCTGTGCAAAAAAGTCACAAAACTCTTAGTTTAAATTTTTTCCCTGTTAGAAAGATGTACTGCCTCTCAAAGATGTTAAGTGCATGAATTTTTGTAAGTCATTTTTTAATATGGTAAATGGATTTGCAAATCTATGTATATAGCATTTCAATTTCCCTTGGCAAGAGCATTTTTATACTCCTTCCTGACATTAAAATCTAATTTTCTTGATGCAATGATGAATTCTCTGGATTGTTGCCTTACATATATTTAAAAGAGAACATAAAAGAATAAGCAAGTCTTTATAGTAGAGTTGCTATTTCCTAGTCCAGAAATATTATTTCTTAGCCCCCGTTAAGACAACAGGGGCATGGTAGCCCGAGCATTAAATCCTGACAGTGCAATAGAGAGAACTGATTTTTTTTCACTCTCCCTTCTTAAAGAAATAATATTATAAGATATCAAATGCTGTAGGAATTCCTCAGACTGGTCCTGCCCAGAAAAAGAAGTGATACTGTCCCTTTCTAAAAAAACAAAACAACCCCCTCCTCCCCAAAATAACAGCAACTAGCAGCATAAGTTAGGATAAGTAATTCTCAAACAAGCCTTCTTTGCCCTACTGTGTCCCCCGAGACCAGTCCATTATTTCAAATGTCCCCTCTCAGGAACTGGCAGCCACAGCAATACCAAGAGCTCCACACCTAGAAGCTGGAGGACAAGCATGGAGCATCCTTCTCCCTCTTCCTTGGAGAAACCTTCTCTTAGGGATCTAGCCGGTCATTTACAGAAGACCTGCATGCTGCTAGGACCAAGAGCTATTGTTTTAAACAGAAGCAGGAATTTATTGTCTTTTACAGATATGGTACAGACAGGGCTTAAAAACATTAAATACAGAATATTGTCTATAGCACTAGGGAAACAGTGCTCTGAGCCATCGTGGTTTAGAGCCAAACAAGAAAGGCTACCAGCTATTACATAAGTCAGGATAATACTGTTTTATTCCACATCATAATATTAATGTGTTTTATCCATGGAAGGTGCTGAAATCAGTTTTTGATTCAAAAGTTATTCCCAGTATCATCTGAAATGACTACAGATGGAGCAGCTAAACACAGTAGCATCTGAAGGTCAGAATACATTGCTCTCCAGTTGTAGGAACTCTCCCTAGTGCTTAAGGGATGCTTAACTGCTCAACTTACCATTTCCTAAAACTACGCTTTAGAAGTTACCTCAGACTCTGATAAAGATATTTCATCATTAATTTCAAAACTGTCAAGCTCTGCAGATCTAGAAGTGATGTAAGGTCAGGATATAAGGCATCTATTTACACATGCAGAGCCAGTTTTATCCAGGGCTAATATCTGCATGAGCAAATGCAGACAGTAAAATAAGGCCCCGAGATTTAGACAGATGGCTTTGTGGTTCCCAGCTATGATGATCCCTCTCCAGTATAGCATTAGGTTGGAGAACTGTGACACAAGAAGATCACAGAGGTCGTGCAGGCCTGCAAACTGCAGGCATGGTGGGTGTAGGAAAGGCTAAGAGATCCTTCGGCACGCAGGATCCCTCTGCACGCCGCGCTGAAGTGAACAGACCTGAAGGGCACTTCATTTTGCAGAGGCTGCTCTAACGGGCCTCGGGAACTGGTCCAAGATACCCATTTCTATCAAATACATAGTGAATGAGGGCGGTTTAAGGAGACTGTAATCTCCCCAAGGTCGTGTTTTGCCCAGAAGAAATGGAGTAAGTAGGTCTTTGAGTTTTCTTATTGCAGTCACCATACTAAACCCTTCCCAGTTTATGGGTATTTCTAACACACTTACACACATGAAAGACTGAGCATGACTTGCCATAAAACAGAACAGACCAACTGATATTTCTGAGAAACTGCTCATCTGGGGAGCAGAGAGACAGGTGTAGCGGAAGGGGAGAATTCTTGGATGTATAACTGGTTATTCCTCTCTCCTTTAATTAATGATACTCTAGACAGGTAATATAAAGTGTAGACAACCTTCCTAGAGCTGGTTAAAGAAAACAAGCTTCCCAAGAGGGATTTTGAATTAAAAAAATGAGTATTTTTTGACATTTTCTCCCTCTCTTCAAATGCCAAGTTATTTTTTTTTGCGGGTTTTTACTTCTTATTACGGCAGATGGTATCCACCATGTTGTGCTTATCTCCTCAACAATTAAAGTCAGAGGTACAACTTAAAGTAATCACATTATATAGTTTAAAGAAAGATTGCTATTAAAAATACTTCGCTCTTAGGGCTACATTTTTTCTTAGGGTTGTTTTTTTAAAAAAAACTATTTTCATTGCCTTTTTAGAAAGGATATAAATACTTATCTGATGGGCTGCAGGCATATTATAATCTTTACGAAAACGATTTTTATGTCAGGAATAAAACACAAATGAAAAATCAAATTTCTGTAAAACTGTCTATTTATTACTCCTGTGGATCTCAATTATTTATAATATGTGCTCATATAATATTTATGTGTGTTAAATCATACTTAATTGTATGTTTTTACTTCTAATTATTGCTAATGCTTCTGCCTATCTTTCTTTTAAATGGATACTGAGTACTCGTGAGACTGCAGCATTGTGTGCTTTTATATGACAGTAAGCTTCTATACCAAGTATTTACCAGCTTGCTTTGTTGGATTGAATTTTGGAGTGGAAGTTAGGAAATGGATTTTCTAATCTTAAGACTTTGTCACTGGATTAGCTGATGGCATTAGGACAGTATCAAAACTGCAGGCATCCTGCTTCTTCCATTTCTAAATTGGTACGGCAGCACTTACTAGAAGAATAACTTGCTGACTAGAGTTCACTGAGAAATTAGCTACAGGACATTAGAACTGCAAGAGATCTCATCTAACAGTTGTTTTTTTGTGTTCATGGTAGCTGTCAGTAGCTAGTTTTAAGTGTTCATTTGAGTTTTCTTCTGAAACAGGTTTCTAACTAAGCTGCAATGACAGAATCATTCCTCTAACAGTGAATCTGTGTTAAAAATGAAGATGAGAGATTTATACAGTAATATTTAAATGTTATATTTTACTCTGCATAAAAGAGGGGCTGACTTAGATCTACTGACTGCCCACAGTGTGATGCATTTTATACATGAATCTCGGGCAATTTTCACATGCTAGGGCTGTGCAGAAAATGACTAAACAACTCAGTAACAATTTAGTACTCATGATTAGTAAGGTATATTGATCACTGCACCCTCTTGAAATATTAACCAAGCCAAAAATGAAAAGCGATATAGATGTTTCAGCCCATATTTCAGTCTTCACATCACAGATACTTTTGTAGTTTCACAGCAGTGTAAGGAAGGGAAGTGCCCAAGCCTACGTATGAAAAAGACAGAAAGGTGAAATTAGCATTATGAACCTGGAGAAAGAGGTATTTCAGGCATTTATTTGAAGTATGCTGGCGAGAAGCCTTGTCTAACAAAAAGATCATTATGTCTTTCCTTAAAGAAACTAGAACAGAACACAAAGAAAAATTATCCTTGTGTAATAGCAATGTAATGCCACGTAAACAAATCATGTGCTGATAACATGCCATTTTGAGTAAATTATATATAGAACATTGAATTTGCAGAAGACATTTATAGAGACCAAAAATAGCACTCAGACATCCCAGATTTGCCTGTGTAAAATCCTGTACTTTGCAGTATAAAATTAAAGATGAGAATAACTGGCTCAGACACATAAATCAAAATCTCACATAGAACAGCCAAACCTTAATTTAGACCAGCTTGCTACAGCAATTTCTTTATCACCAACAAGACAATGTCTTCAGAGCTACAGTTATCTTAGTCCTCAACCAGCTATTTTTCGGGTCAGGAAAAACACTGGAAAAAGAGAGCAAGCACTGTGTGCAGGAATGCGGAAGCACTGGACTAACTATAGCTGGTATATTTCAGACGGGTCAGAAATGTCACTTTTTGAATCTGGAAAAGATCATATCCGGATACTTTCAAAAAAGAAGAAACACATTCTTGTCCATCTGAAGATCATGTATTTTTTAAATTTGTTTTTATCTACAGTGATGGTTAGGTTTGGAAGAGAACATTAATTAACACACATTTCCCAGATAAAATGTTCTTATTATGCTATGATATCTAGAGTCTTTGAGGGAAAACATGAATTGAATATGGTTGGGGAGGAGAAATTGAAATATTTGAATGAGTTATATAGTGCTCTGTAAGGATAGTTCTCAAAATGCGTGTGGATTTCCTCCTGCAGCTGTTTCTGACAGCTAAGTGATGAGTATTAAGAATTCCAGAACTTTCTAAATGCATTTGCTGTTCAAATTTTTTGAAATTTCTTCAGTGAACAACTCCCGTCAACAGTGAATTCATTGCCATATAGTGAACTGTGAAGGACAACAGTTTATATTAGTCAAACAATTCGATTACTGTCATGTCATTGTGCAAATCACATGGTATTACTCCTGCCTCCAATTACATACTTAGTTCAATAACTGAGGTGACATCATAGTGATTTTTTTTTGTTTTAGTAGCTGGTGAAGCAATTCAAGTCTTTGTATTGAAAACTCACTTTCACAAATCTCCATGTGAGGATCAAGGACTTGAACATTCATGGACAAAAAATGTAAATGAACCACAGGCATGTGAACTTTAACTCGTGATACACTCCGTAGAAGAGACAGGATAATAATGCTCAGTTCTATAGTACTTTAATGTACCGGTACTGTACACTGGAAGAGGTAGAGCAAGGCTCCAAATTTTGCCATGACTTTTCTATTTTTTTCTCCTGAGAGGTTGATGCCAGGACAGATACCAGATTTTGTTGGAAAACCCAGGATGATGGAGAAGGGCAGCCAGCATGGCAGGCACAGGAGACCTCGCCAGCCACGCGCCCCTGCGAAACACGCAACCGACTGCGGGAAACCGGCGCAGCCTGAGCAGCTTTCACATCAAAAGCCATCAAAGCGCTATTGCACGTGCAGTTGAATCCCACGAGGTGGCAGTTTGGGATGAAGGGTAATATGACCAAGCACTGGCCCCTGCCTGATGACAGGGTCCTACTGATGACACATGGGCTGAGCCTACGGTCAGCATCCCGTGAAGATGCATCAGGAATTTCTACGGCTTAAATGGCTCACAATTTGCAAATCCAGCTGCCAGCATGCATCCCAGATCTTCTAATAACTGGTCCACATGATTTCTGTGATAGGCCTTTGTAAACATGAAAAACGAAGCCAAACAAAAAAAATGTATACACTGCATACCAAATGTGAAACATTATACTAAAAAAAAAATTTAAACAGCTACTCATGCTTATGATCTCAGCTTTGTCAGGGGTCAGTTAGCACAGGATAATCGTCCATCCTGTCTTCCACTACCCTATGTCCTTAATTGCATTGTTAGCTCTAAATGAGCTTTTACAAAGGATTCATTTGTACCTTTAATGCACTCGTGCCACTACAGCTGATAGAACACACGCTCAGATTTACATATCCATAGACTGCCATTAACACATGCTAATTCAGGGCTAATTCAATAAATTGTTTGCAGGGTAACAATTCCTCAAAGTTCATGAAAGCCTAGGGCAGTCTGCTTTCCTTCCCTTCCCTGAGGGCTCAAGATACTTATTGTACTTCTGCACTGGGAAGCCTTTTTGCCAAAATGCCATAATTGCTGCAACCAGTTTCTTTTTATTATGCGGCATTTCCACTCCATGAATGTATCGCTTCAATGAATTCCCTAACCAGCTCTGTCTGGTTCAAATCCATGAACCTACACTTATGATAAGATAATGAATGCACACTCATCGAGCAGAACCATATTGAAAGTGCTGTGGGCAAATGTACAGTACAATAAATTTTGTTAAATGAAGATGATTTATTTTTAGAGGCCTATCACTTCTCTGAAGGGGTTATTCACTCATCCGGCCTCAGCATGCACCACAGAGGGAGGCTTTTGGCCACTATGTGTTCACAGAGATAAAAGTAAAGCAGCAAATGTAAATACAGGAAGCATTAATGAATATGTATATATTGGGATAGTATTTAACTGGTGACAGCTGCGAAAGGGCACAACAACATGCAAAGCTGATTTGGGTTGATTCATATGCTATCATAAAAGTGTAGTCAGTCATTTACATCATGCCAGCCTAAAATTTAGATGGTTAAAACAGTAGTACAAACCATTAATTTTACACAGATCTGCACGTTTTAGTGACTTAAACCAGAGGGGTGAGAAGGCTCAATATTATTTTTAACTCATGCGAATCTATATGTATATACAGTGGTACAAAGTATTTCTGCCTCACTTTTCCCCCATAGTAAAAAAAGAAGGAAAATAGACCTCCCCACCTCTTCTTTGACTATCAGATAAAACATGCTTTATGTCCAAAAATTGCCATGTTGCTACTGATGGTAACAAAATGCAGAAAGCATCTTTCTGAAATATGCAGTGCTTTGTGTCATTATTAGATTAAGAATACTTGGTAATAAGACGAGTGGTAGGTGAATAAAGTAATGGCTGGAACCAAGTTCAGCTCTTGTTTGATACTCTGATCTGGAGAGTTTCAGGCCCATCTTGTCACACACTCTGGAAAAGCTGATGATGGGAACGTCACAAAAGACTGAATGTCCAGAGTGTGTCTTACCGAGGGCTGTGAGACAACCCACAAAATGAGCCTATTCTGCTTGTTCTCTCGACAGTACCTGCTCAGGCAGGGTGTAGCACCACCCAGGTTCACGTGGAAAACAAATTCCCTGATCTTGCTCAGCCTCTTAGGGCAGCTTTTATGCAGGATCCTATTCCAAAATGTCATTAGGGCTTCCATAACAAATGACATTACAATCCATTACAATCAGAAATGAATAATGGACATTCCCCAAACAATTTCTGACAAAAGAACAGATTTTTCTATGTGATCTGCCCATCCTGGAAAAGTTTATAGCAAGGGTCCCTGTGTCTCATCGGAAGCCGAGTCCTTTGCTTTTTCTCTAGCTGACAGTCTGTCCAAAGCAGGAATGTCAGCAAATCGTAGGCAGCATGACATATTGCCTAACAGAGGAGAATTCATTTGGGAACAAGCAATAAACTGAGTTCAAATCTTCATTGTGCCGCACAAATCAGATCTGCTATATAAGGCGATCCCTCTTAACAATAGTAAGCTTGGACCAGCTGCTAAATTGCTGTATTTAGACGCATAGAAAAATTCACTTGTCCCTCTATCTTATTGTTGCTAATGAATGACCACGAGCTCATATTTAGAATACACAGAGACATCAATCCCACCAGTTATTTAAGACTGATATAGTGCAGTCTGATACATAATTTTAAATCATGTTTCAGCAATCTGATCTGCTACAGATCTCCCATTGCTATTTTTAAACTTAGTCCTTCGTGTTCTGATCTTCTGTGTCGATCTATCCATTTCCTTCCAAGATTTCTCCTAGCGGTTCCTGCCATCAAGCTGTATGACTCACTTAACACTCAGAGAAAGATGAAAACTGCCTTCAGGCAGCTTGGGCAAATTAATAATCTTCTTGAAGGGTGAGAGGGTCAGCTAATGCCAGAGTCGCAAGTGCCTGTACATACATAAAATCATTACTAAGAGTATTCAAAAACTGCTCCTTGGTAAGGCCAAGAGCATATTTTAATGGTTCAACTGAGTAAAGTTCCCATAGCTCAATCACATCCAAGATGCCTTTGATGACCCTAGACCTGAATACATTAATATTAGCATTGGCTGCGTGAGATTAAAATGATGTCTTGTAACACAGGAGGCTCAAAGTGCAGCAAAAAGCTACATTTAACTTCTCTAGAATTCTAGTACATCAGTAGCTCAAAAACAGGTTCTATGAAGTTGATACGGACAAATACTTTCCCACTTGAATTCCCACAGGTTTCCTATCAACCATTCATGCTTATAGTCAATGCCATAAAGTTCTACTCATGCAAATAAACTCTTCCTTCTGTCTGCTACATTTCTAGATATGGATGCATCTTCTCCCTTGAATTGATCATAAAAATCAGCCTCCCTAATGGCCTTTCATTTAAGGAGAACAGGCAGCACTTAGGAGCAGTGAAATGGGAGTCAAGATGTCTCTTTTCTGTGTGAATATTGAAGTGGTGAAGATGCAGTGATGTGCATTAGATCTCTATTCTTCTACCCAAAGGAAAATAAAATTATGGTGCTTGCCTACTTTGCTGCTGAAGAGCTATCCATGCAGTTTGCCTTAACAGCAAGCAAAAGATACTGAATTATGCTGAGCCTGGGGGGAGAAGAAGAGAGGCCTTTGTTTAAGTACCAGATAACACATGGATTGTTGTTAAACAAAATTTAACAAAATAAATTAGAAATTGTAACTCTGAACTCTAAGAGCTACTTTAAGAGTAGGAACAAGCATACAGGTAATTTTTCTAAAAAGAGCCAGTAACAGAGGAAATCATAGTCCTACATCCTTCTGAGTAGAGATGGCATCTGTAACTGTAAGAAAGGGAGTTGGGAATCTTGGCTTTTTGTGTTCTGTGTTCACAAACTTAAGCAGTGGAAAAGTCATACCTTGCTCTTAAAAATGAGGGTACAGATAACTTCAGATTTCACTAAATGAGTATTGAACTTCAATATTCTAAACATCAGTGCATGAGAGCTGAAAAAGACCCAGGTGAAGTAAAAACCATGCCTGATAACAGCACTTAGCAGTAATAACATGATGTCATTCTTCTCATATCATTTTCTCTCACCTTTATGAACAACCAAGGCCATTTTATGTACTAAGAGTATAAATAAGTAGTTAGACATTTTCATCATTAAGGCTGACTGGCTCTAGTTTCTCTAAAGCTATCCACAACCATGAAAAAGCTTTATTCAGTTTTATGTCAAAATGTTCTTTTTTTCTCCAAATATTCCCAAAGGAAAAAGCTCTGGATTTTTTATTATTATTATTTTGAAGCAAAAATTTTATAAATTCATCTTTTACAATAATATGAAATTGTAAGTAGTCTTAAATTACCTGGAACCTAGGACAGGGACCTTGAACAGTTAAAATTATTATTCAAATTGGGATCAATACCAAGCAGTCATTGTACTTACAGCAAAGAACATAGAACAGAAAAATAAATTTAAACCTGTCAGGAAATAATATATAGTAAACAACCAAACCACTGTGTCAAAAGCTTTCCTTCCACTCAGGGAACTGGTCAACACTGACTGTGTCCCTTGGTGCGTATCATCCTAATCCAGTTGCTTCTAACTTAAGTTTACAAAGAGTGGAGAATCTAGAAAAGTTACCAAGAACATTTTAATGAATTTAAATAACATGGAGGTTAGAATGATTCCTGATTTCTATAGATGATGCTTCAATTTAAGCCACAAACATAGGCCTGGAAGAAAAGATGGCAAAGAGATTTTTAATTATAATAGTACCATCCCCTATCAAGTTTTTCTAGAATTGTGGAGAAAGGCAGAAATAAATATATTCTAGTTTAACTAAACATTTTCTAGATGTTTGAGACCATTTAATAAGACAGCTGAAACAACTCTAGGAACAGAGGTTTAGTGAAGCAGGTAATGACATTAATCACAATGAGAAAAACACTGATGATTACAGCTCTTGCTGTACTCTGCCTGTGTAATTCCTTGTGAGTACAATTAATGATCAGCAAACATGAAGGGCCTCTGAAAACTGTAATTCTCCATTCATTCAAACGCTGACTGAGCTGACTTCAATCCAGCCTCAGCATAAATGATTCCTACTTTCCTGTGACCCACTCCTACCTTCTATCGGATGCTCTCGCTGACTCTCCTTTTCCTTTCTCTCAATTCCCTTCCCTATTTAATAAAAAGGATAAGCCAAAAGTTTTGCTTCAGTATGGATTTCAGGACGGCACTGAATTTTATTAAAATTATTTTTGCTCTTTCAGTGAAATCACCTCTGTACACAAGCTGGTGCAAGGGATACAGGAGTTGCCCATGACACCACATTAGGACTACAGCAATGGAATGAACAAGTTCCTCTTGCCTTGCTTTGGAAGATTAGGATCAAAGATTTAAATTTTTTCTACTGAGCTTCATATAGTAAAAACTGTGTTGATGAAAGGACCTAATTCTTGTATTTTTAGATGGCAAAAAAGAAACAAAATACTGCTCATACTTGTTCTTTTTCAAAACATTCATTTAAATCATTTAAATCAGTAAGAGAAAGTAGTAATCACAGAAGCACACATCACAAAGCACAGAAGCACATAAAATGATAACTTCTATGATAATCATTCATATTACATGCAACAATGTAATTAGACTTATGAAGGAGTATTTGTCAAAACACCCTTTAGAGCTATTCTGCTCCACGTGTGTATCGCTGCCCTCTGCTGCACACAGCAATACCAAAACCGGTACAGGATTTACGAGACTGTCTGCAGCTAATGGGCAGCCTGTAGGAAGTTCTAACGCAGGGCCATCCAGCAGAAAAAGTTAAGGAAATTCATTCTTCAGTGAATCACAGAAAACAATAGTTTGGGATGTCAAGTTCCTCTATTCTGTCCCATGCCTGGATACAAGAGGTTTAGTTAAGCAGCTGTGATCTCTATGTCCTTCCGCAAAGCAGGCTGCAAGCACATACGAATTGGCTCTTTATCCACAAGCAAGTGTTTATCACCACCCCAAGGCTTTCACTGCGCAGAATGTGAGCAGGGAATTTTGGTTTTCTTTTTAGCTATACCTTTCTCTTTGAATACTACTTTAATACATAGCACAGGGCAGCCTCTTCCTCAGCGCCCAACTGCTCAGCACAACCCGGGAGCTGCTGCTGCCCGCTCAGAGCTCGGCCGCCGGCCTGTGCAGGGGCTGGGAGCTCTGCACGGGCTCCCGTCCCCAGAACATCCTCAGCTCCTCGGCTGGACGCAGTGCCTCTGCAAGCAAGCGTGCCTCCTACCCTCCTCTCTGCAGGAATGCGCTGTGCAGCACAACAGCAACAGCACAGCATTTCTGTGGACCGCAGTCAGTTCTTATCCCTTGCAAACATTGCTTCGTTCCTCCTCCTCATGCTAAGCTACACATAGACAGAAACCTGGAAGGACATGGGTGAAGGTCTGCACATCAATATGGGATAAATGCTGTATCTTTTAGCTGTGACATGCTTGGTCAGTTTGGAAGCTTCGCTCCTTCCAAGAGGCTGCTATATCCATTTTTCAAATATAAACTGCTCCTCTGCTTTCATCCCATGCATTTATTCAAGCAATGTCCTTTTTTGACTTCAGTAAAGACAAATTAAAAACTGAAGGATGAATCTAGCTGACCAGTGTCTATAATCAGATGCTAGTTAGGAAAATAAGGCATTTTTACTTAGGCTGCCTGTCACTTAATTATTTAATCATAATTCCAAAGGACATTAAAAAATAAAATTCCATTATAAAATTCAATACATTAAAACTCCATTATAAAACCCAGTTTTTATGCTTTTATAAAACTCATTCTACATATAGAATATGTAGAATACTGTTTTAACCACAGCAGTTAGAAATATTAAAGATAATTTTGCGGGACAGCAACATATAACCCAGTTACGCAAATAATCAGTATGATTTTGCCTATTCACATGGACAAGAATGCATTTTTTTTACAGAAGATCAGCTGGGATAAATAAAGTTAGTCACTCTGGAAACGCCTGTCATTCAAACGTGCTTCAGTTGATGATAATCTGTTATAAAAATGTGCACAATTTAGCCTTATTACACTTTGAAGTTTAAGCCTACTGAGGTCGGTTTTTTTGCCAATCATTTGCTATCAAACTTCCTATTAACACCAGCAAGACTGTTATTTGAGAAAATATTTTTTTCTGACCCAAAAAACTCAAGGATGTTTTTGACTCTCTTGCAAAATAAAAAAAAATAAAAATAAAACAGTACAGTCAACATTCCAGAGGTCATTGCCTCCGTTTCTGGTATCACAGAGATGCCTGGACAGAGCTCTCTTTCTGATTAGACGCTGTTGAAATAGAAAAGACACTGTATGAGAGAGAACACATGCAGAAATTAATTAAAAACTGGCAAGCATCACGGATTCAGGAATGTGTTCCTTACTTGAGCTCTAGCATGTCAAAAAAGTCAGGATGTTTAGATCCTGCTCTCATGGGCATGCCAAAACTTGAGGAGATAGATATCCTTTACCCGGCACAACCAGTGAACTGAGCCAGCATAAATACCTGTGGACAGCTAGACTGAAATGATGGCAAATACAGCCAATTTCTTTCATATAATATAGTCTATAGTTTATAGTCTTCTATACTATAGAATAGTGTGTAATTATAACACACTATAGAATAGTGTGTTATTCTATAGTATAGAATATACTTTCATATAGTATATTCTTCATATAGAATATTTTATGGAGTGTATTGAATAGTAAGATTTTTTTTTTTCTAAAATAAATTACTCAACAGTAAAAAGTAAAAATTGCAATACTGCATAAAAATATGAAATAGTTCCCACATCTTGTGGAAAGTTAATGAAAATTAAGAGTTTCAGTTTGATTTGTAAATATTATGCAAGTATATTTTTTATCAATCAGTATAGGTTAGTCCAGTCTGAATGATAAAATATGTGAAATATGAAATATTTAATATGTCAGCAATTTTATATTTCAACTAATCCATGAATGCAAATTTTATTAGAAATGTAGTGTTACTGGAAACCTAACATTAGAACTAATCTCTGCAGCTACAAGAATGAGAAAACACTTATGGTTTATTTCTTTGAATTTCATATATATAACATTAAATGTAATAAAGCATACAAGCAATATTGCAACAAGCATTCAAAATATGCAATAAAATATGCATATACTCTGAAAATGAATATAAATTAATTCCATTATTTAGTACCGTGAGTATATAATTTTTATTAGTTATCTATGATATTCAAATGAAGAATTTTACATGAGTATGCCAAATAAGCATTATTTTCAAGATAGGCTTCAAATAGCAGTTTCACTGATAAGAGTTAGAGTTGTATTACTATATTATTGCTAAATGTTTTGGAAATTTATTAACAAATACATTTAAAAACTTGAGATATTTCGTGAATGTCAGCTCACCTGATTATTCCCTTTTAGAAATGCTTCTACTCACTAATCATTATTTGATAATTATTTATAATATATAATATATAATTTATTTATTTTCTGGATAAAGATATTCAGTAACCCACTTCAAAAGAGTAATTGACAGTACAACATTCAGATACCTAATCAGGCATCACATGCTGATTTTATCAGAATTTATCAGATAACCAACTCGGCAGTGAAATTCACTTCAGGTGGTAAAGTCCAGCAAAAGGCTGCTTGTACACTCCACTTTTACTGAAAAAGGGAGGGTGAACATTGGTGTGCGCTCGTTATACTCGAAATGAATTGCATCAAGAATGGTCAGTTTGTTAACCCCACTCAGCTTGACATTTGTCCACATTGAAACTGAACTCTGTGCAAACAGCCTGGGTAAAATCTTACGTATCTCCTAATTCCCACCCAAATCCTCCGCGTAAGTGATACCGTCGTTACACAGCACATTCCTGAGTCCAAGTCCTTGATCTTGCCCACTGGACTACCATACCTCTCTAATTCAAGGACTGCAATTGCTTTTTCAAATTAGACCTATCATCTCAGTAGTGATTAAACATTGTGATGATAGCAGGTTGGCAGACCCTGTGAAATCATTACAGTCTCATTCCAGTTCATAAGGAGTAATTGTCCATGTCACAAAATAGCATGATAAACCCAACCCTAATTCTGGCCTGGTGAGATTAACCACAGAAAGACTGATGGCTCCTGCAGAAGTTCACAGCTTAGAGCTCCTTCACGCGCTATTTCTGCTACTAGAACTGAATTCTGCTTCTGGAGCCTCCCCTCTGTCACTTTTCATGGGTATTAAATTGATTTGAAATTCCTTTTTTAAAAACAAAATCAAAATACTGTAATTCTGATCATTCGACATTATCACTCTAATCTCATCTAACCGTAATTAAAACATTTTAATTACACAATTTTGTATGCCATGATTATAGAAACAACTGATTCTCAAGGAATATACTCTAAATCATCTGAGCACTAATTCACGTGTATTGTTTTTAGAGTGGTTGCTATAAATTGCCCTCTGGACATTCTGCTTACAGATTCATGCTCTCTTTCAGTACATACGAAGGAAAGGGCAAGATCAGAACTCTGCACTTGGTGTGGTTAAGGTCTATGGGATCTGCACCTCCTCAGTCAGGGACATGTGTCTACACAAGGCAATTTTGCGCTGTGCTAATGAGTCACCATACACACGTTATGTATCAATGTAATATTTCCTAGTGACAATAGATGGGTTTGCAGAAGACATTACTAGATACTCTCTAGANCAGCGGCAATAGATGGGTGTGCAGCAAGTGTTTCCAGAAGACATTACTAGATACTCTCTAGAGGGACAATATTCACAGCACACGCTGCATTTGGGCTTAAGAACCCAGTCAGAGCTTAAATCAGATAGTGTGAAGCACTGTACGATCACGTAAGAACATCTAAAGACATATTAATGAGTTGAATTTTGTCCAGTGGATGTAGCAGCTGTAAGATCCAAACTAGAAGAGATCATTGTTATATACCTGAATAAGGTTTCTGGCTAACAGAAAGTTTCCTATATATATTTCTGAATATGTTACAAATGATGGAAATACTTGTGAGTGAAGTTCCTTACACTTACAAGATGCTCTACTGCATGTGTGTTTATTAATAAACATAAATAAACAGACAAGTATTGTAGCAGCTTCCAAAGAAAGGTAGCACAATGCTACATGTTATATGTGCAGATGATGCAAGCAAAAATAAGGTAACTGCTTAGACTCATCTATCAGGATTATCCTCACAGAAGGAAAGATTCCTAGGCTAAGTCCCACTTACTGAAAGGAGAGTAAAGGAATTCAAAGTAAGGGCTGCCACTCTTTGCATTAACAAATGTGGTCTGGCAGAAGAGTTATACTGTGAAAAACAGCCATTTCCATGTGACAATCCCTAGAGCATTAGTGTCACAAATGTTTGTCTTTATGGTAAAGAGCATTCAGCAGTAAAAGTAAAAGAAAGATCTGCAAGCAGACTAGGTATGTATATACCCAGAATGGAGAAGTGCTTTGTATTGTCCTTCTTTCAGATGGCTCAAGCTAGGAAGTTTTTGTTTTAACTGCTGTTTTCAAATCTGTAAGATGCTTCAACATTCAGACAAATCCTGGGACGTTATTGGGCTCTGGAAGCATTGTCAAGACAATTTTTTGTCATCACAGCTGTGTAGCTCTCACAACTGCTTCCTCCACTGTGCACTTTATGTTTTGCACACACTTAAATTTGATAAAGCAACTTTAAAGAAAACCATAAATATACATATAGTATGCATAGACAAAATTTGTGATAAAATAAATGTAAAGGTTTAGTTTAGAGCTTTTTGTTCTAGTATTAAAATTTTCTTTGTATATTTGGTGTATATTTGTATATTTGGTCATGATCTTAAAAGTATTGGCAAAAAGTAACAGGTTGTCAGACATATAA
Source organism: Crypturellus undulatus (assembly GCA_013389825.1). NCBI lineage: Eukaryota > Metazoa > Chordata > Aves > Tinamiformes > Tinamidae > Crypturellus > Crypturellus undulatus. The sequence goes on from VWPW01022691.1 coordinate 42,534, forward strand.
ACTTCAATCTTGACAGTGTAACAGAATCCAGACTTGCAGTCCAGATACAAGCACATAAAGACACTTTCAGCAATACAAACACCTGCAGTTCTTAATATTAATATGGATTTTTACTGTAGGATTAAGTGCTCTTCCTTTTTTAATTAGCATTTATAACACAAACAAAATATCACCTAATATGGTATTGAAAAATAAAGGGACATAAAATATTATACTCTCAAAAAGCTAATATTTAGGATAGGATTTATTTCGCCTACAGAAAGCCTAGGTTTCTAGTTCAAGCTGCACACCTTGTCTCCTTTCTTTTTATTAAAGACAGATGTCTCCTGAGTGACTGCTTCATCCACCTGTCTCGGATATTTGGCATGGGGTGAAATGCACTCTGGAAGTATCATTTTCGCAGATTGTTGACAAGAAAAAAATAGCTTAAGCTAATTTTTATTTTGAATTCTTTTCACGAAAGATGACTCAACCTTTAACCTTTGCCTTCTCTTCAGATGAGAGCTATGGAGTTCCTTATTTTTTCTCAGCTGATTTTCTTACTTACACGGAGAGAAATTCACCTGATATGTGAACAAGTAATATTTTGCATAAGTTTCCACCAGAGAAGGTTTATGGAATATACTTTGGACATGGAATATACTTTGATTGACCTCCATATTTAATTTAAACAAATGGAAAATCGTGAAATTTTATCATTCTAGAAGATTGATCTTTCTGACTTCTAAAGGAAATATATCTAAAGGGCAGTGATAGGAAATCAAACTGCCATCATAAAACCTTTCATATGTTGAGTCTTTCATTGACTTCACACAAATTATACATCCAGACATGTGGTTAATTTCAGTGAAGATATATGTATCACATCTTGATCTACTCACACTTTGTTATTATACTAGACAATAATATTCGAATAACTCAGAGCCAGCTTCAAACCCCTTTGAAGGCTCTGCTGAATCTATAAGCAATGTTTTCTACCACCTTCCATTGACCAAACATCCTCTCTGATACCTGATGCCTTCCTGAGGGTGCGTCTTTGTCTTGTCCACGATAACCCACTGGGATATGCCCTTTGAGGAGCCCCTCATTGACGTACAGCGGCGCAGTTCACCTTGCCAGCAACACAATTCATGGTGGGACATGTTGGCCTGGGCTTTGTAGGACATGAAAATTGTCTCCTAGACGCCAGATGTGCTGCTGGTGGCTTCCCACAGAACAGGGAGCTCACGGTAATTGCACAGTTTTTCCCCAACCGCGCTGAAGGTTTCCTGAGCTCCTGATGTCCTCACACGGCCGGCCGTGCTGTCGCAATAACACGGAGGGTGTTTGCCCGCAGGACAGTGGAAGATCATCTGCCTGTTCAAGAAGGGGACCTTTCCCAGGCTCTAGTGCTGCGGTGTGCCTGGCACAGCCAGAAGGAAATGCAACTGATAGGAAGAGAGAGGCAGTGAACTACTTCACAGCATTAGGTTTTCCGTAACTGTTAAGTACGCATATTTCCTTTACTATTTTTTAGCTTAAAACTTACCATTAAGGTAAAATGACTCCTAGTCAGCTTTTGCTGCAGAGTGAGCAACGCTCAGTTTATTAAAATGAATGACCCCATGAAAAAGCATTAGCATTTGGCAATTTTCGAGATGTAATGAAGCATAATTAAAATGATTAAGAAATAAATTGAAAGAAAATAGTTAAATGGTCTCTGTGTGAAATCCTGCAGTGACACACGAAGCCTGCAGCAAGTCTCAGCTATTATGTTATTCCAAAGGTTCCTGCAAGCCCCTCAGCAGTAGGGAATAGTGACAGATACCATGCTAAACAGTATCAATCATTAACTACTACCTACCGGAATGAGCTTTAAACGTAACTCTTACATTGCTGCATGTAATCTTAGATGCTACGGTGCAAACACTTCTTAAACAAAATCAGTGTGCCTGGACTTCATCAACATATTTACCAGGGCCAACAACATCAATCCATATTTATGTAATCTGAGGAACTCAGCGTTACAGCTACTGTGACTCCTCTCAGGACTATTTCCTAATGCGATGATGTGTGAGCTCTTGATTTACCAAACTATCAGCTAGGCTGGGATTTTCTTCATCTGAGGATTTGCAGATTGATTACACTATGCTCCTCTATGAAACCTCTGCAGATAGACATTGCAGGAACACCCAGGCAGCATACAAATGACAAATGCAGTAAATGGCTACCTGGTAGGTGTCTGTGAAAGTCCACGAGAAGTGTGCTAATGCAACACAGGCAAGAAGAAAACGGTTGCTGATGTTAGACAACTGCAAATGCAAGCAAAAATTGTTAAAGGCAGGCCAAGCGACGAGCAAATTCTTAATGAGATATCCTCTCAGAGTATGAAATTCTAACTGTCTGCTCTGGCTTATATCTAGGGTGTGTATTAGACCATTTACAGCACATATGAATGAAACAAAAGGTTGAACTCAGCAAAATATGTCCGTAAAGGTGAAAGCAGATCTGGAAGTCTGTGCATGAGCCCAAGTGGTGCAGAAAGGCTTAAATAAGAGTTCAGCTACTTCAAGCATCTTAACAAAACACAAAGTAATATCACAGTGCAACAGACTCACAAAGCTGTATTGTCAAACCATTCTTCACACTTAAAATTCCTCGTAGTACAGCCTCTAATGACTCTCTAAATAAAAATGTTCAGTGAAGAAAAATGCTGTCAGTCAAGCAGAACTACAGACATCTGTGTTCATTTATAATAAATAACCTAATTTAACTATATAGAGAGATATATTAGGAAAATTCCATGTAGCTGGAAAATGCAGAGAAATAACCTGACACCAGAGTCGACCCCTTCTGCAGTATCATCAGCGGAGGATGCAAAGGTCGTTCTCAGCTAGTTTGAGGCAGGTTTCTTATTGATTGTTTCTATGCCAAAAAGAAATCAGATTAAAATAAAAAGAGTTTCTTAGTCCCAAGCAGAGATGAAAAATAGCTCTTTGGAGGAACAAAAGAAAGGCATTCAGAATTACTGTATTGTGCCAAACGCAGTCCATTTCAGCTGGTTTTGAAAGATTCATTCATATAAGCATAAAAGAAGACTAGGACAGAGGTATAATAATGTGGTCTTTTTGCCTAAAAGTAGGTCATTAATATGAATATTAGATGAGATTAACAATGTCACATAATTGTTTTGTTCTAGTTTGGATTATTTTGTGCAAATGTCTGTTTCCCCTCAAATCCAAACAGTAAAGAATGATCTTGAAGCCTCAAATTCCCTCTCACTGTGTGCCGCCCACCTGGAATCCTCTTGCTCTCTTTGAACTGAGTGAGTGCCCTGAAAGACGAGCTCTGAAAAGAGGAAGGGAATCTTCATTCCTAGGGAATTCACACTTCAGGGGAAGTGCCATCTTTCAACAGGATTATTCTTCTGGAAGGAAATGTAATCTAGCCTTGCAAACTATGTCATATGGCTGCTTTTCCCAGCCACAATTCTCATTCTCTTCCTAATCATAGGACAAGAGCCTCCCTTCCTTCTTAACCAACCAGTCACTTAGCTGATATTCATGGCCATGTCTAAGGGCTACAGGATCCAACTACCATCAGGAATTGGCAGTGCTTTTAATATTTAAAATGACCTGCCTCTTCCAGGTGAGATAAACCATACCCTGCTTTAAGATGCATTTTCAAAGCAAACATCACTTTAATAAACAGTGCCCTTTACAGAAAAGGAGAATTTTGCATAAATCTGATGATTTCATCATGTTCTGGGTATACTGTGTTGCCCCGTGAGTTCAGCTCTGTTCAGAGGATCCCCACTAAGCCTGTGAAGTTCTCTTTAAAATTCCAAAAATAGCATCTGAGTGAGAGAGTGTTGCGCTGATTTAGGACTGTCTCTCTGCCCAGAGATAAATTTCACTGTAAGTGCATTCATTATTTACATTTTCAGACATGAACCAAAAATCTAGCCCAGATATTTCATTTTTATTAGGTTGGGCTCTAAAGGGTAGTACTTAAGCTGCATGTAAAATATTGTCAAGTTCACTTAAATCTTATTTTGTTGCATTTGCAGAATTTATAATTGACTAAACATGCAAAAGAGGAGGTAGTGGATTTTTCAAAATATCAATGACCTCACACATCAATGAGATGTGTGCAAATTAGGTAGCCAATGCCTTTGGCACTTTCATATTTCTCAGCAGCTACAGTTTTAAATTATATATTTACTCAATCAAAATTCTTCAAATTATGTCAAAGATCTACATAAAGATCTTGATTGCACAACTTTGCATTATTTACATTATTTAAAAATTGAATATAGCCAAACACATCAGCAGATAGCTGCTTCATATTACAGAAGAATATTTAAATGCGAGAATTACTTGCTTCTTCATTTGCAAAAATGTTCTAAATATCTACATTTTTAGATGTTTTAATGGTATGCACAAATATTATATATGTGCATACCCATGTTTTATGCTAGCTGGATCTTAGCCAGTGCTAGAATATGAATATAAAAATTAAATTCTATACTTACTACTTATTTTCTTTAACAGGGAGCATTTAAATTTTGAATGTTATTTACTAATTTGCAAGTTGGCAGGAATCAAGGATACATGTGATTATCTTTCCAATGTCGTAAATTATGTTTATATATTGGAATATGATGAAGTGTGCTGTTCCACATTATTGTCTTTCATTTATCCATTAGCCATTCACACTGCACACCTTGTGCCCCAGTTTATTGTGTTTATAGCAAGATAACATGAATTAACTAAACGCAGAGCACATAAACACAAGTACTACAAGTCTTCGTTAATGTGCATTATGCACAAGCGCTTCCAGGGAAAGCGCTATGCTCAGTAATCAAGTTTGCAAAGTGAGGATCTCAACAAATGTTTGGCTGCCACACTGTAACACCCTCCACAGAAACGAGCATGTGAAAGGAGGTTTGTGTTAGGGAGTACCAAAATATTTTGTAACTGATATATTGATCCTGTAGTACTTCCATGGCAGCTGGAAATCCCCATTCTGTCAAGTGAGGGAGACTGCAGTCCCACAAAGTTTTACAATCAAAATTTTGGCAGGGAGGTTGGGGTAAGCAGCTGGAGAAGCCCGTTTGCTGGACAGTCAAACACAATACTTAAAATTCGCCACCTTCCACATCATTAACAAACTTCAAGTGTGTTCAAATATTGGAAGAGAAGGGTCTGGAGAACTGGCTTACATATATTTACACAGTATATATATGTGTTTTTCTCTATCATGATCCTTCAGCAGTTCTTTGAAGGATGAAGACAACATTTTATTTTTTTTTAATTTAATTTAATTTTTTTAAACTAGGTAGTGCAAAGCAGAACTGGAAGGAGAGACTGGACTGGAGACTTCCACCATGTCTTATCTTCAGGCAGCTGCTTGGCTGTGCTCTGCAAGCTGCATTTGACTGATGGGCCAGTGCTAAAAGAGACCTGTTTTATAGCTTTAGGACTGCTTATAACTGTTTTATAACTTTAAATAATAATATAATAATCAATAATATCTAATTAAATGTGTCAATAAATGGAGCTGGGCAGAAAATTCCATTTTACAGAAGACCTGGACATTACTGAGGGTGGTTTAGTTACAATTAGATTATCTTCAGAATTCCCTGCGAAATAAAAGGGCTATGGGCTGAGCAGCTCCTGGCTCCTGCTTGCTGAGTGACTGCCCGAAGCAGAACAGGGAGAACAGGGCAGAAATCACCCAAGTTCTGCCTGGGTCCCATCATATATTTGTCCTAGTTGAAGCATCACAATGAAACATGACACTTCTCTAAATGGCAAATTCCACTGAAAATATTTTTTCTGCTCATTTAATAATAATAACAACAGCAACAGCAATATAAACATATTATCTGAGGGCTGAGATGCCGCCTATTATGCTTCAGCCTGACAATATCTGTCAGTAGCATAAACACCTGACAAAGTATCTCCTGTGATAGCTGCGGACATCACTCCTGTAATTAAGCACTTATATCTGCCAAGGATGGGTAACAAGCTGGAACAGGAGCTGAACAAATTAGTGTTCAAGTATGTTTATCCTGCTGCATTCAGATGACTGCGGGTTTTTTTGCCTGACAGCACCAGCTGGGTTGGGAACTGCAACCACTGTTTATGTTGCGACGTGGAACAACTCAGCTTCCCCGCACCGGGTGAAATGTGGCTTTGGTGAGGAGAGGAGACACCATCTGCCCTGACAAGGTGCAGAATGCTGCGAGCGCTGCCTCTGCACCCTTGTACCCAAAGCTGTCTAGGATCCATGAGTGTCCTGTTGGGATGTGCAGCACCAGTATGGGGTCATGACGAAGATGTCTTTTCTTCCCTACAGGTTGTTCTTACAGTTTGAACCAAAGCAATGTAATGAAATGAAGTGCTTCTAATGACCTTTGTGGAAGCTTGATGTTAACAGGCCTGCTCTCCAGTGTATATTGGCTTTCACACCTGCAAAGACGCTATGCTGTTTTTCCTTTGCTTTTTTTCTTTTTTTTTTTTTCTTCTTTTTATCCTACTACCTAGGAGTAGTCACCTAGAGTGACTATGCCCCATTTTATTTGCTTCACAGAACCAAATGCAGAATAAGTCTTCCTTCTATGGGAATGTTATTCTGCTAAATACTAGGTTTTACTTACATGCTGATCTCTGTATGCTCCTTTGAAGAGATAGATATTAAAAAAAAAAAGACAACATAATTCTAAAGGGGGAAAAAAAAGGAATCTATTAGTGAGCCTGCTGGTGCTAAGGCAAGCTAGCTGTGAATCTGGCATCACCCTCTGCTTCACAACATGGACAAAAAGTACTCAAAGATTAAAGGACAGCAGCAATAGTCTTCAAGATGACCAGTTCTTTTAAGCTCCAAGCTTCTTTTAAGCCTGGCCAGGGAGCCAAGGAAGCTGCCATTAAAAGCACGCACTCAGTTTTCTTGAATGAGAACTGCCCCAGAAGATGCCCTCAAGGGAGAGGGCTGGTTCTGTGTCTCACTGAACACACACCTAATCCAGTGATTTCTAGGGCACCTTCCACCTCCCCCTGCCTGTGGTAAACAGGAGTCATAATCCAACAACAAACCCAGATGGTTGGCTGGCTTCATCAGGCTGCAAGCTGTATTACATGTGACTGAAAAGCAGAGCTCTGAAGATCAGATAATTCTACTGAACTTAATAAGGTCATGAGAACATGAAGACACACAAGTAAGAGCAGAACTAAATTTCTAATTCAAGAGAGAAATCATAAATTTCAGTTTTTGCAACAGTGACAATCTCTTTTTGCATTCATTCGGTAACACTTTTTCTACAAACAGGCAAAAGGAAATGGTATTTTTTAGACCAGCTATGGAAGTTAGGTGGAGAAATTATAATTGTTTCCAGACTTAAAATTCAGATTTCAAACTTTTTTTTTCTTATGCAGTTTGGAGACAAAATAGCTGAAGTTCTAATAAATCATAGGCTTAATAAACTAATTTTCTTGACTGACTAGACATTCAGGCTGCAGAGGCAAGAGACAGTCATTCCTACCATTGCTGTAGCCATCTGTTTTCCTGTGTCTCAGAGCTAGAATGATGGCTGATTAATGCACTTCACGCAAAAACATAGACTTTTCAAGAAGTGACCTATAATTATTTATGAATAGTTGTCTAATGAAGGAATTAGTCAGTCTATTAATATGAAGAAAGTATCACTAAGCATTAGTCAGCTTGCAAGGGAAGGCCAGGCACATTCTGGGTAACCTTTGAGCCTGTGGCAGCATGTAAGTATTGCATCTTGAAAGTCTCTGTAATGACGCTTCTGAGCCACTATTTCTGGCCCAGAGAGCACTTTTCAGGACCATGATTACAGGCAGCGTTACAGAAATAGTGACTCTTTTTTTGTGGGCAAAGGTGTTTTAAAATCTTTAAGTTGCCAGAACAGAGTGTACACAGAACCGCACACAGAGCCACACAAAAAGCAGAGATGGAAACCAGGCAAAAGCATCCTTTTTTTTTCCCCGGCAACATAGGCAATGGCTGTGGCTCATGCCATTCTGCATTAGGTACAACGCTGGAATTATTCTATCAAAATGCTTATGGACTGGCAGGGAAACGGGATAGGCTCTATCTACATGTATCTGAGACTTCACCTCTTGAGTTGTGGAGTGTCCCCCAGGTGACAAGGATGTTCACAATGAACTAGAAGCCGAGGGTCAGCAGTTAGGAGAGTGAAAAAGCACAGAATAAAAGGAAAAGAAATGCAGTGCAGGATTCAAGGAACAGTTTAATAGATGCTAAAAACTCCCTTCAGAGTGAGGATCGGTTCAATATCTTCAGGTACCATGACAGACACCAAAGTATTTGTGGTATTAATTACTTAGCTGTTCACTGGGCTTAGATTTTTCAGGAGAACTGATTGCTATTTTTCCATATTGTCTCTTCCTGAAACTATTTATTTCTCAGGGTGGCTTACAACAGTTCTGCTGTGTTATGCCCTAGCCTGTCTAGCTGTGGTAGTTCAGAAAGTGTCTGTTTAAGTGCATCAGCAAGAGCTATGTCCACAGTGATGTCTTAAGACCAACCTGGACTCTCTTGGAGCCAGAAGAGCTGTTCAGCCTTACTGCTAGCTGTCAGGGTACTCCTTAGGGACACCTCTGACATAATGTTGGCAAGGTTCCCCTCCAGGAAACACTGGATCCTTCCTAGGAGAACATGAAACCAATGGCCACAGCAGACGGCATTTGTAGAGAGCAGAAAGACTAGATCCTGACTAGAATTGTCCTAGCATAAGGACAAAAGCTAATAGATTTTTAGCCATGATTCAAATATACTCAAAGTAACAACATAATTTGCTGAGTCCTTTCTTTCTCTTTCTTGACCTTCCAGTAATTTTCCATTAGGCATCAACTGGACTTTTCCTAAATTCTAGATTTAAGCAACAACTCATTTTCTTTACAAAGAACTTCCAATTAATTCCAAACATAACATGCTGCTGTGTAGCGTGGAAACTCCTCATAGGAACTTGAGCATATTAAGTTGCTGTGCACGAGCGAAAGAGCCCACAGACAGCAAAGCTTTTCAAGTGCAAGGTTGGGTGAGAACTGAAACAGCAACAAAAAATTTGAATAGTCTATGTCCTCCCTGCTCTGAACTACTCTTTATTACTATCCCTTGAAGTCAGAATTTTAATGTTTTGTTTTTTTCTTTTTAGAGTTGCTGACTAAAAGTCTTACAAAGTGTAATGAAGCATGGTAAGTAAAAATTAAGTACAATTCTATTAAAACATAGAAGCCTACAAAATTGAATATATTATATTCATTAAGCCTTCTAGACCTTTTCGAGGAACACTCCAGAATTTAAGCCTCCACTGCATCCTTTTGAAAGTATTTACATGGAAGCAAGGAAAAAATCATAGAATCATAGAATGCCTAAGGTTGGAAGGGACCTCTAGAGGTCATCTAGTCCAACCCCCCTGCACACGCAGGGCCACCTAGAGCACGTGGCACAGGGCTGCATCCAAGCGGGTCTTGAAGATCTCCAGAGAAGGAGACTCCACAACCTCTCTGGGCAGCCTGTGCCAGGGCTCTGTCATCTCACCGGCCATTTCCTCTAGTCCTGTCGGTGGCCACCACTGAAAAGAGGCCAGCCCCATCCTCCTCACTGCCTCCCTTGAGGTACTTATAGACACTGATCAGGTCCCCTCTCAGCCTTCTCTTCTCCAGGCTGAACAGGCCCTGCTCCCTCAGCCTCTCCTCATAGGGCAGATGTTCCAGGCCCCTGATCATCCTCGTGGCCCTGCGCTAGATTCTCTCCAGTAGATCCACATAGTCCTAAATTATACATTAGAATAAGAAATTATTTCTCCAAACATCCCAAACTGTGGGGACAGTCCATCCATGGAATTTTGATTGGGATCATACTTATTATAGCTAAGATATTCTAAGACAAGTACTTCTTTAAAATGTTTAATGCAACTTTCAACATTCACTGCAATTCATAGATGGTTCATTTACTCACTTTATTTTACTTATAATATTATTTTACTTATTTATGATATATTTACTTACACATCACATCATTGTTTTATCAAACAACCTATAAAAGTGACAATTTTCCCTTACTGTCAGATAAAAAAAATATTATCTGTAAAATCATGCTTTTCCAATTCACCCATACTTTCTCAGCTCTATTATCTCAATTCTTCTGCTCTTCTGCTCAATGACAGTTGCAAGAGGAATAAACATATACTACAAGCCTTGCAAGCTTAACATTTTATTGTACCGTGGTGATTTAGTGAATTTCAGCAAGGGAACATTAAAGCCTTTCTATCAAATTATGGTCCTTATGTTTGATTTGAAGCCAGTTATAAGGCCAATAGAGTTGCAAAGGTTTAAAAGACTTGTTCTGTAAAAAAATAGAGAAGGCTGTCTCTTACACAATTAATGGCACATCTAAAATATTATCCAACAATCTCATAAACTCAGAGGATTACTTTACTTTTAGATGTCATGGGCCCCGAAGGATTCATTTGCTAACTAGCTCATGGAAATAATTAATGCTAGAGGTCATGTGATCTTTACATTAAAATGTCAGGAAAATAATTTTCTGAAAATCTCATTAGCACAAAGCAAAATAGTACACAATATAAACACTCACATTTTCCAGCCTAAATTTTCATTAAAGATTTTTTTATTTAAATTGGATAGCTTGAGTATATGTAAAAATGTGAATTAGTATTTAATTTTACAAGGTGATTCATAATCATATTTGAAGTTTTTTAAACATATAAACAAGCAATCATTCAAATGTTTGCTGATAGCGAAATTCTGCTAACCGGCTCAAAAGCTGAGGAAGAAAACATAAGAAGTTTTATGTCACTATAGAAGAAAGGTGACAATTTACTTCATGCTATTACAAGGCTTTTGATCTTAATTCAGCACCTCGTGCCCTCCATCTTGCAGGAGAAGCAGTTAAGAAAGTGCAGGGGATTCAGGCAGCTCAGTGTTTTATTGTGTGCAATGCAGACCAGCGTAAACAGCCATCTTCCAGTCTGTAAAGTCGGGAACTCCAGAGTTGTCAAATACCAGAGCTAATTCAGCAGGGTGAGTTTTATCTGAAGCCCGTGTTCGTGTGTGCTCTGCTATACTCTTTAATTACATGATCACACATTGCTTCTCCAACAGGATGCCCGCCTCAGGGCACCACATGGACGCGGCTCACATGCTGAGCAGTTAGTCAATATTTTGTTTTATCCTTGTTGTTTGAAGTGCTTTATTTACTGTATGCTACTCAAACCAGCTCTGAAAACTGACTTACTGCTATTCTCATAGATTTTGCTATGGTGCTTTTCACTATAGCATTTGATTACTTCAGATATATATTAACTTTGTGTTATTTTTGCAATGCATTAAATGAGGGAATAGTATTCACAAACAAATTTGTAATTGTGTTCACAACTTTGAACTCAGAAATAACCTTCTAACTGTGTAAGTCATGTTGTTATGATTCTGATGGTCTAGGTGAGGCAAAATTTGCAGGAAGAAATACTACTACCCTAGGATCAGAGGACTATTTACCAAGCACAATTCATTCCACCATAGCCACTTGGCATCATCTCAGCAATTTCCAATTTACCTTCATCCACTCAGACACCAGAGTCAAAAGTCCTTTTCAGAGAACATCTACCTTTGGACATAGGTGAGACAGATGTTTTTCTCTCTTTCTTAGCAGGTGCCTGGCTCAGGCCACACCTTCTATGTCAATATATAACACAACTAAAATTCGGAGATTTTCACAAGGGTAACAGACTTGATATCCCCAACATAAAAACTATTCTCTTACCAAAGTGTATATTTTTATTACTGTCTTACTGATAGGAGATATCAAATAACTCCTCATGTGGTTCCAGCACTATCAACAACTTGCCCTCTTCAAAACATGACGGCAGAAACTGCTCCGGACCTGGGGGCTTCAGTATTTCAGCTACTGTACATACCTGACCTACTCAGTGGGCCTTAACTGCCCTAAAACCTTCTCCCTGGAATTATAATATGAATTTTACCCAGACTAAAGCCCCACCAGGGCACCCGAGATCTCTCTCTGAGGTCTGTAATGAATTCTTCATTGCAAGCAAGCATCAAGGTACCACCTTATACGGAAAGGCTACAGCTCATGGTGTATGTAGCTCTTATCCTTGAAAGACCAAAGTTCTCCATAACACAGGGTGACAAGAGCAAGAGTATAGCAAATATTATATGCAGGCAGAAATGAGGCATTGATTGCTCTAAAAGAAAGATGAACTGGTTCTGGTGAACATTAGAGAAATAACAGAATTGATTTCTAAATCCTCCCTCTGTTCCAGCTGAGAAGTAAAACACAATTATGTTATTTCAGTATGTTTATGTTGTATAACTAAAATAAACCGATATTCCCTGATCAAATAAAAATAAAAAGCTCTACACAATTGTTCCATGAAAGACAAGTCCACTTCTATTTTGTATACAGCAAGTTTTATCCAAGCCTAGAAAACATAAGTGAATTATGTTTGCCTCTTGGACAAAAACATTAGAAAAAGTAGGGCCTGCTCCTACCACTTTGCTTCACACAAATAGATCTAGTGTGCAATGGAAACTGTAACATGAGGAAGACTCAGATGACTTGGCATTGCCTTGTTAGGAAATCATCCTTGCTTTTTCTACCTTACTAACACTAGTGTGCTTGTAACCCACAAGGGGCTTTGTGTTAAACTTCCTATTTTCTTAGGCTTGTGCTGTCTTTCTTTCCAAGCATAGATTCTTCTGTCATGCTTGGAGCATGGAGTAATGACTCCAAATGGAGTCCGACCTCTGGCATCAGTAGGATTTCTGATGTGATTTCCTATTACCAAACAATAATGGATGTGCTGGTGCAAAACTTGCTTTAGAAATGGTTGATCCAACAGGCTATTTACAGGTATGATAATACGAGGCTATTGGTCCCCTTCTGTGTTTTTATCTGCTCAGGGTTAAAAGCTTTAGTGAAATTTATGGCTATACTAATGGAATTTATTGTTATCCTAAAACAGTTATTAACGCCTGGAGTTTTACGAATCTAGCTAAATGATAACCTTTCTTATGCCTCCTTTAATCTCAGTTCAGTTAATAAAGGCACCTTCTTTAACACAGAAAAAGAATCTCACTAATTATAAGCACATTCTCATGGATGCATAAATGTAATTATCAGTAAAGATTCAGAATCCTGCTTCTTAACAAGAATAGCTCCACTGAGTTCAGTATTTAAGACATCCAGCAAATGTTAACGTATCTCCCAGTGACTACATTACGAGTATGCATTTTTGTCAGTATTTTAAACATCTTACTCTCACCATTATGTGCACCTACACACAATGATCCTTGTATAGAATTTCCTGTGATTACAGTACACAATATTGGCATGAGTAAAATCTAGAAAAAATTCCAAATATTATGAAAACTCAAAACTTCATTCATTGCGAGTTCTTATATTTGCATTACATGGCACAACTCAATAAGGAATCAGTACAGAATTCTGATCATATCTATTTACCACACTCATATGCACTCTGCAAACTATATCTCAATTAGAATCAATTAAAATAATGCTACAAGAAGAGGAGGTGAGCTGTGCCACTTCCAAAAAAAGAGGTCCTGCCTCATCTTAGTAGCTCATATAGACCCAGGGCTCAGCTGACAATAGCATCAGAGCTGGTAGTGCTAGAAGCACTAAATATCAGAAAAGCACTAGGTCCCTAAAAGAAACTGTGTGCACAAACTATGCCAGATAATATCACGAATTAAACAGGCTGCTGGATGATAATACTGTCTCGATGTCTTTGTAAACAACTTGAGACTTAAAAATTTCTAGTATGCACTCTCAGAACAAACTGGACCTTAAATCTCTTTGGATTTCTCTCACCCACAGCAACTTCAGGCACTTTGTGCAGTCAAAATAAAAACTCATTGCTGCCATAAAAAACATTGTTTGTTCAAACAATCTCCATCAGAGTGACATACACCCTGATAGGCTGGAGCAGAGTTACAGGCAAAAACTACTTAAAAGGACTAGGTGAGCCACTAGCTCCTCAAAGGACCAAAATGGGTGAATGAATTGCTATAGCGTGGTACACTTGCAATATGCACCAAAGCAGAGCTGTTGCTACAGCAAGTGACAATGAAATTGTGATGTTAATGAGAAACTCTCCTGTTCCCTTAGGAAAAAGTCATGATGATCAGCTAGGACCACTGAGCAAGGCAGTCCGTGTTAGAAAAGAAAATGGCAAAATTAGCTAGAAAGACAGAGGCAGATGTCATAAAAATATCCATGTGAAATAAGAGTGAATCAAGATTTGGACAAAAAAGGTTGGTATTCTTTAGTCTACATATAAGCAGAAGACTCAGTGTACATTTGGGAGCTACACAAAGATAAGCAAGAAATACAATGCATTTTTGAGACTGGAACATGCCATTTAAAACAGATGCTGCTGCTTACAGAACTTGAACCTGCATCATCCTTCCAGAAAATCAGCCCAGTGGCACAGGCTGAAAGGTTTAAAACACTATGAGTCTTTCCCCATTAGGAGGGTATAGCTGCCCACTTTGCAAAGGATCATCCATTTCATAATGTGCTGTAGTTGCAGAAAGAGGAATTAACAGGTCTGGACAGCACTACTGGGTACTCCAGATTGTACCCAAGTGTTGTTGCCTTTCTGCCTGTCTGTCCCCAAAGAAAACGCAGCCACAGCCACCTTGTGTTCCAGATCTCTCCTGAAGGATTATCAGACATAAGCAAGCTTAATCAAGAAAAGTGTGAAATCACAGCAAAGCCAGTGTTTCCTGGTTTGCAGATGGTGAGCTGCCTGAAAGGATCAGCACGGTCTTAATTACAAGCATGATGAGAAAGGCAAGCAAGATGGGAAGGTATGTATTATGTGTGGGCAGATCATTACACAACAGGAAGGCTGTTACACATGCAGTGCAATATGAATCAGTAAACACACACAAAAAAATGGCCTCATGCATGTTCTTCTGCACTCCAAAAAGGCAGAGATAAAATTGTTTACCAATTTTTTACCGTAGGCATTGGAAACTGAAAATTCAGTTTACTGAGACGACCCGAGCTGCTAAGGGCTGTAGATCTTCTGGGGTCATTTAACTGATGCAGCAACAAAAATATAATTTGTCTTCTTTCCAATATGCAGATCAGCAAGGAACGCAGAACACAATACTAACAGCAGCGAATATCAGCTAGAGCAGAGACAAAAGTCAGCAGCTGTCTCTCTTGCCTCTGTGCAATCTGCTTTACATTCAGAAGCCCAGACTCTGCTTTACCGCACTAGGGATAGTCACACTGACACAAGACAAACTTCTCTGAGGCTGATGCAGAATTATGGTTAGACTGGGTTTTTAAACTCCAAACCAAACTCTCTTCTCTATTTATTATACTCTTCCTCCCCAGGAAGGTACGGAGCCAGCCAGGTGCACGTGTGGACACGTGCTCAGAAGTGTAGTGCGTGTGTGCTATGTGTTGCATATATGCATGCTATACACACATGTATATGTCCTTACGAAGAACAGATTTTGCAACAAGGCAAGGAAACATCCTGCATTATTCCAGGAAAATGTTGAGGAAGAAACTGTGACTTGGAGAGCTGGGTACTTCCCAGCCTCTTACTTTTCTACAGGAGCTGTAGCCATAAAGTAAAGTGGTCCTTACCCCTCCCTGGGGCAGGGAGGTATCACTGTATCTTTTATAAGTCTTTCAGCATTAAACTCCACAAATGCGATACTGCCTGCCTGTCACTAAAACTGAAAGGAAATCAATAATCACCAAGGCAGTTGGATGAAGTAAAACCTACACTTGCCTGCAGTATGTAAAGTTTTACAGTGTCCAGAAATGACACAAGTTTCATGACCTTGATGCTTATATAATAAAAATCAGCTTCTTTGCCTCACAGACTAAGTAGTAGGAAGTCGAAGTCGAAGCTTCTTTGCCTAACAAAAGGCTACTTACAGTGCAGGCACTGAGTGTCTAACTGCTTCTGTGGTTATAATGAAAAGTGTTTCACCCATAGTTATTTATATATATCACTAATTTGTTTTAAATATATTTATATATATCACTAATTTTGTGATTGTTTTTATATCTTAGCTTCAAAAGAGGTCTTTAGAATCGATTACCTAGGCTATGTTAATAGTTCGTATCAGAATATGTTATTTAAAAACAGCAGAATTGAAATACTCAAAATCTGTGTAAAGTAAGAGAGATTATGTTCACACAGAATAAATCTCATACTTTTCCCAAAAGAATCTGTTTATTTCTAAAAAGACACAATGGAGGTTTATAACATCCAAATGCAGTATAAATTTATTTAAAGTTTTTTGCCTATTTATATTAGGACAGGGAAATCAGTAGTGCTTTTTTGAAGGAAGATGATATACTGCAATTGTTTTTTTCAGTCTGTAAAAAGATGATGATCAGTATTTCCAGAAAGGTTTGTTGGCTGAAAATTGGGCAAAATACCTTCAATCTGCAGACATGGAGTTCTCGATAAGCAGTTTACAAATTCAAACTGATTTCCCAAAACAAAATAAAGTCTTGGACCAAGTAAACTGAAAAGTAATGAAAAATAAAGTACATCTTTTTCTCCATTGTTTTTGTGGAACGTGAAAACAGAACAGGTTATAATCATCTCAGTAAAAAATCACCATAGTCAAGACACTTACTTCTGAGCATTCATTTATTCTGTGCTTTGAGTTAAATCATGGGATCATAGATTTCATTTGAAAATATTTTTTGTAACAGAATCTAAGGAGTGCCTCAAAGCCTATTTAATATTTGAAAGGTATTTCAAGATCCTTGAAACGAAAGAGCTACTTTAGTTTTTCAACAGAAATCAAAATATCATTCCAACTACCAAAGCAGTAGAATTTTGAAATTTACAGAGTGGTCAACGATAACTGCAGTTCTGTGGGTGACAATAAAGGGTCTCGTGGTGTAGACAGACACCAGTGACAATCTGTTTGGGCTTTTCATTCGCGGAGTCAGACCCGAGTACCTCTTGATAGCAGGAAAGTTATACCTAGAAAATAATGATTGATCATTTCCAGTTGCATTAGTTACCCAAACTTCATTTTATTTTTCTCCTGGAAAGCACAGATGGACTAATGGATAATGAGTTGGCTAGACTTATGAAATAGTATATAATTCACTCTGTAAAATTCTACCTTAGATTCTCTTCCTGTTTTTCAAAAATTCAAAAGTATTGGCATTAATTTTTTATATCTTTCAGATATATTTTATGATTGTCTATTTGATTTAACCCTTCCAAGTCTGCTAGCTAATATAGATTTTCAATATGTAGTAAAATTTAAAAATTTCAATGAAAACTTATTGGGAATGCTACTTGAAAAATCTGTCAGTGATGGCTTAGAACTGGAAAAACTTGAAAATATATTAGTTATTTCTATAGTATAAAAGGTTCTTCATCTAAAAGGTTTTAACTCTTCCACATACAACTCTAATGCACAGCTGCCTCTCATTTCGTGTCACTAACGCCAACAAAACCAACATTCAGAGAACAGGAAGCCTTCCTGATAGCGATAGAGTGATGTGATGTTGTACTTTACACCCATGCAAGCTTCCTCTCTAACAGAGCTTTTTCCTTAATGGGGAAACAAAGACCAGTTAGCAAAACACACACATGTGTACAGTTTTGCACACTGAAGTGCTGAGCTTGCTGTTGGCAAAAACTCTGAAAAAAAAAAAAAAGTAGGCAGGGCCTCCAAACAAGAAAGATTTATTTTATTTTTCATGACCTAACTGGTCATGAAATACAGAATGAAGACTAGCCTGATAAACTGCAGTTAATTCTTGGGAAAAACTCTCTACTAATTCTTAGGGAAAACTATGCAAAACAGAAATAACCTTAGGACAGGTTTGTGACTAAAGTTCAAGTGTAGGCTGCAAAGGGAGCCATTCAAAACAATTCATTCCACGTTTTCCCATACTGTTTTTTCCCTAGGTTTAAGATGGACACTTTAAAATACAGAGTAGAAAGGGAATGACAAAATGAAAGTGACAGCCCTGAAAGGAAAAACTGTCAGTCAGTAGTATACATCAATCAAAAGGACAGTTCAAGCAGCGATTTAGCAGATGAGATTATAATATTTTTTGCCCTCATTTTTTTCTCTTCAACCCCTTCCTAGCAGTCTGTCATTAAAAAAGCTGCAACTCATCATCAGTTTCTGATTATACTAGCAGAAAGGACAATTAAAATATTGGGATAAATCAAACTGCAAAGAATTTTTATGATGTTGTGATGTTCTCTTGCTATCCAGAAATTTTTCTTTGACTTCTCAGTATTAGTTACTGTGTGCTGATTCCTATAAATCTGATGGTGAAGAAATTTCCTGCTTTTGAAAAGCTAGATTTAACCTGAGCAATGTGTGTACATACCTGCAGAGTCTTATTTTGAAGGGTCTAATTCTAAACTAGCTTGCTTTGGTTTTGATGGGGTTTATTCCCTGAGATGTGGTAAATGTTGAGTTGCCAAACTACACAGCTGCACACAGATGAGCAGCCAACTAGCTGACAACACTTGTGTCCAAGCAGCACCACTGACGGAGCCCGAAACTGTGGTGATCACCAGGAAATCCGAGCAGCTTTGGAGGAAAAGCAGGTGGTGCTAAGGAAAAGCAAGCTGGGAAATCACGACTATCATCCCCATTCTTGGTGGGGCCAGAGGGTCTTAGAGCAAAGAAAAACATTCCTGTCCTCTGCCCCACACCTGCAGTCTGCTTGACCTCCCTGAATACGACACAGGTGCTTCAGCAGGGGGTGAGAGCAGTTCTAGGAGCCCGTGTCACTCGTGACACGGCCTAACGCCGGAGCTCCGGGAAAGGAGGGAAGCGCACAGCACACCGAGCCCCTGAGAATGGCTATGTACATACAGTGAATTATACTGAGGTCTTTTTTTTGTTTGTTTTTTTCCCCACAGACCTTGGTTATCAGCCGCTTACGTTACTGGTACTGATTTTAGTTATGGCTTTATGGCTTTGCAATCATTATGAAAACAACCAGTGCGATGATTGGCCAGTGATTCAGATGTAATAAATGGCACTTGAGGATAAAAGAAATTAGATTAAAAGACACCATTTCTGATTTGGGGAGTATGTGATTTTCCACATTCATGCATTCAGGAAGGGCCTCAGCTGAGGAAGATCTGAATCACTGGAAGATCAAAGAAAACTCAGGGGCAGTACTGTTACATATGTGGCTGTTTTCTCTGGCATCCACAGTTTGGTTAGATGGTTTTCTAGTCATTCATATTAACCAAAGTGTCACCAGCATATGAGTAAAAATATCTGGTTTATGGATTAAATTGAATATTGTTGTGATAGTCATCTCCAGCAGCGAAACCAATGTAAGTCCACCGATATCGGTGGGTCTATATTTGAAAGGAACCAGAAGGAGCATGAGAGACCAAAAGCAAGAATATATTTTTCCTCCTAGTATGCCTCATCTTTTCACTTCCCTTCAAATACATTTAGTAATAAATAGCTCATAACATAGATGTGCTGGGTAAATGCTGCAAGTTATGAGGCAAATTTACTGCCTCATAAACTCACAGCCAAGTAAAGCTGTCATTTACAAGAACAATTAAGTAATCATTCTGTTCCACGGAGGGTAGAGGGTATTCTTGAAGCCTGTAAATACACAAGAAAGAGAAGCCAATCATATGCTCAAAATAAACACTAAAACCTTACTAACACTGAATTCGCTTGCACGCTTTAAGCCTGCATATATTTATTTGTTTTCTAGGAATTGTAATCCTGCAAACAATTACCATATATACAACTAAAAGACAGAAGTACCCTATGGCGATTTTTGTTGTCTGGGCCTAAAGTATTCTCTTGAACTCTTACTAGTAGGATGTTGCTGGAGACAAGAAATGATGAAAGAATAAAGCTGTGGGCCATGTAAGAATCTGGCATTTGGGGGTACTACAAAAATCGCTGATGCCCAGATGAGCAGAGGATGGTATTAAAATATGCCTCTTCTGCTTCACCTGTTTATGCTACTCACTCATATAAACCCCTGCCAGGGGGTGCAGGAAGGCTTCCTAACCTTCAGAGCACTAGCTGGAGTTCGCAGGGACTGTAAAATAGCCTTCATGAGAGATGTTGCCTGAAATAATTGATGGATGTCCTGAATGCTGCAGGTAAGCCATGCTATGGACAGATCATTTCACAATTACGTGGCCTCAAAGGAAGTAAACACACACAAACAGCAAGGACACGCTGCAGCGTGGCAGCGCGTGGCAGTTGCTCCCTCGGAATCTCAGTGCTTCGGGACCTTCATGGTTCACCAGAAGATAGATGTTATGTGGATCTATCACACACGTAGATCTAGATCTAGAACAGTCTAGCTATCAAACTATGCTTAGGTGAAAGGACAAGATTTAAAAAATGAGGCTGAACTGAGGCACTGAATAGGAAAAACCCTGGTTTGTAGTTTAAACTATGTCAGTGCTGTCATGTTCACTTGGAACAAGAACTGTTCCTCAAGCCTGAACTCTCCGGTTGTCTGCGCTGTCACAGAGCTGACCCACATTTCAGGTTTAATCAGAAGACAGATAACTGAGCCTCCTGCTAGCGAAACTCAGCCAAAGATTGCAGAAATGGCTCACAACTGAGTGCTCTGCTGGTAAATAGCATAGATGCAGCTGCTTTCAGCCTCTTAGCTTGCAAACTTCCAATGAAATTCAAGCAGAACTCCTAAAGGCAGAGCGGGTAAAGCCATAGTTCTTTTCTGTATTACCTTGGAGTAATAGTAGGACAGCATAGAGTTACATGATGTTTTTCCACTAACATAATGCCAACAGTACCTCCAATATTTCTGCTTCTCAAAGCCAGCCTAGGCAACACCATGGTCCTTCCTAGAGCTGTCAGTTTTGCTACCACTCTTGGAATCTGAGGTAGCTGATAGCAAAAGTGAGAAAATTTCAGAGAATAAAAGCTCGTATAGCTAAGCCACTAGAGACTATAATTTCTGTCTGAGAAAAAGTACTGTAAAACCCAAAACATACACAGCACATATGTAAAACTAACATGGAAAATTCCTGTCTAAAATTGTACAGAAAGTGACACAAGATTCATGTTACAAACCAGATATCACAATATACAGCATGTTTTAAACTGTCACTACTGTCGAGGGAGCCATATAAATGTACTGAAAGCCAGAACAGACCCCTTTAAATTATTAATCATAGTTGTCTAAGAATAACTTGGTGAATAACAAGAAAAATGGCAAAAATGTTCTATTAAAAACATATTAAAACAATAAAACATGTCAAGTGCACTGATCTTCACTAAGCACTTTTCTGTAAAATTTGTATTTTCATAGAAGCATCTTTAAGTAAAATTACCCTTTTTGCCCACTTTGGTATTTATGATATTAATTTTCAGAAGGTTTATGTGTTTTGTTGAGGGCTCCTTTCCAAGCACCGTATTGATTCTGTAGTGGCAGTAAAGAGGTCCCAGACGGTCGCTGAGGCAATTGTGCAGGTTTCAGAGATTTGGGCAGAAACCTTGTAGGTCTGTACACAAGCTGAACCATGGAAAATTCTCCTTTGTACAAGAGAGAAACTATGGCAGCAACACCTTGTGGCTGTTTTCTTAATCCCAGTGGAAATAGGATGCTCAAAAGAGAATCTGCCTTTTGTCTGAGTGTAGTTTAAAAGCTTACATGTAACCGTAAGGAATAAACACCTTAACCTGATCTCAGTATATGAAACAAATTCACAAGAGAAACACATGGACACCCTGCTATTTGTCCATGGACTTGAAAAGAGCATTCTTCCAACACACAGTTATGAAGCTATTATTCTCGAGTCTGTTATAAAAGTATTTCATGTCTTATTCTGATGATACTAAGAGCTTTTCTATGCAACACTGTTATAATGTTGTACAAACAACACAAGAACAAATTAAAATACTGGCTTTAAGACTAATCTATAAAATATGGCATTGTGATCCAGTGTAGGATTTGATTACTAACTAGTTTTTTAATTAAATAGCTTATTTTTGAGGCTTTCACTTCTGTGCAGCTCACTAACCTCCTACTAATATTCATGCAATCAAAATATGAGCAAATTGTTAATGTTATTAGATTTGGAGACTTGCTTTAAAAGGAAAGACATGACACATCTTTTTATGCTACCAAAATTTCTCTAGATGGAGAGGAAATCTTTTAAACTTGTCTAATAATAGTCTTCATCACAAAGATATTTGGTCTTTGAATACAGAAGTTTTTCATTTTTTCTCCTGTTAAACTTGGTGATTTAATTTTTCATGGATCTTCTCAATGGTCTTTTCAAAGAAGGAAAGTCCTTTTCATAGATGTCTGCACTTAGTATTTTCTAAATTTTAAGTTATATAGCAAGTAAAGAACTGTTTTAAAATAAGCTACGAGGGGTGCAAAAGTTTGATTTCAGAAAAAAAAAAAAACAAAAAGTAGAATGCTTTGCTGACCTTGTGCTAAATAACCAGCCTTTCACCAAGGACTAAATGTATGATAAGGTGTATTAATCAGTGAAAATTTACTTTTCAACACAGAGATATCCACATGGTACTGTGACATTTTGAATGAGCTTAATGGAATTATATGATGTCTTTACGACCGATGTGAGGGTATTTTGTCTCCTTGTGCCTGCAAAGAATACTTTTTTCCCTGCACATAACATTAATAACAATGAAGTACTCTGTTAATGAATCCAGTAAGCAGTAATTAGCAATCAGGTTAAAAAGTACATTTTGGCTGCATCTAAAATTTGTTAGAAAATGACACGTTCTAGGAAAAATGCAATTTTAAAAAATCATAGTTCCTCGTATGTTCAACATAATATCTTGTGATTCAAAAATAATAACTACGCATGCTTCATAGAGATGGTAAGCTGTGTTAATTACATATATTGAGCATCAGACAGCTCTGTAACTTGGAATATGTAGGAAATTCTATATAAGAAAAAATAAACTTTCAATAATAAGTGCACTTTACCCAGCCTTTTGTCTTGTTGTCAGGTGGCGCAGGGATTCAGGCTTCCTGTTGCTGTTGCCCCACCCCGCTGTAAGGGTAAGTGGAAGATGATATACTGGAATTTGGGGAAAGCAACTACGAGAAAGAGAGCAGTATCTAAATGAGATCCTAAAACACCTGACTTTTTGAGAGAAACATTTTGATTTTCATAAACTCAGGAGACAGAATTGGGAACTAGTTTATTTCAAGATAAAGTTTCTGAAGCTTTAAGATATAACGCTCTATTTTTAATCCTTGTGAATATAAAAGCTTGTGCAGTGTTCATCTGCACAGTTTTCAATGGTATAATTTGCAAATTATATGTATCCTGTGGTTACATTTAGATCATATGCATTTTTACTCGAAGAAGAAAATCTCTCTCTAGTATCATTTTTTTTCTTGTAATTGTGTTACTTAGCTTTTTCAACTTTGCTAGCTAAAACCATTAGTACATGATTAAAAAAAGATTATTAAAAGTACAAAACTGGCATAAGATTCCATTTTTAACCTAAAGATGTTGCTTAACATAGTGCTTTTTAACTTAGGTTTACCTTTCTCACATCAGTTTTCCTTTTCTGATGTGGGTATGTAGACATAATAATATATTATGTGCATAATATACAAAATATATCATCTGTACATTTTATGCTAATTACTGCTGTATATCAATCAGGACCAAATACTCCCACAAGTCACTACAATGAAGCTAAAAAGATTTGCATTAGTCTCATACTATCTACCAAGTATATATATTCATATATCATATTCAAGTATATCTATTATCATCAGGATTGGCATTTTACTTGTACAAGCATTTTACTTATGATAATTCTGTGTTTTCCTTTATTAAATGTTTTGGTTACAGGAGTATATAAATGGTCATATATGATTATATTAGTTACATGGGTATATATTGGTTGTATGAGCTTCCTCAGCTCTAGGAAGATATCTATCTATCTCATGCAACTTAATGATTCCAGCAGCTAATACAGATAAAGATGTGCCACAGCTCTGGATGAATGAGCAACAAGTAATACAAATCAAAATCAAGATTTCTTTTACATTCCAGATCATCACAGTGTTAGGGGAAAAAGGACATAAACTACTTATATGATATTTTAGTTGCTGAAAAAAAAAAGCAGTAAATTGCTCAAGTCATATACATAGTATTTGAGAAATGTATTCTGGATGGGTTGCCATGGTATAAAAATCTGGGAAGAAAAAAGGTTTGCTTACTACTTTTTGACTTTATCACCAGACTAAAAGATGATTTGGATGATGAAGTGTTTGGCACCACAATTTCTATTAAATCACAAAAATAGCATGAGCTGCTAGAAGAAAGCCCCAAACACATACCCACATTAAAGAGCAGCAAATATCCTTACTTTGGTAAGTGATGAAAAGTCTATCAAAGACCATCAGAATAAACAAGTCACCTATCCTCTCTTCCAAGGTTCAGGATTCTCCAGTCTGGAACTCCAAATTATGTTGCTGTGTATTCACACTTGGCTGTTCCAGCTCTACTGTGCCCTCCACATCCCGCAACAGATGCTATATATGTGACATTCTCCCTCTCTATGTGACACACTAACATTTCTAACTGGGATTTTACCAGCCCAGTATCCATTTCTTGACTATATCAACCCCAGCCATGCTGGCATAGATGACCTTAATCCACTCTCAAAAGCATGAAGCTGCATGAGAAGACACAGAGCCACTAATTTAAACATCCAGTTCAATTAACACTTGTTTTAGTTGCGTCAGGACAAACAAGATCAGCAACCTGCACACCATGCAGGTGTCTCAGAAGAAAGCGTGTCTAGATTGTACTTGTTCATCCAAAAGGTAGAGAGCTGGAATTAAGCGGTAAATGTGCTCCCCATCTGCCTTTCCCCTTTCCCTTCCTCCTGCAATTGGGGCCGGCACAGTCAATGAATTAAACTGCCAAACACACAGCTCCCTGACCCCGAGGTCAGAACTATCATACGCACTGAATGGAACTGCTTGCAAATAGCACTTGTCATGCCCTCACTTTCCATTGGAAATCGAGTAATGACACAGGCAGCGTATGGAAGCGCTTGCAAAGGTCACCGTTTTACACCAGCCAAATCGATTTCCTACAACAGTGGTGCTGAAACTGTTGAGGTTTTTTTTTTCCCTAAGATTTTGTTGTTTTTAATGTACTTATTACTTGCATTTTTTTGTATTTTAATAAGAAAATACATAAATAAATAAAGATTCCAGTCAGAAATTTGTGTGGTTGGGAAGTTGTGAATCCAAGGTCCTTTGTTTGGACTTTCGCTGCCCAGACTACAAAATGAAATTTCTGCTCAAAACCTCCGAGAAGCTAGTGCCTCAGCCCTCAGAGAAAGGAGCTGCAGTGGCCAAGAGCAGGGTAGAGTATAATTTCTGAGGGAAATTGTGAGGATCAGGTAAGTCGTAATTCTCACGCACTATCAAAGACTCAACTTGAGCGCTTGCCACCACACCATTCCTCGGCGTGCAAATAGGCAGTAGTTTCATCGTTGTTTTCTTCGCAAAAGTCTTCAGGAAAAATAATGCTGGGTAACTGAAAGCGTGAATCATGTAGGTTCCACTTAGCTTTCATCTGCCTCTGGCTTGCACCATTCAGGTACTTGCAGATGAGTAAAATGCATTATTTGAATCCACTATCAATTAAATTCAAATGCTGATAGAGAGACAGAAAAGTAAGAAGGAAGTTCACAGAAGATATCAATACATATATAAAAGAATTAATGACCAAAACACATACTTGTTGGCATTTACAGAAATAAACTTTTTCTTAAATTCTATCTTTCTATATGTACTGGTACAATAGGTTTTCTGTGTTAGGGTTTGAATTAATCATCACCTTTTAAGGATATCAAGAAGAAAGGATTGCTAGGAACTGTATTAGTCAAGGTAAAGTTAAAAAAAAAAAGGTATTTTAAAAGCATCAATTACCTATGCCAACAGTGTTATTTGAAAACTCATGGAAAACATCTTGTTAACATTTTAAAGGCAGATTACAGTGACTAATTGAAATTCATTTCATGAAAAAGGTTTCACTTCCTTTTCTGAAACCTTTTTCTTTCCTCTTGTCTACAGTTCTTCTCCAGCTGAAAGGCTCCACTGAAAGGACCTTTCCTGTTAAGGAGAGCACCTAAGAATACATTTAACTTTTGCTGTAGTTAATGGGATTTAAGCATGTGTTAAAGTGATTTTCTGAACTACAGCCAAAAATTGAAAGCAGAGCTATGTAGTTTCTGTTTTTCAGTAAGTGCATGTGTTCAGGCCTCAATTTCACAGCTGTATTATCTTACTTTCCTCATGAAAGCTGGATTTTGGGTATTCTTCTGGTTACTGAGCATCTGGATGGGCAGAATTTGAGTAAGTGCTTAAAGAAAGTTGGGAAGGTAAGAATACACACCAGCAGCTAGTGGTGTTTCCATTAACTGGAAAACAATAAATGAGGTACTGCCTAAACATTTTTGAAAATCTAGTCAGTTGTGCTGCAGGTTTTGAGACAAAACCTTTAAATTCTGGCATAATTAAAAAGGAACATTTAGTTCTGTACCTCAAACTGCACAAGAATTTTCGCTTTGATTTCACTCCAACACCCTTGTCTAAAAGGCTGAACATCCCAGATTCTTGCTCTTCTCATGTGCCTTAGTCCCCTATCTGCTGAACAGAATAGATACTGGTCCATGCCATAGAAGAGCAAAAACATCTTAACAGAGCTAATGACTATAGGTGGAAACTCCACAAGTTGCTTGCTATCTGTAACAGATATGCTCCTTCTCCAGCTCAACCTGACTTCTCACACATAGCCCTATTCAGGTGTTAACTACCACATTATCTGATCCTGGTAGTTGCCTCCCTGATTTCTTCCCCCATCCAGACATTAACCATCAATAACAGTCCTGATGCCCTATCCTGATGGGGAGATAAGACTAATTGCGTGTACACCTGCCAACAGTCATTTCTGAATTGAAAGAATGGCTATATGTCAATCATCTTATCCCATAAAGAGGGGGACAGCCCGAAAGCCCATTGAGCTCTCCTTGCATCGCAGCGGGCTGCACGCCAGGATCTCCCCTTGGGCAGGGACGCCTCTCAAGGATACTCCTCGGGGTTAAGAGATCCTTGTCACTACAGATCTGTGGTGACTATAGCATGCCTTTCTCTTTTTGAACTTGTAAACTTTACTTTGTAACTGTGCATAAATCCCTTAGACATAAACCCTTGACCAGATCTGGGACTAGAACTGGATCCAGCCACACCCAGACTCCTCTCAGAAGGAGTTTGGAGAGCAAGCGGGTCCAATCTGAACCTTGCGACTCAATGGGAGGGTGTCCCTGGTAATTCTGTGTATATCTTGAACCTCCACGCAGTAAATAAGAACTGACCTTTCTATAGAATCTCATGAAACCATTGTCATTATCAATAAAACCTATTCCTATTTATTTCCCACGAGTGAAGTGCATTGTGTCACTCAACCCACACCACCATTCGTTCCGTGTCACTATCCCATGACAGTAACATGATTACACATACTTTTCCTTGTTGTATTGTTTCTTTATCCACATTCCATGACCTGCATATTACTTTTGTCTGCCACAGAGCCGCACAACATCAATATTCACAGAAATCAGTGAAGATTTGTTTTATTAATAGTCCTAGTAAATATTTGATGATTATATTTGTAGCAGGATTTGGCTCCTGATTAACTCACAGAGCAAGGCTAGAAAGGTTTAATCTAGAAAATTGCCATGTTTAAAGAATGCAAGAACAATTACTCAAAAATTAATTGTGCTTTAGGATGGAGTTCACCTGTTTCTGTGTCAGCTTCCATAAGGTCTTCCATAACTGTGCCAGATAACCACATTCCTTTTGAAATCAATGGTGATCTAGTTAGTGAAGCCTTCGTATAATTCATCTTATCCTGAAGAACAAAACTAAAGCTGGACAGATTAGTAGTACCCTAAAAAAAGTCTATTTCATTCTAACATCACATTTTCTGTGGAGATCATTGTGACTCAAGTACTCAAATTTATCTGTTCAAAACCTGCTCATGCCCAATTGTCTGTCGAAACTTCTTATTCAGATGTGAAGAAGCAGAGTTTCCTGGAAACTCATCTACTTTTTTGAACAGTTTTAATTTCTTTAATGCAAGATATTGCATAGATATACAAACTTTCATATGTACATGTCCTTTCACAGTTATGCCTACTACAACACTACCAATATTTATCTCCAAATTGATTATAAAGGGAGTATAAGGTCATCAAGTCAGAAGAAACATTATGGACATTTAGAGACAAATAGAGGAATCTCGGATTTGGCCTCCTTACAAATGCCCCTGAATCTAAATTAGAAAATATCATATAAAATATCACAGAGAAGGGCTTGCAAGGAGATCAGTAAGATCCAGAGGCAGGTTGAACGACTCAGAGTGAAATGATTAAAGCATAACTTGTTCATAACAGGATGGGAACAGGAGGGAGTGTTCAGGGCTTGACTCTTAATCATGCACCAGGAACAGAAACAGTTCAGGGAAGACAGCGAGGGAAGAAACCATAAATGAAGGATTGTTTTTAAAATAATTCTACCTACCAGAAAATTAATTATGGAATACAGCAATTGAAAGAAACTCATGTAACAAATATCTCATGAGGGAAATACACGTAGTTACATTTTATAAACAATAGGAAGGAAAAAAAAGATCAATGCAGTTTTCATAATTTTTAAGATGTTCAGTAGCACTAGTGGGTAGGAACACTATTAGATAAGACTAAATATTGCTCAAGTTTTAGATGTTCTGTTGCAAGGAAATGGTGAATCTCCAGTATGAGTCTGAGCACAAGCACAGGTTCAATATCAGAAGAACACTGCTTTTTCTATAACCTTTCTTTGATTGTATGATTACTGAAATAAATTTGTATAGTGAATGGAGGTGCTTAATTTGTCACCCTGTCTTTGGCAGGTTAAAGCTAACCTTCAGCCTGGCATTTTATACCCTGGGGTTTCTGAAAGCAAACTGATCTTTTCCTATGCTTGGTTCTAGCTGTGGAGGTGAAGAGTTCAGGGCTCCTGTCTGTGAGACTTTCCTTGATTCCTTTCCCTTTCCTGGAAGAGGAATCATAACTCCCTTTGGTCTAACCTAGTCTACAAGCCCTAAACTTATAAAGCCTGAAAGCTTCAAAGCCTTTAAATTGCGGGGCATTTTGAGGTCTCCAAGAGCCTGACTGATTGGCAGTGCTGGGAGTGGCGTGCTCCATCTGACAGGATGATTTGGGGCTGGCCACAGCCATGGCTGACACTCATCCCCAGGGCGGAAGGGCGCTGGGCAGCCAGGAGATGGAGGCAACCACGCTTAGGGTGCTGCCCAGGACAGCCCTTCCTGTTCCCAAGCAGTGTCTTGGCTGGAGAGGTCCCCAAAGCCCAGCACTGCGTCCACCTAAACCTGGAGGAGTCACCAGCAGCACTGGGGTCGGGCCAGGCTGCTCACGGGAGCCCCATGAGGCCCAACTGGTGGTGCCCAGCACGACTCGGCACAGAGGCCAAGTCCATACGGCTGGAGGCTGCACACGTGGTCACGACTGCCACAGCAGCAGTGACGTCCTAAAGGACATGCAAAGGGACCCTCGCAGCAAGCACCATACACGGCTATGACATGCTCCGTGCATCTGACTACAGCTGCTATTTTGCGTATGAGTAATTTTCTACCTTCTCTCCCTCGTCCCCGCAGTTGCAAATGCCAATTCTGAATCCTTACTTTTATTTTTTTTCCAGGGACAGAGATTTTGCAAGAGTGTTGGCTGTTAGGATGAATATTTCAGCAAGCTTCTATTTCTGGTAAGGCTCTAGCTAGCTAGATATACCTACTTTCCTGCCAATATGGCCAAGATCTGCTCTCTGTCATTTTGGAACTTATACATAAAATTTACTTACCTCTATTTTATTTACTTTTTATTTAGGTTGCACCCGTGAATTCTTCCTACCTCAAAGATACTAATAAAAATTGTGAATGTATAATCGGTTTACACCAATCTTTTACACTTTTCTAATAGGACCTAATAGTACACTTTGCTTACATCTTTTTATATACTACCTTTTATTCTTTTCATATGAAGCTATACTGAACACTGATCATAGAATCATAGAATTGTTAAGGATAGAAGGGACCTCTAGAGGTCATCTAGTCCAATCCCCCTGCACACACAGGGCCACCTAGAGCACGTGGCCCAGGGCTGCATCCAAGCGGGTCTTGAAGATCTCCAGAGAAGGAGACTCCACAACCTCTCTGGGCAGCCTGTTCCAGTGCTCTGTCACCCTCACTGTCAGGAAATTTTTCCTTAAGTTCCTGTGGAACTTTTGGTGCTTCAGTTTGTGGCCGTTTCCTCTAGTTCTGTCAGTGGCCACCAGTGAAAAGAGGCCAGCCCCATCCTCCTCACTGCCTCCCTTGAGGCACTTATAGACACTGATCAGGTCCCCTCTCAGCCTTCTCTTCTCCAGGCTGAACAGGCCCAGCTCCCTCAGCCTCTCCTCACAGGGCAGATGTTCCAGGCCCCTGATCATCCTCGTAGCCCTGTGCTGGACTCTCTTGCAGATCCACATTCCTCTTGTATCCATTTTATTTATCCACTTATTGTATCCACTACTATTAAATGAGGTATTATGTAGCAGAACAAAACGGGAATCGAAGCTAATTCAACTAAAAGGCCTCCATGTGTATATAGTAGGAGAAGGAGTTAATGACAGTCACAGAAGCTAAGTCAAAATTAGCTTCTGTGACTATTCATATACCTTTTATTTGGTTATATAGAACATACCATGGTAAATATAGAAAAAAAAATCAAGGCATACTATTCATATTATGCACACATAAACTTTAAAACATGTATACATATACACAGAAATATATGCACATATGTACAATAATATACAATATATTATGTATAATATATACTTTAAAAATCAGTTTTCATTTACAATTCAGTGATGAATGAAGGTCTTAAATACATATGGGAGAAAATAAAGCAACCTTCCTTTTAAACATTAAGTGCAAACATTCCATTATCAGGCACAATTTAAAAACTGTGATTTCCCCAGGAAAATTACTTTTTTTCCTTTTTCCATATTATCATCACTGTGTAAAAATAGCACAGACATTTTACATGAACATTTGAAGACACTTTTATTTCCCAGGAAAATATTAATATTTAACCCTTTGGATTGTGTTTGAAGAATTTTTGACCTTACAAAATACTTATTCTTACATGCTGAGAATGCTGAGTATTTCTTTAATACTGTGCTCTTAGCAGTAATATTGCTTTGGACACTCTCTCAAAGGTATCAAACAAATATTTATATTTTTTGCTTAAAAGATGTAATCAGTTGCATGTGGAATCTTGTCAAGGGAAAAAAGGGTTTTGACTTGTTGTATATTTTGTATCTAAAATGGCAGATTAGGATTGTGGTAGATGGGGCCTTGCAGAAAAACCTTATTTGCAAAAATATGGGATAGCAGAAGCTTTAACATACTGCAGTGACTAATTTTAAAATCTAAAAGTAGATATAAGAAATGAATAGAAATTAGTGGTCTTGATTTAAATCTAGGGCATCTTCTGGCATATTTATTTTCCATATGCAAAACTACTATAAGCAGGGGTTTTTTACTTCATTTTAATATTTTGTTTTTACTGTAAAATGAATCAATCACAGTTCACTGTGATAAATTCCATTTTAACACAGGTACCCCCTCTCAAGAGGTGGTATCCACCACCTCTTATTTAGATTGTAGCAGATAGGGGAGCATAAGAAGATAATATCTTCATACCAGATCAATATTCAGCTGTCTCGGTACTTCATTTGCTAGCCTGCAATTGGCTTGCTTTCAGCCAAAGAGGGCACAAGAGCTTCTGAGGGTTGAAATAGGGGAGCAGCATCTCCCAAAATAGGGGAGCAGCATCTCAGCTGGCGGGGCACATTACCCGGAGCCAAGTTTGAGATAGCGCAATACCTGGCACAAGCCAGTGCACCTCCTACGCAGCCAAGATCAGCCCTGCTCATTTGCTCCCTTTTCTCTGATCTGCTCTTTTCTGCCGGGGAAAAGAGCAGATCAGATCCCATCTAATTTCGCATACATTCACATACCTTCCTCCACAGTGACTGAAAGAGAGTTCATGTGCTACGAGATCTTTCTTTGCAGAAAGCACCGGTCTTCCTGCATTACACTGGGCTTCCACCAAGCCTGCCCTTGTTATTTCTAATAAATATTTATACAGCAACGTAAATTTACATGGAACGTTTACAAACATAGAGCAAACATGCTCATTGCTACAGAAAACTTACAAACTAAATGTATGCATTCCCATTGGGAAAATAATTATTAAACAGTGGCAAGACAGTATAATA
This sequence comes from Crypturellus undulatus, assembly GCA_013389825.1. Lineage (NCBI taxonomy): Eukaryota > Metazoa > Chordata > Aves > Tinamiformes > Tinamidae > Crypturellus > Crypturellus undulatus. The sequence continues at coordinate 75,021 of VWPW01022691.1, forward strand.
TGTAAACAACAGCTTATCTAATGACAAATTACTTGTAAAAATGAACTTATAAAAGAGCTGATATAGTTCTATGGTGTGATTCTAGACTCAAATACTGTTATCACTAGAAATATTTAGGAACTAAGAGTCAGGACAGCAAACATACAATAATATACTTCTTTTTCTTTGTGCCGCATATGAATTAGCTATCTAAACAAAAGGAAGATTGGACTAGGAGTTGAGATGAGACATACATATGTTGAGAGGAGACAAATGTTTGTAACATAAAGAGACAAGGACTAAACACAACCCGATGTCTTCCCACTCCCGCTCCTCCACACTATGCAGTTGCCGATGAATGTGTGCATGAATATGCAAGAAAATCATGTCCTGCTAGTAGCAACTACCAAAGCTGATTTACCCTGCATGCAAAGGCAGAACCAGGAAATTAATTATGAATCTCAGAAAAAAAAGGCGGGGAGAGGGGAGCTCTCCCCCCGCTTTTCTGAGGACACCTTTCGTGTCCCTCAGAAACTCTCATTTCTGTCTGCGGTAATCACAGAAAACGTTTTTTCTTTCTTTTTCTTACCACATGATCAATTTGTGCCCTCATCTCATTTCCATGAGCTGATCAAGTCAGTAATTTGATTCTCTAAAAACGATCTGTTTACAATGAGAACGGCTGGGCCTCTAGGGGCAGCTCCGGGCCCTGCCCTGCCACCATTTTGGCTCTGCCCGGTACTCCCCCTGCCCGCCTGAGCCCCAGCTCCGCCTGCCATTCTGGTGCCGGTTCCAGCACTGCCATGGCACCGGTACCGGCTACAGGACCCTGGGACAGCGACGTGCGGGCGGCCGCCTGCCCCGGCCCGTGCCCGACTGTGAGCCCTAGCCTGGCCAAAAGATGCTGGGTAATGCTTGGATGCTGGCTGTCCTCTTCCAGCGTTAGCTGCCAGTAATCTTGACAACTCAAAGCCCTGGACAGAAAATATGCGGGAATGCGCACAACTGCCGCTGCACTGGGGTGAAACAATATGGACGGACCCTTGTCAGCAGTGCTTGGCTGGCAATGCAATGGAAAAGCCAAAAAAGAAAAAACAAAAAAACTTGTTTACATTAGTACAGTTTGGTTAAAATGTTGAGGTGCTGGTTTTGGCTGATCATCGCTTTACCCAGGCCTGGTCACTCATCTGTGTGTAAAGAACACTGAAGATTGATAAATTTAAGTAATAATGTTACTTCAGTTCCTGGGTAGAATACTCATCACTTAACACTAATAAAAAGGAAGTGTCATCTATTTTCCAAGGCTGTGCATTTAAATTTTGCTTTAAAAAGAAGTTCCTTAATGTTTTTCTTTAGCTGTGAGCTTCTAAAGAGCAATCCAAATATTCGAGTCAAAAAAAACTTACCCGATAAAGACATGACTTACTACAGTTTTATGGATTAAATAATTTTATCTTATAAGGTGATTATTTGCCAGTATGCGGTGTCCAGATGTAACATCTATAAAGATGATAATGTTCTGAAAATGTTGTATCCTTGAATAGTGTGTTCAGTTTTGAGCTCCGCACTACAAGAAAGACATTGAGGTGCTGGAGCACGTCCAGAGCAGGCACTGAGGCTTGTGAAGGGGCTGGAGTACAAATCTTACGAGGAGGGAGCTGGGGTTATTGAGTGTGCAAGAGACTCAAGGGTGGCCCTACCGCCCTCTACGACCACCTGAAGGGAGGTTGTAGTGAGGTGAGGTTCAGTCTCTTCTCCAAAATAACTACCAANAGCTGGAGTTATTGAGTGTGCAAGGGGCTCAAGGGTGACCCTACTGCCCTCTACAACCACCTGAAGGGAGGTTGTAGTGATGTGAGAGTCAGTCTCTTCTCAATGCCCTCCGCTTGCACTAGAGGAGGTTCAGGTTATACATTAAGAAGAATTTCTACACAGAAGGAGTATTCAAGCATTGGAACAGGCAGCGCAGGGAAGTCACCGTCCCTGGCAGCATTCAAGGAAGGTGTAGATGAGGTACTTAGGGACATGGTTCAGCAGGCTGATGGTTTTACAGTTGGACTTGATGATCTTGAAGGTCTTTTCCAACCATAATGATTGTATGATTCTGTGATCATGAGGTTACAGGATCAACATAAGAGTTGACAGTTTACATTACAGCCAAAAAGGAAAAAAAATAAAGCCAACAGATTTAATTCATATGCAGTATGTTTTAAAGTGGGGAAAAAACTATTAAAAATAGCTGTGTCTGATGGGCATCCTGATATAGCTGTAGTCTTAAAATAAAGCTTAATTTTCTCAGCAGTAGTTTGATATTAATTCTCTCAATTTTTAATTTCTGAGTAGAGACAGACAAAAATATTCACCGTGACTGAACTATTTGGCAAGAAGCTGATGCTCATGTTCCTTCTTATGAATAAGCGGTGTGAAAATACCAATCCGCAGATTTTTTAGGAGGCCTTTCCAACTGCTCTGGTGCCGAGCGCTCAGGGTTCGCAGCTCGCACGATTGGTGGTGTCGGCAGGTCAGCCCTGGGTTGATGGCCAAGCTCCTGGCGTGCTGAGAGTACACCAGGGCTGCTCTGAAGCACTCCTGAAAAGACTTACCTTTCTTCATTAGCTACAGAAGTTGTCAATTGAAGTAGCCAAGCTGCATTTTTAAAAGAATCAGTGTAAAAGTTCCTGTGGTAATTCTTTCTGAAAATAAATACACCACAGTTTTTCCAGGTAATGCTTCTTTATGTCTAGGTATAGCACCAAGCCCATACAGTGTCTGTCTTTTACCTACTCCCTATTTCATTACACAGTCTTAAATAATACTTAGATATTGCATAGGTCTTTAATTGTCTGTATAATGAAGAATTTCATGTTATATGAATATTTTAATAAAAATTTGCGGTGAAAGCTGATAACACATGGGTGAAATAGATTACAAGTAAAATTGGGTGAAACATGACACTTCACAAAAGCTACTTATTTTTCAGTATTTGTTTTCATTTTGCTCTGAAGAAAAATTGATTTTTTTAAATATTTTCACATAATAAAAGATGTTAAAATGTCTGATTCTCAATAAAAATGTCAGGTTTTAAATTTTTTTTTCTCCATTGGATCAGAAGCAATCAGACACTTTAAAACCAAAGAAGAAACTTTCACCTAAAATCTGTCTTTAATTCGATACATCTCCACAATTTTAAACTCGACAAATCAGGATATTTCTAGTATATTTAATGATATTTTTTTCTAGTCACCTTTGCTTGCAAATATTAATGAAGTACATTGTAAATTGTGATCAAACAAGGCTAGAAAACATTCATATTCATTATTTTCTCAGCTCTGCTGAAGAGTTATTGATTACCACAATGCTTCAATTTCAATATCCTAAAAATAGAAAACACTATTTAATAAAAGGGACTTTGTTTCTGTCTTGGATAACTCAGCTCGCAGTTTCACAGTAGGCGGGTGAGAGGGCCAAGAGGTGACTGCAGAGTATTAACGGTTTCCGCTTTAGAGGCTGGTCTGTGCCTTTGTACGACTTGAAAGGTTAGAGGGATTTTATGCAGACTGGACCATAAATGATTCCAAATTAATGTTTTAAAATGCAGAACGTATCTGTAAGTGTTCCGTTAAAAGAGGTGTGGCTCGACATCAAGTTCTGGATTTAGCTTCTCATCCATCACAGCCTAATTAGGTTTCCAGAAACAAAAAGGATAATTATTCAATGTGATGTGTAAGGAAGTGACCATATAACTGCCATTAACCTATGCATCACACTAAGTAATTGTCCTAGAGTCCTACCAGTAATCCCAGCTTAAAAGTTTTCTTCACCTCTTTCAATATAATGTGCAAAAGAAAAAGACTTGAGCCTTACACCACAATCATTATATAATATGAAGGTTACTATGTAACACAGCTGTTGATCAAACTAAGTGAGAAAAAAGGGTCAGTGTTTATGTAACAGAGATTCCTTGTTAGAGTAATAGCATAGTATAAATTACGCTATATTATTTGACTGATTTATTCCATTACTGGTAGTGTATTATTAAACACTTACATGCTTTAATGATGGCAGCATGTTAATAATAATTTTAGTAATTTTGTGACAGAAATGAAAGAACATGTAATCAAAACCAAGAGGAAAAAACTGTTCACGCATCATGCAGTGTTGTTTAAAAATTCCTGGCTCAGGTATCACATGTTGCATTACCACAGCACCGCTTTCCAGCTCATGAACACTGCCCTGCGTGTGCCCCTCCGAACCCAGCATATTGGCACCGCCAGCAGCATGCCTGGGTCCCGCTCCTCTGCCTGCCCTCGGCAGGCCCCCTTTCATCAGGCATTCGGCATCTGAGCTCCGAGGAGCTCTCCCACCAAAGCCAGCCAGTGAAGTACTCGTTTTTCAGCATGCATTTCCTTGGCAGCGTGAGGACGCATTGAAGCAGGGATAGAAGACATCACTGATCCCGCGTGAGGAACGCTGAGCATGCATCATATTGATGAGAACGCACAATGCTCTTGAGGATCGTAGTTGCGTTTCCTATTCTTAAGGGCTCTCAGAGATAATGCTTATTTTTCCACGCCTCTAAAAGAAGCATTTTCTGTTCACTGGCTTTCTGGCAGCAACTGAAGTAGTTGGCAGAGGCTTCTTTGTGATTGCACACAGGACCAAGACATAATCCTGTCTTTAACAATGTACTAATGAATGATAAATTCTTTCAAAAGCAGAGAAGGGAGAATGGCAGTATTAATAATCTTTAAGCTCTGTTACTGCAAAGAGTAACTCCCCATTCTTAATTATGTAAGTTAAAAACATGCTACATCAGAAAAGCCATTTCCCCAAATCCCTAAGTAAGTCAGTTGCTTGCTATGAGCAGAGTAGGATGAATACCGCCAGCAATGCCAACCATGATACATATGTATATAGGTATATACTGTAAAAACATCAGTCATGAACTCAGCTTTGTTGATGTTCCAACTCCTTTCACTTGCTTCATAGTGACACTCAGATCAATATTTTGGTTTGGAAAAATATTCACATAGTTTGAGTAATAAAATTTCATATCTGTGAAAAAATGGCAAAGCACCATATTATACACTACCTACAAATATTATTTATTAAATATGTGCTACATGTAAATATACTACACTGTTTTCAACGCCTCATATGATTAATAAAAATAAAATTACAAAAGTACCATTTTAAAATCCACAGCTGTTTATGGACGCTGTGTAAATTTTTAAAGAGTACATTTGTTTACTGAACAGGTCACTGCAAGCTGCGGTAGAGCTGCAGGAGAATGTAGAGCAGGGAGAAGAATATCTTAAATCACTCAGCAGAGAATCCTGCTCTTATTAAGAGCCCTTGGAACATTTACTGAGGAAAAAACCATCCTCAACAAGGCTCATTAACTCAGACACAGTGCTGTGTTGGCAGCTGGCACACAGCTGGCTACCTCGGAGCACGAGCAGAACAAATGTGTGTCTGTCTACAAAAGGATGCACTGATAGAACAACTATACCCAAAAAAGTACCCTTTGAAGGAGATAGAAGCCATGCTCACAAGTCCAGTTTTGGGTGGGAACACTCTTCCCAGTTTCATAGGAGTGCAGAATTTCCCTGCCTGGAAGAGAATCAGTGTCCCTCTAATTCAGCACTCTGCCTGGTGGAGATGCTTCAGAGGAAGACACAATAATTGCATCTTAAATCTCGTCACATAATCACCCCAAGGGAAGTGCTAAAGAGTTGGCTGTGTCCTGGATCATGAAGTTTAGCAGGGTTTAGCAGTCCTTCTCATGATATAAAATGGGAAACAGTGGCTTCCAATCTATTTTCTTGTTTTGATGAGAGTTATTTTAATGTCTCTCATCATCCTCATAAATTTTCTCTCCTGTTCCCGAACCTATCCTCAAATCCTGCAATATTCTTTTTGAGATGGATAGATAAGCATTCCGGTGATCATTCTAGACCAGGCCAGACTAGTATTGTACATAATGGCATTATGTTATTTCCCAGTATGGTTCTCCATTAAATTCCCTAAACATCTCAACAAAATTGCTAGCTTTTCTGAACAGTGCATTAAGAAGATTACTTCGGTTCACAATATTCCTCAGTTTGTCACATAAGTTGATAATATTTCATCAGTAAAGGAATTGTGTAAAAATAATTGTATTAAAAAATTAAAAGCTTAAAATACATACAATCTAAAATAGAAAAGAACAAAAGAGGAAGAACTTGGAAGGAAGGAAGAAATCCCACTTTATTAATAGAGGTGAAAATTTGTAGAGATCTGACTAACAGGAAACAAGTTGTCACTGAAGGAGTCTTACTGGGGTACTACTTGTCTAACAGGACATTTCAAATGTAACTGCAGAAAAGCTTGCAAAATAAGCTTTTACAGAGGCTAATAGGGAAATTACAAAAATCACTGCACATTTTCTTGATCGTTAATTCAACCATATGAGAGAAAACTGACATTTGGGTCAAAATATAAGGATGCCCTACTGTTTTTATTACTCATTTCAAAATGATTATCAATTTGTGGAAACTCAAAGATTACTTTCTCCATCCAGCTCCAAATACATCATAAACCAAGAGAAACATATTAACAGATGGGATTTTACATTCCCATCCTCATTCTGCACCGTGTCACAGGGAGGTATATTTACTTCTGTGCGGTCTGGATCACCATCTTCCTTTTTATCTTAGTCTTTTACAAAATGCAGCTTCATATGGTCTGAACAGGTGCTGTATGGCTTCTGCATCCAGAATAGCAAGTATCTCCTTCCAAATCAGTAGTGTTACCAAGTCTGGCAGCCCAATCCTGGGAGGGACACCCGAGAATTAGAATGCCAAAGGTTTTATACTCTGAACAGAACCGTTGACTCTACAAAGGCATGAATCTCTACACAGGTTTCTCAATGCTTTTCATAAAATTTATGTTCACTTTGGACAAACATTTTATGGAAAAATGGTAAAATGTATAGCAGCTACAGAGTTTGCAGTGGTAAAGAATTAAGTTATTGGTAGCCCTGGAGTGCTAATGAGGTAAAAATGTGCTGAATGTTCATACTTGGTTGAAATGCTTCTACATTCTGCTTGCTACAGGTGCACAATGCTCATTTGCTTTTTGGGCAAACTGTGCACAGTTTGCATAATTTTAACATCCTAAAATCTGCAAACATTGGGAAAATCCATGTGTTTCTGCGCCTGTAGCATTAAGCCATTGAATGCTTAACAATCAATACAAGCTTTCAGATCCAGGAGGGAAACCCTACTGGAGTCTTTCATTAGCTAAATTACAGGATCAAAGGCTCTAGGTAGACCAGTCCGAGTCTTTTGTCTTTTGTCTTTTGTCTATTTGCTTTAATAACCATGGCAATCTTGCTGTCTGCAAGCCCAGAACTACTTTTTCTGACCCAACAATACTTTAAAATGGGCAATTACTAATGATCCATCTACTTGGAAGACATTGCTATAAGCTTCTCTGATAAATACAGTACTCAAGCTAAACATTATCTTGAAAGCAATTTGGGGAGTAATTCCTACTTTCTAATTTGCTTTACCAATAATTGACTGCAATCCAGCCTATAAATCTTTAAAATAAAAGCATGATATTTTTATTGCTTCATCTTTTTATCATTTGTCAAGGTAAATGCTTCTGTCTATGACAAAATAACCTAAAATTAATGCAATCAGGAGATGAAGATACCTTTTCATTGATTACTACAGCCAAGGGGTCTGCTGGATGAGAGGATGCACAAGGAATACAATATAAAATAATATTGAGGAAGTATGTGTAAACCTCACTGAAACACAGAGCACTGCATAAATGACTATAGAGGAGTGTTAGTAGAGAATAGTTGCTAACTAGTACTCACAGTTCAGTTCACAATCTTACAATCTTCAGATTATTGTGGAATATTCAGACAAGGGTACTTGGCTTTGGAGTGACTACATTTTCTTTTATAGTGTATCCTGCAAAACAAGAGTTCAGCGAATACATGAGAGAGAGCTTATGCCCATAGAAGAGTGTGAATTCTCCATTTTTCCTGCTGCTTTGGTAGATATGGTATTTTTGCACAAACGTGTGACTAAATTATAATCGGTAGTCAACAGAGGCCATGACAGCAGAAAGACCTGAAAGAAACACAGAGACAGAGGAAGAGAAAATAACTTTATGTATTGAACATGGCAGAACAGGATCAACAGCCAAAACAGCAACAAGAAAAACAAGAGTACGAATCAAAGACTGCACTTAGCAAAAATTTGGCAGTATTAAAAATGCAAACGCAATATACATCCTGACATCACAGAAGCATCTTTCTGGAAAAGAGACAATGACCTTCCAGCCCTTCCACACAAGTCTGAGTATTTACATTGCACAGAAAGAACGATTTCCTAAGTAGAGAGAACAGGTTGCCCTGGACTGTGGTGCTTTTTGACTTCACAGGTGCACTTGAAAGAACTATGGAGAGAAAATGTTTGAATAATGCAAATAATTTGTTTGGGCAAAGGTATAGTGTGTTAACAGTGCACAGAAAGAAGGTCAAGATAGAAGCATCATGCTATATTGCAAACATCGGAAATACCAGGAGTAAATGATAACACTGAGGATGTTGGAGATGGATTGTGGGGTCTAGCCTTTGAACTAATAGCAGTTAATATTGCAGTTTCTAGAAAGGGCAACTCTCACTCCTGTCCTGAAAGGTTTTGAGCTAGATATCCCAACAATAAGGCTGCCCAAGTGTAAAGATACATCTGGCACACTGCACTGCTCCCTTAATGAGCATCTCTGGAGCAGGTGCATCATTTACAGTTCAAACACTGATGATCTCAAACACCTATCTGCAACTTCATGCCACGAATACTGCTCTGCTTTGATGCTTTAGGAATTCTCACCAACACTAACAATTATAGCAATTTTTGAATCAGAGTGTATCTTCTGATTACGAGGAAATTATACCCTTATGAAAAGTAATATATTTTTAGTATACTTGGCACACTTTTTGTACAGCTAAGTATCTGTAGAATACTTGAATTATACCAAGTATACTCATTTTTCATAAGTGTAGAGTGACACATTATAAAACAAATTATTATAATCAGAGATTTTCTTGACGCTATCAAAGGGCTTGATTCAAAAAGGAGTAAGTTCTTCCTAGTACCCTCAGCCTCCATTAGTGGTTAGTGGAAGCTGAGGACACTCAGCCCCGTTGAGGGAAGTACCCGCGTAAGATCCGATCCTGCAGCTGCACGAAGATGCAATTCCTTTGATTGCTCCTACTAATTTGCATGCTATATCTATCATCCGTGCACGCTGTTAATTTACACTAGAATATCCCACCATGCTGCCAAACATATAGATTTGCTGTACATTGTTTTTCAGTTTGAGATGCCTTGGCAATAGAACTTGTTGTTTGCCCTGAACCACATGCCATGGAGAGTAATTGGCAGCTCTCCTAGCATACAGGGAGTCCTGTACACAGGGTCGATGGTCCCAGCAAGAAAGATGATGACAATGAAAGGATTTTCAATGACAATGAAAGGCTTTAATACAAATTTATACAAATGACATTCGCTTGGCCTTCATACAAATTACATAAGTTACATATGAGTAGGAATCTACCAAGATTTTAAAAGGATTTATAGTAATGATATGACTAACATTAGCAAATATTAGAAGTTTTGAAAGAAATATTAAGCAAAGCGGTCCAGAGTTCATAACAATCTCTCTTTGGGATTGCAACAAAAAAATAATCCCACATCTGTTTACCACAGGTCAAGCACATGGTGGAGATACTTAGGGATGAAATGAGTCCTGGTGATCATGTTTGTGACACCTTCAAAGTTCTTACACTGGCCGTTGACCACTTGATGCCAAGTTTGTTACCTTCTTCAAGTCTCCTTTGTATCTGAAGGAGTGCTCATTCTGATGCTTAAAGAAAGCTGGTTTAAGTTACAAAAGCAAACCCTTGAGCTGAAGACAACTCAGCTATTCCAAATTGGTTTGTTATATTTTGTTAACCCAAAGTATTACAATATTCACAAAGTTCACAATATTTATAGGTCTAATTCCTAAATTCAGATCTGCCATGGATGGTCTTGAGACACACTGCTGTATGCAGTATATGTATTTGTATGTTATGTCATGCTACCAGGCAAACTTTCACAGGAAATGACTGCTTTTTCAAGATATGAACATAGGGGCTGCTTTTAAAATTAGAATGAATAGTTTTGTTAAAAGTTACTCTTTCTTCTTCTCTCTGCATTGTTTTCTGTATAAGCTGTCCCGGCAAGCCACTGGATACAGTTTTTTAAAATCACAATACTAATGTTCACATCAGTCCCATCTTCTACAAAGAAAATTCTACAACTAAACAGGGTCGGCTCTTCAATGCGTCTGAAGTTCTTCATGAAGATTTCACTCGGTATGAACAGTTTGCTATATGATACATAAGTCAGAATAGCTCAAAAAAAAAAAAAAAAAAAAAAAAAGTAAAAGTGTCATTTAGAAGGCACATTTATAATGAAAATAGAGTTTTGTGGTACACCAAAAAATCTAAATGCCCTATTACTGAATAGTCCCTGGACCACTTCAGTACAGATGAAAGTTTGATATCCTTAAAATTTCAGAAAAATTCCTGTTGCAGAAATAGCCGTCTTCTTTAGTATGTCTATCCAGGTAACCAGTGTTTTCAGGAAGCACCTGTAGTTTGCTTTTTTTCTTTTTTTCCTTCAGTGGAATCATCTTTACTTCTCCTACCTTCTTGACTGGATATTTCTTATTTTTATTAGCTCTGAAAGACATGCCAGTTACATTGTGTGCCTCAGAGACAGCTCCAGCATTAACTTCAGCTCGCCAACATATCTTTTATTTAAAGTTAAAACTGTTGTACAGCTTATGATACCACTTTTTAATGACTCAAAGGCACTTTGTTCTGACAATATCTCCCCCTCCTCAAAAAAGATCTCAGACTTGCAAGTCGGATAATGTCCTATGTTCCCTTTGACAGAAAATACTGTTGGTTTGTTTCCAGGAATATCATAGCTGCTCTCATCTCTTTACTTTTCAAAATCTATAAATATCTTTGTATAAAACAACAGAAATTTACGCAGTAGAAAGTCATGTTTCTTTAGTGTAAGGCAATATGCTTCTTGCTTCTTGTAAGTTATTCCATACATTTGTCAAGCTGAAAGATCTTTGAAGAGAGATGGTTTGGAAATCACATTTCTTCTTCCTTTCTTTTTTCTTCCTCTTCTTTTTTATTTTTGTACTGCTTCAAAATGAATCAACTCTGATACCATATGCTGCAACAATTGCTGCGAATGACAGAAGTAATGCATTCTTCCAGAACTCAACAAAAAAGAATGCAGTTAAATTAGGGAAATGATGTTCTCCCTAAATCTCTCCGGCTCTCCGCACATCGTGTAGCTTTATTTCTATGTAGGCTCTTTCCAGCCTTTCTTTCACCAACATAGGCTTCTTGATACCAATGGATAGAAACAGGAATATCCTTTGGCTACTGCTGGATTAATGTTAGGTAGCAGGATCCTCCTCCTATGGCAGCACCATATCCATCCATCCATCCATCCATCCATCCATCACATCAGTGACGACCAAGGAGCACCGGGTTTGGCCTTGACACTCAGCATCTAGTTGAAAGACTATAGGAAGTTTTTCCACATGTTCACCAGGAGCCACTAAAAACAGGGCCCCAGGTGGAAAATAATATATATTTTTAAAATACGGCTAAATGCACCAGGCACTTGTAGCAGAAGACAATTTTAATACTTCAAAAGTGCACGTGAGGTTTCATTATATCACAGCCCACAATTTATCTGCTTTTCAGAGCAGGAAAGATACTTGTTCATTTCTCTGTGCAGATGGGTCAAGTTAGTGGAATTGTCAAGATAAATTCTCTTTATTTGAGAATAACTGGATATGGATATCATCTGGCTGAACAAAGGGACCTCTGATTATGCCATAAGTACTGAGGACATATTGCATTTCTAATAGGCTTTTATTCCCATTATTTAACATGTTGCTTGGTTACCTCATCAAACTTGTCAGCAGTGAGGAAGCTTGCTTCAGTAAATATATATAAATATATTAAAAAAAGGCTAACTCCTCTTCTGGGACTGAAGTGGTAGATTTTTTTTCTAAAGCGCTTATTTCTAAAACTTTAATTCAAAACGAAGTTGCCACATTCACAGCCCGGATAAGAAAAGGTATGGTTGCACGGGCAGGTCCCAGATGGTTCTGGGACGCCTCGCATAGGAGTGTCCCGGTGCATCTCGAGGTGTAGCCGAAGTCAGTGCGTATCTTCCAAAGTTTCCAGAGCTGAGAGGGGGCTCCCAAGGGGCTGAGATCCCCTTCTCCAAATGCCGGTGGCAAATCTCGGGAGCCCCCGGAGCACGACGTGAGCTCGGACCTTGGCAAAACAGGCGCACGCTGCATGGGAACAGGCACTTTCGGAACCGTGGGACACCAGGCGGACATCCTGACGCCGGGCGGCTCCCCCGGCCCGCGCAGCCCCCGGGAGCCGCCGCATCCAGGCGCATCCAGGCGGCTTGAGCAGAGCGCCGGAGGCAGCAGCGCTTCCCGCGCCCTTCTGCTGAGGGACGGCACGCAGGAGGGCGGCATCGCATCTGCGCTACTTCCCGCGACGGATCCGCATGGCCGCCGCTTTCTGTGGGCGCAGCAACGAAAAGAAATAACAATAAAAAGAGAAAAAATGATGACGATGAAAGGGGCGCCGCGGAGGCACCGCCAGGAGGCGAGGCGGGAGGCTGCGCTGCCGCAGGACGCCCCGCGCGAGCTCCGCGCCGCGCGCCCGCCCCGCGCCCCTCCGCTCCGCTCC
>VWPW01022691.1:89700-143139 GCA_013389825.1 Crypturellus undulatus
GCTCCCGCCCAGCCGCGCCGGGCGCGCGCGGCCCCTCCCGCGCCCCATCTCGGCGGGCACGCGCCGCTGCCCACGCGTGCCCGCGCCTCTGGCTCCCTCCCACCCATGGCGAGGCAGGGCCGGCGGGGATCGCCCGTGTCCCCCCGGGCAGGGCAGGGCCTTCCTGCTCCTGCTCCTGCTCCTGCTCCCGCTGCTCCAGGTGCGCCGCTCCGGAGCTGTTTCGGGTGCTGAAGTGCGGCTCGGCGCCTCAAGGAGCGTCGCCCCTGGCTGCGGCTCGAGCAAACGCACGGATAAATAGAGAGAATAAAAGCCGCACACAGGAGCCAGAGCAAAGGGCGCAGCGGTGTCGGGGAGGAGCCGCCGGGCCCCACGGGCGGGTGGGCGGCCGTCCCGCTCCTGCTCCCGGGGCTTCACCTGCAGGAGCTGATGGGAAAGTCTCTCCTTGGCGCCAGCACTGGCAAGAAGGGGCGAGCAGGGCAAATCCTGGGGGTGCCCAGCTGCTCTGCAGTGATGCCCGTTGCTCCCCGATGGTGTCTGGGCATCACCAGCCTCCTCTTACAGAATTTGGGGTTTCTCCCTCCCTCCCTTTTGCTCTTGTCTGCCTCGCCTGCGAGAAATAATAAAAATAAACGTGTTGACATTTGGAGGAAGGGAATTAAATATAAAGAGAGAGTGGGAGGTGACTTAGCGGCTCCGAACATGGCAGGTGCAGGCGGCCGAGGGGCCTGCTCGGGAGCAGGTTTCGCCCTGCAGGCTGGTCCCCATCCCCTCTGTCACGCAGCCCGGGGAAGGGCTCAGCGGCCGCGCTCTTCAGCATCACTGCTGCTGGCAAACGGGGAGGTGAAAGGGAAGCGGCGCGAGGGAGGTGTCAGCTCCTTTGTCAGAAGAGATCCGCTGATCCACACCTTCCAGAAAAGGTATAAGGACGCTGGGGAAGGCAAGGGGAGAGGAGAGCCTTGAAGCCGCACTGCAATGCTTTGTATGCAGAGACCTCTTCAGAGGAGCAGGGTGAACTCTGGCGCACGTATTGTTTTTAAATGGGGAGTTGAGGAAGGGCAGCTAGGTGTCCATGCCTGCGGTACTGCAACGCATCTCGGAGCACCAACACCTGGGATCAGCTGATCTGCATTGTGAATAATGTCAGCACCGGCGCTGCCTCGAGTTGGATTTTCCCAGCCATTACAGAGAAATTCAGCAGCAAAAAAACCAGATGGCAGAGAAAATGCAGTTTGAAATTTTCCAAAAACCTTCTAGGAAACCGTTGCAATTTTTCCTCACCCCGTGGAAGTAAACCAGAGGTTGTGGCATCAACAGCTACACCTGCCAATCCTTGCTGGGAGGTCAGGCCACTTCATGTGTTTCTTAGTCGTATTAGAAAGAACTAGAACTGGTATCAGCTGCATTAACAGGACCCCGTAGTTACACTGGCCCTGATATTTCCCTAAATAAAATGAAATAAAGGGCAGGATGAACAAAATCTTTTCAGGGCCCTTTTCTTTTTAACATCAGTCCTATAATAATAAAATAGACTATTAAAATATTTGAAAGTTTTGGAAGGGTAAGTAGTTTATGTATAGATTATACCATAAAAATGTAATCTAGTGTAAGCATATGCGTTAAGATTTAAGTTCAACACCGCAGGATATTATGATCCCTCAGTAGCCCCAGAATTACAGCAGTGGTTTATTTGCCTAATGTCGACTTACGGTTCAAGTGACAGATTAATCATAAGCGCGTGCTATCGATCACTTTTACGGGTTAACTTGTTATCGGTTGTGATGCCTTATTGCTTTGTTTCGATTCCTTGCAGATTAGGAACAAAAGCAGCAAAGGAGGATCCAAGCCCCTGGATCTCGGCTCTGGCCTTTCTGCAGGCAGACAGAAGAGGAGCTGTCAGGCTTTGCATGTCAAGTAGCCGCTCGGCTGTTTGACAGCTTCTGGGTTTCAACCCCATTGGGATCGAGGCAGCTCAGGAAACCATGAGAGATGAGTCCTGTCGTCTGCTGACGCTGCTCTAGCACCATGGCAGGCTGTCCGTGAGCTGACAGGAGGATCCATCTGTGCCGAGAAGGCTCTGCTGGAATTGGCACTTGGCTTCCCGCGGAACTACGGCTGGGATGTGAGGCTCGCGTGCCCGTGCGCGCTCGGATACCGCTACAGTCTTGCTCCCCTGTGGATCTGCCCAGCCGAGAGCTCCGTGTCTTCCCCGCCGCCGCCCGCGCGGGTGATGCGGCCTCTCGCCCCCGTGGCCGCTGACTCACCGTGCAGGGCCGTGCAGTGAAGCCCTCCGCCGGCGCCTTCGTGCGGCGGGTGGCGGGCCCCGGGCAGCACCGAGCAGCAGAGCGCACGCGGGCAGCGCCCGACAAGATTTTACGCTGTCAGCCCCCGGGGCCCCCGTGCTGCCCCCCGCCGGCCCTGCCGCCCCGCTCGCCCGCCCCCGACCGCGCAGGATGGGGGCGGCGCTGGTGCGGCGCGGGGGCTGCCTGCTGCTCTGGCTGGCCCTGCTGCTGGGCTGCTGGGCCGAGCTGGGCAGCGGGCTTGAGTTCCCGGGGGCGGAGGGCCAGTGGACCCGCTTCCCCAAGTGGAACGCGTGCTGCGAGAGTGAGATGAGCTTCAACATGAAGACGCGCAGCTCCAGCGGGCTGGTGCTCTACTTCGACGATGAGGGCTTCTGCGACTTCCTTGAGCTCATCCTCACGCAGGGCGGGCGGCTGCAGCTCAGCTTCTCCATCTTCTGCGCCGAGCCGGCCACGCTGCTTTCTGACACGCCGGTCAACGACAACCGCTGGCACGCCGTGGTCATCCGTCGCCACTTCAAGAACACGACGCTGGTCATCGACCGCACCGAGGCCAAGTGGGTGGAGGTGAAGTCCAAGCGGCGGGACATGACGGTGTTCAGCGGGCTCTTCCTGGGCGGGCTCCCGCCGGAGCTGCGGTCGGCCACCCTCAAGCTGACGCTGAGCTCCGTGAAGGACCGCGAGCCCTTCAAGGGCTGGATAACGGACGTCAGGGTCAACTACACGCAGGCGTCGCCCGTGGAGAGCCAGGAGGTGCGGCTGGACGACGAGCAGAGCCGCCTGTGCGCCGGCGACGACGTCTGCCTCAATGGTGGCGTCTGCTCAGTGCTCAACGACGAGGCCGTCTGCGACTGCTCCCAGACGGGCTTCCGTGGCAAGGACTGCAGCGAAGGTAAGGTGCCCCCTCCGCCTCCACTCGCCCTGCAGCTGAGTCGCGTCCTCCGGCGCGGAGCCGCCTGTCCTGGGGCCCTGCGCACGCTGCCGCCAGGGAGAAGCAGGAGGAGGAGGAGGGCAGTGCCGGGGGCAGCCTTGGTGGGTGGAGATGCTCTGTGCTGGATGTCCCGAGTCGGGAGGCCCCGAGCCCGGCCAGTGTGCCGACGCGCCGAGAGGAGACCGGTGATTTATTTGCGAGTCGCCGGGGAGGGGAAGATGAGGAGCGGGGCGAGGTGGAGGATGAGAGTTTTACCCAAACGGGGCTGCCACCGCATGCAGCGGTTCGCAGAGCCTGTTGCATGGGCAGGCTGAGTCCCAGAGGGCCAGGGGAGGCTCGGGCTCCAAGACCGCCCGGTGTTTGCGAGCGGTTGCCTGGTGTGAGGGGGAGTTTGGGAAAACCCTGCTCTCCTTGTGGGAATCCCGCCCACAAATAAATCACGGAGGAAAATGTGGTCCACACGCAGCCCCCCGCGCTCGCTGTGTTTTGCTGGGAAACATGCCATTGCTGCGGCTGCTTGAGCGTAGGGGAGCACCCTTGTTGTGTGCCCAGCATGGGCTTCAGAGGTGTTGGAGTGCAGGAAGGCAAAATATATCCAGGGAATTACAATCTCCACGTCCCAAAGCTGAAAGCAAAGACCTGAGTATAAAATGCCAAGGTGTAAATATAAAAAAAAGGTGATATGTGGGACAAGTGAATGTCCTCACTGAGTGGCTGCATGGTATTTATGGCTGAATAATTTGCCTTTCTCATTTCTATCAAATTTTGCTCGCTATAAGAAAGAAAACATAGTTTGTGACTGTACCTTATTATGTAACACCTGCTGTCCTTAGTGTCAATACTCCAACACTGCCGTCATTCTGCATCCTGTTTACTTTTTCAGCTGTTTATCTTACATCTGCCATTTGTTCCAAAAATATTAAGCCTTTTTACATTTCCAAATGTTTTCAATAAAGAGAACGCAAAGGTAGCTTTGGAAAATGATTAACTCACCCCTTCAATAGCCCATATATGTCTATATGTATAATGTATATAGGCACACATATAAATATAATATAATTTGGGATTTACAAGAAGGTGACATCCAAAATAATATTTAGAATTGCCCAAATTAAGGTTTCACTTCACTCAAACGCTGTCAGTTTTACAATTGGCATCAGTGGGATCGAGATTAGATCCCCACGTGTCTTGTCCCCAAAAAGCCTTATAAAGTAACAGGAAGACATATAATTTTAGCAAACCTTCTCTACAAAAAATCATAAAATATTTGGATTCTGATTTCATTAGGAAGAGAAGGCAACATTGTCAGCAATTGCAATATGAATGAAGTGAGGCCACAGTTTAAATTTGTTGAGGGACAAAAGGTAATAACTGAAAGATCACTCAGGTTTTGATGAAGAGATTAGTAGCTACTCATATGTGCAACAAAGATATTGAACTAGTTTGAAAAATAATGATTCAATCTTCTAAGAAATAGAAAAGGCAAAAGGACAAGTAAAACTATTATGTCTGCCAAGAAGTAAACCTTGGCTGTTGATGCATAATTCTTTGTAGTAAACCTAACATTCTGCTATTAGCTTTTGATCTTCTGTTCCAAGAAGAAGTAAATTTCCCAGTAATTTCAGAGGGAGTTTGCCATTCCTGAAGAATGGAGGATGTCTTGAAGAACAATGAATGTGATAGAGAGGTCTATGACGTTTTGAGTCTTCATCTTGTTTTGTTTTTTGACTAGAAATGGTTGACTAGAAATTTTAATGTCAAATTATATCCCAGTGATACTTTTTTCCCCTTTTAGGCAAAAAATAATCATTGTATTTCCTTGGAGGTTTTTCTTTTTTGCTGTTGTTTGGATTTGGCCCTTTTTTGAACCTTCTGCATCTCTACAGTTTGACAGAGCACGTAGTTGCATAATATAATGAGGATATTAGAAGGTAATAATAATAAAATTTCTAAAATTTTCTATCCTGATATGCACATTTAAGAGATAATAAATGGCATATAAAGAGTCACTATTTTAAGCTTTAAGATGAGATTTTTACAGCATTTATTTTATTTTCTGGAAGGGCTTATTTTTTTGAATTTGCGCTTTTGAAAAGCTATTTTTTTTTCTGAAGAAAAGCTTTCTTATAGCAATAAAATTTCACCTAGTGCAACTTTGAAAACCCCATAGGAATATAAGATGTTCCAGTAGGCTTAAATCTCCCTCTACTTGTCTAAATCAGGAGTGGCTTTATTTATGTTACCTGAATTACACTAGTACATAAACAAGTTAAGTTATCAAAGAATCAGCATCAGATTTATGACATTCAGTCATGCTGTTGGTTTGAGTAGGATTTGCACTCTCTTTCGGGTTACCTTTGGCATGAATTACAGAAAAAGGGCAGGAATTGCTTGGGTATCCAGGATGTACAGCTTATAGCATAGAAAATCATGATCTCTGCAGTTCTGTTTTCCATTAGTCCGTAGGCTTATGAATAAAGATGATAAAAGACAGTGAAAGTACAAGGCAGTCCTCTAAAAAAGGAAGTAAAGTATGACTTGCGTTAAAATATGCCCTGATTACCATATCAATTTTCTGAGAAAGTTTTTACACTCACCACAATCTTATATTCAATGAAAATGATATTATTCGTGGAAATGAGTGAAATGAGTATGGTTTGATTTTACAACAGAGTGAACTGTTCATTAAAAAGACTGATCTTTACAATCTACTTTTT
This sequence comes from Crypturellus undulatus, assembly GCA_013389825.1. Classification (NCBI taxonomy): domain Eukaryota; kingdom Metazoa; phylum Chordata; class Aves; order Tinamiformes; family Tinamidae; genus Crypturellus; species Crypturellus undulatus. The sequence continues at coordinate 95,646 of VWPW01022691.1, forward strand.
TAGTAAAGTAACTCAAGATTCTAGAATTGTAGGAAATCAGGAAAATATGCAACTTGTATTTACAAAATACACATGAAATAAAAAACACCCTTTGATTTGGGAACTTTCTCATGGACTCCAGCTTCTTGTCACTTCACGTCCTTATGTTTTTCTCTATCTGTAACTGTTAGAAAAAATTACTTACAGACAGCTTTATCCTTCTAAAATATCGATAGCCTTCATGACTCAGTATTATCTTTTTGCAGCGACTACTGGAGGCAATTATTCTGTGAATTCAAAGTGTTACTGTTTCGAACATGTCTAACTGTCCTACTGAGTTTCTGTTTTGTGGAAAAAAGGAGGACTGTTCATGCAGCTGTTCCCTGTAAGAGATATTCTTCTTGTGAGATGCTCAGTAGTTGATTCCAGCTATGGTCTGAGCTGTGAAAATGATTTTTTAAGGAAGCAAATTCCAGATGGCTCAAGCTATCCAGCATTTAACTTGTTTGTTTGGGTTCTGAGTTATTGCATAAATTGCATAAATTTTTGTTGTGTACATTTTCTTCTTCATGATAACTTTTAAAAAAGGCATACAATATTTGACTTTTTTTGTTTTTTTTTCATGTTTTAATTCTTTAAATTCTTTCATGCCTTGGAGAAAACATGCAAACATATTTTGACATTAATTATCTTCTGCAAGATACATGTTTGAGTGCAAAGCAATGCCAATGAAGTCAGTACACGTAGTCAATTGCACAAGAGCAACCACCCTTGTCGTTATCCTTCTTGAATAGTTAGGTAAATGTACTGTGTGATAACAAATACTGTGAGCAAAACTTCCCTTCTGATTTACACTTCAGATCCTTTGTCTACAATATGCCTCTCTACTACGTGATTTGTATTTGTTCTGCATACTGAGTTCCTTATCACTGCCAATGGCCACAGGGGTGATGCTGATTTAGGAGGAGGGATAGGAATCCACTAGAGATTACGCTAAGGTTCTGTAGTATTTACAGAATGGTTCAATTTAGTCTAAGTAAAAAAATCTTTAATATTATTTAGTATTTTTAAAGCAGTGGATTTCTTTTTGTCAGGGTAGAACTTTTATGGCAGATAGTCAAATAATCCCTCAGTCTTTCAAAATGTTTTAAATCAGTGCTCCTTACATTCAGTTGTATGTAAACAGAAACCTCATGTCAGTTTAGAGAAGAATTTTGCATCATTTTCGTAATGCAATTTGATATATTATTTTGTTTGCCAGGATTTTGCATTATAAGATATTGATTTCAATATCTGCCTCATGTGAAATCACAGTAATTTAAATACTGTGTTACTGGTAATTAGGAACTGCCAGTCTGTTTTGTCTTCCAAGAAGGCTACTTGTTGAACACTGTTAATCCTTTCAAAATGCTCATGTTGAAACACTTCCAGAAGACCACTTAGGCATATAGCATTCGTCTCAGTACCCCAGATCAATAGCCTTTTATATAGTGAGTTTGTTGCTTCCCCCTGCTAAGATGGAGGGCTCATGCCAATTTTGAGTTTATACTGAAAATTATAGGGGACTAATACACTGGCTTTTACTTCTGACAGCTTACAAGCTTGTGTCAGATTGGTCATACAGTAAAAATTTCAAAATTATATAATGAAATTGTCTATATTTTAATGTAATTACACTTCAGGGCTTACAGCCATTTTGGACCAAAAGCAGCTGATCTTTTCTCAGCTGCAGGCTGGCTTCCACTTAAGTGGAAGGCTCCCTAGGAATCTTTTTACTGTAGATGTTAGCCAAGGAGTTGTGGGGAAAACATTTAGATTACAGAGCATATAATTGTATCCCATCATCATTACCGAGCTGATGGATGGGAATGGGGAAACAGAATAGGAAATAAAAACAGTTCTTAACAGAAATAACTTTAAGTAGAGGCTGACTGTAACGTATGGCTCTGAGGGTTCATTCTTCATTTTATAAACATATCAAAATCAAAATTGGCTGGTAAACAAAAGAGTTCATCACACTCTTGTTGAAATTAATGCAGTGTTTTGTCTTCCCGAAAGCTTGGCGTTGCTTTCAGAAAACATGAAGCTGTACCAACTTCTGGAAAAATACATTTCTGGTTTACTGCACCTTAGTTGAAAGCTGTATACCTTTATAAAAGCACAGTTTTACAGAATACAAAGGGCATACTGAAGTGTTATGTACCTGAGGAGTAAAATGTAAAGTCCCAAATGCCATTTGTCTAGAAATTATTTGTAAAATAAACTGACAGAAATCAGACTAGCTGATATGTCTCTAATATCTTTTAAGGGTTATTCCACTGATGATTCTAGCTATTCTTTTCTGGAATCCTCATTTAATCTTTTGCAGTATAATTGAATGCCCTGCAAAGATGAGAAAACCAGCTAAGGTTTTCTGCTTCTATACACTAGTGATGGTGTCTGACTTGACTAGCCAGATCATATTGTGCATGTGTCAAAGTCAGTCTTTCCAAAGCATGGATTCTCTTCTGCCAAATTAAAAAGTAGTTGTATGTGGTGAGTTCATGCAGGTGTCCAGCCCTTCTCGTGGACCTTAGAGTACCCAGCAGAGCCAGTGAGCAATGTGATGCACCAAATACTCACGGCAATGAATGAAGCAGAAGGCACTTAATTTTGAAATGACATTGCTTTCTCTGTGCCCCACATCAGTTCGCACCATTTATTGTCCAACTGTATGGTTAAATTAATGACACTCCATGCAGGATTTGTTGGAGGATTTTCTTCCTGGCTGTGAGCCAGAAAAGATCAGCATTTCTATTAGTATCTCCATTGCATAGTCAAAACTTGAAGCTCTCTCTACCATATGGAGTACAGCCTCTTCAGTCTACAGAGCTGATACTTATCAGCCCACTTTGAAGTTGCCATCACTTCTACTGCTTATCTATCCATACCCAAGTATCCATAATACTGTGTTTTTTTTTTCTGGTGCAAAACTGACCTGCAGTTATATGTCTTCTGCTTTCTACCAAGATGTTGGAAGTGCTGTAAATTCCTGACTGCCAAAGAGATTTCTCTTTGCCATTCAGCTCTTTGCGTGATTGTACAGTCCCTATGCTTGGCAGTGGTATGGCACCTGTACATTCTCATTACTGAAGATTCAACGATTTAATGTCTGAGGACATGGAAACTCTGGCTTCCACTTAATGAGTGTATAATTTTCAGCCTGGTATTTCTTGAAATATCATGTTACTTTTGGGTGTTCCTTGCTTTTGGATGAGAAAGTTGAGGAGAAGGAGAAGGCGGCCCAAGCCTTATTAGAACTTACAAATAAGTAACAGGGTATGCTGGCAGCTTTCTGTAAAAAACAGGCCTGTATAACAGGATTTTAGATTTCTAAAATTTTATGTAGTTGTTTATGAACCTGGAACTATTTAGTTAGGTCTTAATAAGCAGCAATTTTAGCATCTCATATAGAGCAAAACAAAGCCAAGTTCTGTTTTCATTTTCCTTCAGAATAGAAGTCTCATTGACTCAAGCTTAGAATTAGGGCAAACCTAATAACCTGCTGATTCTGAACTTATTATTTGAGTGGGAATATGAAGACAGAGAAGATCTAGGGCAAATTAAATAACCTACTGGTTATGACTGTAGTTCATTCATCTGGGAGCACATATACAGAAAAGACTTTTCATATATTCAGATATTTTAAAGCATCATCATCTTTCTTTTTTTTTTTTAATGCATTCTTATAAGCCATACTATCTGAGTAAAGTTATGTGACTAATTTTGTTTTACATTTAAGGGACTTTATAACATGAGGGAAAATGTTGTTTTACCCAGAAAGTGGGAGGTGTGTTCAATAGAATCATTTTTGCAGTTGCTGCCACTACTAATTGTGAAGCGGTATATTTTGCCTATGTAGGTGTTATGCATCTGCATTGCAATGTAGGTGTATAAATCACAGATTACTTTTAATCTGTGGCACAATGCAGAGTCTTAAAATGAAAAGCTATGACTTTCTGGTGATGTTTTTTAGAGAAAAGGCTTAATGTTACTTAAAGGCAGATAAGTTGGCTGAACTCTTCTCACAGTGATGTCCTCTAATTAAGAGAACAGCTACAGCTTTTTTGGAGGTCACGGACATTATACTGTAAAAATGCAGATATATGTCACCGTTCCCAAGTTTCAGTATCACATCTTAATGATTGATACAGAATGACCTTCAGTTTCATTTTGTTTCCCTTCTATGCTTTTTGACTTTAGCAAAAGTTATAAAAATGGTACTTGTGTGAAAGGAAGTATCTCCATTAGGAAAACATTCCTTGAAAAAGGTTATATGTATTTCTTATAAATTATATGTACCTTCTTTTTTAAGAAGTGTGTAGAAAATTACAAAATCAGTGAGTAGACATGCAGTGAAGAACTGCATCTCAATATTGTAATTTTCTTTAGAAGTTCATCCTGATTCTTCATCTGTTCCCAAAGGTGACAGCAGAAACATCCATACAAATATGTCAGCATTTGTATAATGGGTGTCTAGAGGCGGATTATCATGAACTGTACTTTGCTTTATGATCAGTTACAGGCTTGTGATGCAAAGATCATATCCATTATTAATAATATGTGAGAATCAGACCCTAATTCTAGTAAAATAAATGCTCTCCAAAATCTTTTCAGGAAGTGTGCTGTCTTTGCTAACTGACTTATGAAGACTCAGTAAAAATAATCCCCAAACAGCTTGAATTCTGGTGACTCCTATGCAGTGACTGACTCATGTTTGTAAGATCAGACTCTTAGCCTGAGAGGTCCAGAGATATGGGATTAGTGAGAAGGGCTGTTTTTTTTTCTAGGCTACAAATGCTGTTCTAAATATACCGAATATCAGGTGAATATCAGTGTCTGTAGAAATGCTGGGATTGATATTGTTATTATTAGTTCTATTTCCTTTTATTTTGCTTATTTTTTCCCCATTTTGTTTGTCAGAGAAGATATGGGTGAAATAGGATGATAGGAAGTAACAGCTGTATGTCATTTAATTTTTAAGACTATTGTGCAATGATTCAAGAAATACTTATTTGTGTTGGCCACTTAAATAGATTTCCTAAGAATTGCATAATACCCTCTTGCTACATTCTTTTTAGACGAAAGTTATTCTTCTTCTCTAGGGCTGATTTTCTGTGAAGTTTGTTTTTTTGCGATACTTACTGCAGAAAAATAATTTCTGCAATATTATTATCTTGCAAAGAACATGCTTTTAGAATATACATTTTTATCCTGAGAGAAATTGTGAACTGTCTTTCAGCATTAGACAAAAGCTCTGTCTTGTTTGGTTCAACATGTTCTGAAGAATTCTGAAGACAAGTCTTAGATTCATGCATAAAACATTCTTGATAAAGGTGTTTTGAGGATAACACCTATATTTTCATAGTAGTTCATCAGGAAGACAACGTGATTTGAATATAATTCCTTCTTGGTCGAAGCTACAGTCAGCTTTCCATCAACTACCTCAGTTGTAGTTGTTTCTGGGAAATTCTGGTTTGCTTTTTTGTGACTACTCTTGGTCCAGAACATTTGAGGGAGAGGCTGAGAGGAGTTTAGCGGCAAAACCATGAGATTATGGTTGTCCCTTCTATGGCTGTTAAACAGATGAAACTGACATTTTAGGAAGACATACTCTAGAGCTGTACAGAACTGTTTTTATTTTTGTTTTCTCAATTAAAACTTTTGAAAGTCTAAAATTAAAGAAATCATGCGTCAGTTTCAAAATTGAGAATAAAATTCACATTGTTTCTAAGAAGCTAAGAAGTGTCCAGTAGCAGAGTACATGACAAAAGTTTTGACTTGCTGTTCTCGCACTTCCACTGACAATCACATTATCAATATTTGAAAAAAAATTCAGTATTCAGAGGGTTTATCTTTCCTGTTCTCAGAGTCTGAGTGTTATTCTACTTTTTGAAATAGGACTGGAGTTTTCAAATACTTTTTGGTGAAATGTACATTAAAAATATCTCCATCATTCAAATTTAAAAAAGATAATAAGAGAAAAATCAGCAGTGTTCAGTTATGTCTTACCCCACTGCAACACATGAGTCATACTGGTGAACTTGGGAAATCTTGAAACACAAAAATATGCACAGTAATGCAAGTGGATAGAATTTCCTTCCAATTTTTCCCTACTGAAAAACAAAATAAAGCAATAAACATAAATATGTCTATGGAAAGTATAACGATAACAGCAGAAGTAGGTGATATGACAAGAATTCAGAATAAGTCTACATTCATTGTGTGGTAGTTTCATTTTTTTGTTCATGTGTTTAAGGGTGAAACTTGTCTCTTCATTTTATTCACATTTATGTGATGAATAACAAAGAGCCGCCAGTGATGCTGTATCTATTGTCACAGAGATACTTCTAACTCAGAAATCTTTCTTATGAGAACTTACTAATATGTAGTTACTTTGATACTGTACATTCATATGGGTCCACTACTCTTTGGAAATACTGAGTTTTTGATGGGCAGATTTTGATGTTATTCAGCTTTGTTCCTCCTTAGTTTTCTCTTTGGAATTTTGGGAAAAAAAGTATATAAATATCTCTTGGAATTCTTGGCTCTCACTCAGCTTGAACTGTCAGTGACTTTACTGGAGCTTTGGATCATTCAGAGAATGCAGAAAGACATGCTGAGACTTACGGAAATAATTAAATAATGTTGGAAAATAAAGGCTTGGAAATCTTGTTATCTTTAGGAATATAGTTATGGATCATATTTCTAAAATGCTTTGCTGCTGTAGATTTTGTCATATTTAGGACCCTTCAGTCAGTCAGCAGTGTGAAATCATTACTCCAGGTAATGGACTAACAGACTTTCATGTGTGTATAAGTCAGGACTGATGCCTTTAGAAGTTAATACATGTAAGCCACTATTAAACAAGGGTAAGATCAGAATCAGGTCATCTGGTCATAACGAAAATGTTTCAGTTATGTTAATATACACTCCAAAAACACTTGAAACAACTGCAAGGTCCAAACAGAATTAACCTTGCCCATTACTGTATAATATTACTCTATGATCCTGGTCATTCAGATGCATAGAAGCATTTGCCAACACAGAAGTGACTGGCAGAAAGCTTTTCTGGCTTGGTTTACACATAGGCGTAATTACTTATTCTACTCCTTAATTTGTCCAATTGTGCAGGTATAATAGAGACTGGCAATGCAGTTTTCCCTTTAAAATAATGAATTAGTGGCTAAAAAAATTCTCACACTCCAACCCACTTTCCATCTCCATTGCTGAGATGTCTTATCCTGTATTAAAATGCTTGCTATTTGAAAATAGACTGCTTCTCCGTCTATGTGTATGAATCAGGCTTCATGCTACATTCCATTTTCTTTGGTACTCCATTCAGGGCAGGTTTTTATAACATAGCTTTGTATGGCCAGCTTTGTTCTTTATTCAACTTAAGTCATTGAGGCCAATCTAACACATACAAACATGCTACACTCATAAATCTAGGCTTTGAGAATTTTATTAGGTTTGTGAAATAGAGCCTTGCAAAACTATGACCTGTCAGGACTAAGGATAATGCACAGCTTTAATGTGATCCCTTTGTGGGCACCCATGAAATTACATGATCATTTAATTTTAATTTAATTACATGATCATATACCATTTTTTCCACAAGCCTTCTGCCTCATTTAGTGCATTGCCCAAAAAATAGCAATAATTTCTTCTTCAATATTTTGTTTCCTCCTTGCTGTTCAATGTTTAGCCCTGAGCCTTATTTATTGTCCTTATTCAAATCAGCTTTGAAGAGAAATTATTATTTTTTCCCTGGGCTTTTCTGTGGTTCTCATAAGTAGACTGTCTGAACTACTGTACAAGTATTAAAAGATACACAATGCACAATGAAAGATGACAGATGCTGTTATTCCACTTGCAGAGAAGAACTGAGGCAAATGACGTTCTAATTTTGAGTCCACAATCTGATGTTTTCCTGAATACTTCACGTATATGGAATATACTATATGTACACTGTAACTTCAAAGTACAGCTTCCATTGACTCCAAATTACATCTCTTGGTGACCAGCACTGCATCTGCTGGGGTATCCTGCACCATAGGCACCCAGAAAATGCAGATGTCACTGAAAGCACAAGAAATGAGTACCGTCTGGCTTTAGAAACTGGAACAAAAGTATGAGAGACCCTTACAGCTGAGGAGGAATAGACCATATTTCTTTCTCTGCGGCTGCATTCCGTGATCTGTGCCATGAGGTGCCCTCACTCCTTCATGGCAAGGACTCTTGGATTGCTGGGGCAGGCACGTTGTTGACTAACACCACAGGTTTCTTCACCGCTCAGTCATTAGTTACTGCCAAGAACAGACCTCTTCTGGGTACAGAACACATTAGGGACCCTCTGGAGACAATTGCTTTCAATAGTGTAATTAAAGGCTGTGTCATAATGTACATGAACAGGGTGGATTTGAGGTATAGATGGATTTGAGGTATTTCAGTTACACTATTTCTGAGTGAATGATTTTGCTACCTGAAGAACCTTCTTTTAACATAGTAAAATATTAGTGTTTGTGTATATATATACATACATATATGTCTATGTATTTTAGAGTTTTGAAGGTCTACTCCCACTCTTACCTCTCAGCCCCAGACAGCTGCTTCTTTTAATCCTTTCCATAGCGTTTCCGGCAGGGATGTTATTGAGGGCTCCCTGCTCCGCAAGGAGTGGCCAGACCCTGCACAGGCCACAGCAACCCAGAGCCCCTGATGATGGGGAGAGCCTGCGCAGGCTTGAGTTAGAGAATGCAAAAGCCAAACAATTTTTTAGGAGTTTACTGATAATATCCAAGGCAATGTTTGGATTGTATAAATAGAGATATTTTTGAGAAAGTTTGTGATTTAAACAGATTCTGGTGTGTTTTTGAAGGTTTGGCAGAAGGCATAACCCAGAAAATGAAGTCACTTCTCTCTAAACAGTTTTTAGATTTCAACTTCAAAATCTGACTAAAGTCAAAAGGAATCAGAATAGAAATGGAACTTGCTTAGAGTTCCCTTGGGGAGATACTGCTGCTAACATAAATGCCAATTTTTCACTTGAGCTATTTTTTTTTGTGACTGAATCAAATATGTACTTTTTAAGACCAAATGAATGGTGGACTTCCTTTGTATTACTGAGTTCCTCTCAATTTTCTTCATTTAGTGTACGGGATCATCTTCTGTTATAAACGTGCCTTATAAAGAATGAAATCAAGCGAAAAGAAAGGGTATACAAAATAGTTTCTCTGCATTTCAGAACCACTTTGGCAGGGAATAATTTGAGTTGACCTACTACTACCTACGCAGTTGACCTACACAGGACTACTCTCTGAACTGAGAGTAATCTGAACTGATCCTTCTTTTTAGGGTACTTATGTCTTCATAAGAAACACATTAAAAAATGTCCCAGGAATTTCTCTGTTTGTGTAAATACTTTAAAAATAAAAGAAAAATACCGATTAAAAATATTTATTTTCCTTTCCCTTTTCATTTATAATTACTACCACTTTATGACCACTACCTTATCCTACGTACTATTTTGACTTTTAAGCATGCAAGTAAAAACTTGTTAACATTTTGGAAAGCAGAAGTTGAAGTCACAGTAGAATTCCTAATAAATTATTTAATATTACTCCGTTCGCATATAGTCCAATGGTATTTGGCTGTATTATTTGCATGAATAAATTTCTTCAATATATACAATATGCTGCAGATAACGATACATATTTTAATAATAATAAAATGTTCACAAATATCTGCATATTCTATATACTAGCCCATGAGACTATGAGGCTATGTGCATGTTTAGAGAAGAAAAGATTTAAAAAGGAAAAAAGTTCAAGAGTCTGTAAAAATCAAGAACAACACTGAAAATCATCATTCAAAAATAATCACATAAAAGCTGAAGTACAGAATTATTGCACAATCAATTACAATATGTGTATTTATAAATTTTAAGACAACACTATTTATATTCTCATGTAATTATAAAAGTTGTACCCAGCGGGTAGTGTGGTTAGACTCATCTTTAGAAATGCAGTTGTTCTCTGAATACTAGTAAACTTAAATTCAGATGCATAAATTTAAATATAAATAATTTTGTTCAAGCTCATTTTATGAGTCTTTTTCCACCTCTTTCTTGCATTTTCTATCAAACAATCCCCATGATATTCTCTTTAGGCAACCTTCAATTTTGCAGGAAAATACTACCAGTCACAATCAAATCTCAGGCCTTTCCAGTCCTATATAACATCCCTACAGGCGTTTTCTTGCTGAGCAGCAAGCGAAGCATGAATTAATGCAGCACGATTTTACTGTCATTTAAAATATGTCTCCAGCTCAGCAGTACTGCTCTGCAAGCGTAAAGCACACAAGATAGCATAGGAAGACTGATGCAAAAGTTTCCTAGCCTATGAGATTGTAGGATATGAACAGAAATTAATGTTATTGACACTGCGATTAGCATTTAATCTACCTCATACACTTAATACATTTCTCATAAGATCGGCTTCTGTGTTTATTCATGCTTTTAATAAAGTAGTGCTGTGGCTTGGTCCTGGTAAAATGGTTTGGGTAAACAGGAATTATTTTCTGGGGAGGTTTTTGTTAAATACAAAGATCCCTTGGATCAAGCAGTTTTTCATGCGCTTGTGCCAGTTGATCTGAAGGGGCAAACAGAAAGGAATTTTTGACAACCAATATGAAATAATGTAAGGGAATCGAGCATCTTATGTGCAAATACCTTGATCTTTTCTTATATCTGTTGGAATTTCTGTGCTTGATTCCTGCAAGCATTATTGATTATTAGTGTTCTGTCCAGAAAAAAATATTTAATGAAATTGTTATGAAATGAAATTGAATGAAATTATCTAAGAGAACTTTCAGTGATCTGGAACATAGAATCTGATCTGGAACCCAGTTTTAATGGAGCCTGTATTCAAAGACAGAGGAGGCTCCAAAGCAGCCTAACATCTCCTTTGAACTATATCTTAATAGAAAACCTCAATTTTCTGTGCATAAAAGGCATCATATAGAAATCACATTTTGGAAAAAATATTAAACTTTCAGTACTGAAGTGTTTTGTAATTGTCAAAAATATTTTAGACTTTCTTCTGCTGCACTTAAAACAGTATTTTTAAAAGCATTTCTATATGTCCCTCTGGCCTTATGCAAAGAGTAGTCCTAACAGTTGGCAATAAAATAAGAGACTGGCAGTACTGTCAAAGCAAATAGTAGTCTACTAAATAAATGATATCAGGAGAAGCATGTAACAGAAATACCTGAAATTTTAATAGGGATCACAATAGTATTCACCAAATTACTATTGGTTAAGGAATGTCCTGTGAACGGCCTCATTATATCGAAAGGTGCCCGAAGTTATTCTTACATTTCATAGTTGAGATTTTGCTCAGTAAGAACTTTTCTCTGCTTAATCTGCAACCAACTGTTAGTTCTGCTTTGAAATTTTGAATTTCTTCAGAAAATTATTTTAGTTATAGTGACCTTTAGTTCCTGGGTTTTGGAGTTGGATTTTGCTTTTTACAGAATTTCCTTCAGTTAAGGAAAACTGATTATGAAAGTACTTTGTTTCAGCTTTGGGGCCCATATATTATTTTCTCTTCTTTAAAAAATTCAGAAATGATTACATCAGATGAATGGTAGACATCTGGAAGGATAAAATGGAAAAAAAAAAAACAACAAAAAAAAACCCAGAGATGAAGGACTGAGAAGTAATTAAGTACTGAAAGTGAAATTTGGAATTGCTGTTTTATTTTAACAGTAACACTTGTATTTAATACAAGTTCCTTATATATCTCAGGTATTTAATTTCCCTCAGATTTTACTTAAGTTCTAGATGTTACATATTATGTACAATATTGAGAGTAGCTGAAATTAAAACATTATATCATAAATAATAAATAAATGCTTGTAATTTAAGATATTCCAAATGCGTTTAAATCAAGAAAGTTTCTGATGTACTCATACATATTCTATTTTAAAATATGGTTGTCTACTGGCTCATTGGGGTAACCAGTTTCCACCTGGAAGGTGGTTTGTTTCTCACAAAATAACATGACAACAAACTCCTTTCAAAAGATTAATATATCCATGAGTAAAATGTTGTTTGTTTTTAAAAGGGTCTTTAATGGATATACCATAAAGGATTCTTAATTTTGTCACATTAGCAAGCAAAAGCAAAGATGAATTTTTAGAAATGAACTGAAAGCCTTCTTAAATACATGTAAGATTTTATTTTTCTGTGGTAAATGCCAGCTGATGAAAAGCATTTTCTTAGGCCACTTGCTCATCAGTATTTGCTGATCAGTACTTGCTGATGCTAATGTATGAAGAATTTTAGTGCTTTCTGGCAGAAAGTGTTTACAAAATATCATAAAACGTAAAACTTTGTGCTCGCAAAAAGGTGTAAGGGAAGCAATAGTAATTTTAATTAATATCTGGTTACATAAAAGCTGTTCTGAACAATATACACTGATTAGCTGTTTTTTACTTGCTTTTGTAAGAAAAGCATTTTCCTGAGTTTTTAACCTCTTGTTAGTTCTGCTACAAGCATAAGATGCATTCATTCATCTATATTTGAATTAAAATGAAGATCTGATTTTCAGAGACAGTAACAGTTAAATGATTCACCCAAAACACCCATAGAAATCAAGGGAATATTCTTTCCAATTTCAGGAACTTTTGGCTCAAGGACTTTGGTTCTATCTCACACTGCTCAAGTGGTCAGAGTATTCACGGATGTTAGTTACTGCTGTTTGTGGAAAATATATAGAGATATATTGCTTTGTCTAGTTATTTATATAAAAAAATGCAGAAGTAATTCTAATAATAGAATTAAATTAGCTTATCTTCATACAATAATGTAACGTTAAGACAACCTAAAGTATAAGTAGCTTAAATGACAGTAGCCATAACATTTGATGTCATGAAGATTGTGTGAGTAACTTTAGATACCAGGTTGACAGGAGACTAGGAATTAATTCACCTGTATTTCCTCCACTAACAAATATATACAATACATATACCTACAATATATACTGTATCTAGAAACGTGCTTAGATAGGGCATGTTCAAATGGGCATTTCAAAATATATAGCGTGAACTGAGCACACGGTCCAGTTATGCCCTGCTCACCATTTGGCTCAAAGAGGAGAGGGAGCGACGTGTGGGTAACGGCGCATGGAGACTACTGGGGAAAGCAAGACCTAGAGAATGAAGAGACTTAGGGAATAAAGAGTCTTAGGGAACAAAGAAATCTTAAAATATATGTGCATATGAGTTCTAGCTGCTGGGTTATTAGGTGACGCTCCTTACAGGGTCACCTATAGCCACTGTTAATGCTAGCTATCTCTCGTGTGTGTGTCTGCATGTTCAGCTGAACTGTGGATGAAAAAAACTTTTGTAAAAAAAAAAAGAGCTTTTAGACACAAATTGCGGAGGATAGAAAGCATTTTGACTGAATGAAATGTTGACAAATGTATGATTGCAGAAGGAAGCGCAGAGAATTTAAAGAATTTTACATTTGTGATCAGATGTATTGAGCAAGTAAACTGAAGAGGCTAGGTAAAGGAGGAAAAGACTGCGCATTTTCGATTTGTCATAGAGGTATATTTTAATGTTTAATGGAAAATACAAAAGAGAGTTTTCCATAACTAATATTCATACATGCATTCAAACATGTTTGAATAATGTAGCAAAACAGCCATAAATAGAACCAGTTTCTAAGGTGCTTTGCTGGGTGATGAGTTGGTGCTAGAGGGAGAGATTTTTCAGAGCGCAGACAGTATTTACACTATCACCTCTCACTAAAAGTCTACAGGACATTGATGACAAATCATCTTTTGCACCTTTGGCATTATCTCTACTTACTTATTAAGTGTTCAGCATAGTCACTTTAATTATTAATTACTGTATCAACACTGAGAAACAATTTGACACACTACATAGGTATTTACTAATATTGATAAATTGGGGCAGATATTTTCTAATGTAAGAATCTCTCTCTGCCTTTGCTTGTCTTGGCTGTGTATGTTTACACTGCAGGTTCTGTGGAGACAGCACACATATTTAATTCAATCATTTACATTTTATCTTAGTTACTAATATTTTCAAACATTTAGTAATCTATTTCTCAAAATGTTACTTTCTACAGATCTGAATTTCATACTCATTTAATCGCTAATAAAATTTGTACATGTGCCAGAAATCTGTTGCTACCTTCTAATGTGCTTTAAAGTACAAAATAGGCCATTTTTAATAATGTTTTTTGAGAAAAGAGTACAGAATCATTTTACTTAGAATACTATAAAATACGTGTTTCCTTTGCGATGGCAAACTTATGAAAATAATTTTTCATTTCTATTTAATCTTATTTTGCAGAGTCTAGTTTTGTGTAATCCTATTTTAGCAAATGTTAAACAGCAGGGTTTTTTTTTTCTTTTGAGAAAAAAGCAGAATTTACATTTTTAATCTACTGAAATCAGATTACTAAGATTAGTAAGAAACTATTGGGAATTTGGGGGGCTGTATCAAGTTATTTTTGTGCCCTGGTAATAGAATACTTCTTAGCGTATGCTAATCATTGACAAAAAAAAAGTATATTTAAGCAAAACGTATTTAAGCAAAACATGACATTCAGAAAAGATTGTATGTTTATTTTGAATTTCCTTGTGCTTTCTTAAAACGCCCTTAGAATATAAATATATTTGAAAATACGAAAAAGATATTATGTTCATTAGGTTTGGCACTGAAATCTGTTCAAGAGAGTGATTTTTTTTTTGATTAATACCAGATTGGTGATTGATTTTTAGGTCATGCATGTCAGCAATGAAATACATAAATCTCTGATTAGTTTATGTTGGCTCAAACCTTTTCAGTTCCACCGAGTGATAAATTGCACAGTGATTATTTTGTTCAAGGAGCAAGCTAAGATGGAAAAAAAAAAAAAAAACAGAATTTATCCAATAATGTGTCAAGCTTCAGATGGCTCAGCTCTGTAATTCTTATGTATGGGGATTAGAACTTGTTTGTTTGTGGGATTATTGGTATGGTTCTTCCTGCTGCAACTTGATGCACTAGTGTTTTCCTATAAAGTAAGCCTTCTGGCTTCATTTTTACATTTCATTTGGCTTCATTTTATTTTCATGTTAACTTAGAATTTGATAGCAGTACTAAATTTGTCTGATCTTGGAAGGGCTGGGCTATAGGGTAAAAGATTTGTAAAGGGTATCTTGAATTTAATCTTTGAATTAGCTGAGATTATTGTGCTTTATGCTTCTTTGGCTCTCTGTCAATTTAATAGGATTTTTCTTTCCTCATTTAATTTACGATTGTCTCTTCTTCTGGTGATGCGTTTCATGTTTAATTTTTTCCTTCACTTTGTTTGCTCTCCTCTTACTTAATCTTGAGTTGTCTCTTTTTTGGCTTTAGAATTTAAACCAAGAAGCCAAAAGGCGAAGAGTTTGCTGCTAACTTTTCATTTTCTCAAGCCTTGTTTTCCCCAAAATGCTTGTTAGGCTTGTGAATTTGTCAATTAGAATAACCAAAGAGAAACTTGTATTGGGATGGAAGTCATCATAGAAGAAGACATTTGCAACACTTGCTTCAATCCAGAGTGCCTAAAAGCAATTGCAGTTGTTAGTTTTAGTTGTTACTTTTAGTTTAGGCTCCGCTTCATGGGAGGATTGGGTTTGTGTGAAGGTCATTGTTTGATCTGAATCAAATAACTACATTTTGAAAGACAGTCCATAAAATTGGTGTTTTCTCTTCATACCACAAGTCCAATATCTCTAAGAGATTCTAGTTTGTGTTGATCTAATGAACTAGCTTGGATTTTATCTGCCACAAATTTCATGTTTTAGGAAAATACCTGATTAATTGGTCCGGGTTTCTTTATGGTATCACTAAAGGCTTTCAAGTCTATGTAACGTTTGTTGCAATGTCTTGCTAGATATGATACTGGGAGACTTCCTCATGTTTCTCTTCACAGCTGTGTGCCAAAAATGCGATGTAATCTTATGCTTTAGCACCTCTGTGATCTGTGATAGCTCTGTGACTGTCAGCTGCTTCCATTTCGCACAGAATATTATATAATCCCTCTCTTTTTCTTCATGTGCCTTCACAATTTCGGAAGATACACCTGTTACAATCTACTATTCTTTTCCTATGAATATAAGAATATAATAATCATCTTCTTCTGTTGATCACGTTTTCCAGAAATGACAGGGAGTCTGAGATTCAGTTGATCACGTTTTTCAGAAATGACAGGGAGTCTGAGATTCACACATTTGCATGCAGTTCCATTTAGCATTCCTCAGTTATCACATCTTCTGATTTGCATTGCTGATTCTTTTTTGATGTTGAACCTCATTCCATTAAAATTTCCTCCCTCAGATACTTCCTCCTTATATTAAGTCAGACTTACTCATTTCCTCAGCAAATGATATTTAACACGGTGATAAAGAAATATACATAGTAGTAAGCATTGGTTTCAGGTGGCATATATTACATCAGATGGCCTCTACAGTTATGAAGCATTTTTAGGAAATATTTTATTCCTTTGCAGTCTACTTCGGTGCCATCTCACTCCCCTGACTACTGTTTCTATTCCTTAAAAGTAATTCTGTTGCAGGACCTCTGTTCCTGCATGCTTGGAAGCAGGGCTGATTTTCCTTGATAGGGGCCTTTCTTTCAACTTGCTCAGCTATGCCCCACACCCATGTTTTCTACAAATGTCTATCTATCTAAGGAGTTTGCTATTCAAGAGTGTTTTTTGTACCGTTTGTTTTATGCTTGGCCTATTCTTAAGACTTTTTTCTCATTCTGAACACTGTCTCTGACCTTTGGCCACTCCCCAAAACATTTATTACTTACCTTCAGGGAAACTTTGTGTTTGAAGTTAAGTGGAACTTTCAACTACTAGAATGATTTTATTTAACTTCGTTTTATTGCTCTCTCTGGAGGTGGGATTTATATAGCTTTAATGTAGTGCTGTATTGTAATCCTACATAATATAATTTTGAATACACTTCATTGAATATATATGATACAATTTCTTATAAATATAGCTAGAAAGTGACAGAAGTGGAACAGCACAGCACCTGGACCTCCTGCTAAAATTGTTAATTTCATCCATAAAAGAAATCCATATGCAATGACACAGGGTTTCTGTGTCCTCTAAGTCAGATTGAAACCAAAATTGAATAAAAGTTATATTGGCAAGGTTTAAATTAAATTGTCTACAGAAGCTATTTTTGGTGGGCAAGATTCGATTCCATATAAAGGAAGTGAGCCTAAGTTTTTTTTTCTAATGTATGATCTATAATGTAACTGCTGTTGTATCTTGTTCTTTGAAGTTCACATGTGTAAGCAGAGAGAAAGGCGCCAACTTTTCAGAGAGGATGGAGTACGCACCAACACAGACTGTCATGAAGTGCCAGCAGCTCCAAATCTGCAATTACATATGAAGAATAGCTGATAAAGTGGATGCAGTTTCACTCTAACTGATTCTAAAGGCCAGTGACATCTAGATCCATGTCAGAAAGCAAAATTTGCTTTTGTTTTATTGTTCTATCATTTCAACTAGGGAGAGCTCCAACTGTCCTATTTAAAAAGTTAGGACTCATTTAGGGTCTTTTTTGTCTTTAGAACCGAAATAGCTGAGGAAGCAAAACAAAATGAGTATAAAAATCAAGGGCAATAAGTAAAGAATTAGTATTTTTCTGCCTTAGGAAAGGATTATATATTACTGAGAAGAATATAAAGCAATGAGAAAAGGTCTAATGATGTAGCTTATAAATTGCAGATTGTCTATTTGTGGGAAATACAAATCAGTTTTATCTATAACGCATAAAACGACATCACTGAAAATTTGGAAACACTGTCTATCATTAGAATTTATGAACAGCACATGAGCCTTTCTCTTTGTAAAGATTTTATGTCGACGATGTGGTGACCTGGCAGCCTAGCTTGACTGCTAAGCCTAAAGTCATTCCAAAATATGAACCTGAAGCTGGAAGTAACTGGGAAGCTCCTTATGATAGAACATCCATGAACTGTAATTGTTTTATCTAACATTTCCCAACATTTTATCTAACATTACCTGAGGAAATGTTAGTGACTGGGATGAAACAAACCTCAAGTTGCATACAGGTCCTAGGTTCTTACTTGAGTTTAAAAGTGGTGATCCTGTGGTAACTGTAGACTAGTTAAATTACTGTTCAACCTCTATGATGATCTGAAGCTATCAATTGTGTCTGTAGACTGTGATCATGTCATGTTATTTCCTTTATAATACAGGCTAAACTATTCAATCTAATTTCTGCATCAGTGGGACTCGAAGCAAAGCGTAGCCGCCTTAGAAGCCCAAAGGCTTGAAAGTGGAGTGGTAGAATGGTTTATCTGATTTTTTTTCTTTCATAACTAAAATTCTCTCTTAAAAACTTAAGCAGGAGTAAACATTCAGGAAGATGTACAGAATCTAGAAAACAATTTGTCTCCTTTCCATTCACATCTTCATCATGATATCTGGCTAATTCCTGCTATTATACAATCACTAAAGGAAGATTCCCTTTGAAGGCATTACGTTTCTTTTATTTTCATGCACAAACTTATTACAATATGCTTACCGATTAAAATATGTGTACATTTAGCAGAGCTGAATGGATTTTTTTATAAAATCATGCATCATTAGAAAATTATTAGTGATTTTAATGAAACAAAATAATTAAATACCACAGAAACACACCAGTTTTATCAAAGATAATTCTCAACATAGTTTAGAACTAGAAAGCTTTGGACCTGAATGTGTCAGACTGGCCCAACTGCTGTGAATCCCAACTTTTCTGGAGGGAAAACTGTTATTTCTTGTGTATCCGTATATTTGCATATGTATGTCTGTATTTTCTTTTTAGAGTGGATAAATTATATTATGTGTGCAAGTATGTTTCCTACCAACACATGTAAACATAAACATTCATACATACATAAGCATAAAAATGATCTTTTTTTCTTCTGGGTGATGAAGAAGCTGTTAAGGTCTTTCATTTTTCTCTAGAAGTTAAACTGTATTAGATCCAGCTACAGAATGTTGGGGAGAAATCCTTTAAAATGTAGACTATTATTGAGTATGTTCTTTTGACAACATTGTATGTCAGATATTTGCACTTTGCAACAGATAGGCCTGTGTACATGTTGCAAATCCCTACTTGCATTTCTCAGGTTAATTCACTGTAATGAATTTAGTCTGTTTCTCTGCAGTCATAAAACAACTAAAAAAAAAGAAAGCAAAAAAGTTTAAAGACTTGGGAGCCACCTATATAAGTTCGTATGTCTTGAAAATAATTTGTATATGTTTTAGACTTATTCAATAGGTAGACTTATTCAATAGGTATGTTCCTTATAACTTAATGTTAGAACGTTTTAGTTATCTCGAGGTGCTCTTCACTGTTGAATCACCTTATTTCTTTTTACTGTTTTAGTTTAGCTTTTGTGATTTGCATTAAAAGGAAAAATTTCAGCAAAAGCTACATAAACATGGCACATTTTCACATGTAATTACCAAAGTTGCATTTAAGAGCAAGAAATAATATATGCAAAGGATTATAAATAGCTGAGCACTTAGGCTGATATTAAGCTATAATATGGCTGCCTTGCTTCTGCTGATTTGCTTCAATTAGGAATGTGGGACCCACATGGCTTGGACTTTGACAGTGTCCAGGATTCTGTAGGTATTAAAGAAACAAGCACCTTATCAACTATTTCACACATTATTTCACACATTTCACACACGCTAGTAGAACTTGGGGCTCTACTAGTGTGTGTGAAATGTGTGAAATAATGTGGAGCTCTACTAGTGCTATAGCAATGACATCACCATTAGTAAGTCTTTGCATTCAGGAGCATTTCTACCATTTTGGAGCTGCCTCTTACTGCATGGCAGAAGAGAATCCATTATTTCCTTCTTTTAAAAGCATTGCATAAACTCAAACTGAAAATCAATGAAACAGTTTACATTTTTCTGCATGTGTTTTTAGTTAAATAGAGAACTTATAGCTATTTACAGTATCTGAATGAGTTCCTAATTAGGAGAAGTTGTCAACTTGTTAAGCTAGAAGGAATATGATATATTTTATAGCCACATTGGCTTAAACTCTGACAATTCATCTTTCATAACACTATCCGACTGAGGACTTATGACAGGAATGTCCTTAAAAGGATACACGCAATCCTTTTTTTTTTTTTTTTCCATTTTTTGAAATTAGTTTGAAATTTTTTCTGTCACAGCGGAACATTTACCTTGCGTAGACAAATAGATGAGCGATGCCTAAGCAGTAAAAAGAGGAACCTAGTGAATGAGCACTATTGTTATGCTATGAAATATTAATCCATGGCCTCAATACCTACATGTCTTGAATGAACATGTCACAGCAAAATAACGTGTTAGGGCTCTACTGAAAGATCTGATATTTAATTGTATTGATTGATCAAAGAGTGTAAACAATGTAATGATAAACATGTGAAATCTCTGTAGTCTAAGGATAGCGGTTAGTGTAAGCTCTGGATCTGTTGCTAAATAAGTTACTGAATACAATAACGAGAAGTGATTCAAGCATTCTGTTCTAAATATTAATTTTCTTGATGCCAGTAGAAGTTGTGTAACTGATAAAGACAAGAGTACCCAGGTGCATGTTTCCACCTATCAATAGTAAATTATAACTTTGGCAGCACTGAAGTAGAGGAGCAGAGGGATAAGTGTCTATAGTGCCTGAACAAGCAGAATGGGAGACAAAAATGACATATTCTCTTTAATGTAGCTGCTAATTTCAGTACCTCCTTTTTATTGCATTATGCAGATGATATCCTTTGAAAACTGAACAAAATAATGAATTACTTATGTGGGAGATTAGGGATGTCATTCTCACAGAGAACTCTTTTATGGAAAAAATAAATGCAATGTAAGACATCTGGAAGGCAAAAATGCTGTTCATTTATTAGTTATTTTGTCTATGAAGTTAAATGGCAACCACAGAAAAGAATAGCTCCACGGTACAAATGAGAATTCCACATCCTTCTTTTTGAACATATACATATTTGTATTTATCTTGCTTCATCGTAGTTTCATACTGTATATGAAAAAGAGGATAGTGATGCAAATGTAGCTGAGAACAAAAGTGGGAAAGGGAGAGGGATAGAATTTAGGGATACAGCAGAAGTATGCAAAAAAGATGTATATGCCTAGAGAGCAAGAGGATGAAAGAATTGTAAAATGATGAAAGGGGTTATATTCAACGTGATGAAAAGAAGAATGTAGTAAAAAATGTTAAAACAAAAGCATGTGTGAAATAGAGAAAATACATCATTGACCTGAAGTCTATCCTGCTGAACTCTTTGTATCTCTGTTTTATGTAGGATGTGTGCCTTTCTTAGGATCATATGTCTTCCAAGTGGCACTCAATCCTACCCTTAGACTGGAGTAGTCCCACAAGCTTGTGCTTTCATGAGCAGTCCAGGAGAGCTCTAGGAGTTGCATCTACAGCCTCCCCTTTGAGGTTGCTAACCATGCATATTCCTCACGTGTGGCTGTCTGGCTAGTACTACAGTAGGAGATAGAATAATTTAAATATTTTATAAAGAGATAAAACATTTTAAATGGGAATGCTCTCGATGTTTTTTTCTCTTCCATCAGTGGCAGTCACTGGCTTCTCTCCCCTTGGCTGTGGCTTTGGCTCTTCTCCTCCTCTTATTCCACAGCAGCTGTGTCTACCCTCATTGCTCAAAACATCCATGTTTGGATCCCAGTCCCCTTCCTGCTTGACCAACAGACTAGCTATTTCCCTGTGTTCCAAAACCTCCACTTTGGCTCCTGGCCCCTCTTCTACCCTCTGCTTTGGCATCTGGCCATTACACCTTCTTCTTTGCCACTTTTCTGGACTCAGCTTCTGCCTGTGGCACTTGGCTCTTTTCTCTGCCTTCACATAATTTTTAGCAGCTGAATTCTCTCTCTCTGTCTCCCGCTCCTCCAGTCTGTTCTCATCCTCTCCTGCTCTTGCACAACCTCCAAGGCCCCCCTTTTCCAAGCCTGCCTTGACTCTTGGCTCCAGGCGCCTTTCCCCAGCCCTCAGCAGCTGTCCTTCTCCGTTCCCACAGGCATCTGCCTCGCACGCTGCCTCCTGGCCCTGCTCCCAGGGGCTGTCACCCCACAGGTGCCAGCCAGGACCTGGGCAGAGCCTCTCCAGCGCCCCCAGGCTCAGCCCCTGCCTCTCCTCCTCAGCCCCCATCCCGTCTCTCAGCAGCTGCTTCTCCTCGCCCCGGCCCCTGTTCTGACCTTCGGGCCCCTTGGCCTGCCCAGCCCTCCGCAGCTGTCTCGTCCCTCTCCCTCAGCCCACCCCGCAGTGGTTTCCAGCCCACTCTGCCTCTGGTGTCTTGTCTCCATTCTCAGCAGCTTCTCTTGGCTCTAGTTGCCCTCTGTCTTAAAGTCTGGCTTATGTCCATAACCCATACTCAGGCCAAACCGGCTTGTTTGGCTTCTTATGCTGACCCATCTCCACAGCTGTTTTCTTTAGTGCCTGTTTGCCTTTTGCATCTGTTTTCTGCTTTTCCACAGCCCGTTCAAAGCACGCACTTACTTCAGTAGCTACCATCCTCCTCCTTTCAGGTCAGCGGCTCCTGTCCCCTTTGCCCAGTCCTCAACACCCAGCTTTCCCTTCTGCCCAGGCTTGGGTTTCTGCACATGGCTCCTCTGCCAGTGCTTGAGCCCCTGTCACCATCTTTTCCCCTTCTCTTCTTTCACTAGTTTGCTTAAGACAGCTTTGAGACCTGCCTCTCCCTTGCCCCTCTGTGCCCCTGCTCTCCCTCCAAGCTCATCAGGATGGCTGTGGCCTGAGCTACCTCCTTACTTTATTATAAACATCCGTGAGGTGATGCCCCCAGTTCAAAACATATCTCCCTCCCTGCCTCGCAGGCCAACTGGCCTGGATGTGCCAGCTGGATGGAAGCAGGGACTGGGAGATTGTGTGGCAGTGGGTCATGAGAGACTTTCGCATCAAGCTTTATTATTGTGACAGCACATCACAGCAGTGACCACTGAGTTCTCAGAGTGACCCTTAGGAACAATTTTAAGTTGGGGGACAACATGGTCCGCAGGAGGAACACTAGTAAAGGGGAGACCAGTATGACCCCCAGGAAAATCTGTAATACACAGTGGCCAACATGGTCCTCAGGAAAAATAAGAGCAGAGGCAATATGTCCATAAACTGAAAAGAGCAGCCAGGACAACTGTGGGTAACCCACATGGTTTGCTGCAATTGCTCCTCGTGAGGCAGGAGCCTTTTAGGCTAAGTACATGGAAAACTGGCAGTCATAACTTGTTGTCCTGATTTGTGGGAAGAAGCAGGTCTGCAGTAGTAGTGTGTGCCATTTTGGGAATGGTTTGGATGTGTACAGGTGTAAATGCTGCAGTGGGCTTTGATTTTCTGTGGGCGTACCAAGATGCTCAGACTAAGCAAATGGCTCAATCCTAACCAGGACATCAGAGTATGAAACTGTTGTCACGTGGGGAGATTTCCATCAGCCCCCACCACCTCCACCCCTCACCACATCTAAAATGACATATTAAGATACAACAGTCTCCTGTTCTGACCTCTTACTTCCCAGTGAGCCATGTCATGTTATTGGACCATCGTGGCCAACGATGTGATGCCAGGGATGCTGGCTAGGGTAGAGGATGGGTGCCCAAGGTGTTTGAGGGTGCCCTGCCACCGGGTCTTCAGAGAGGACTGCAGATAGAGGCAACAAGTTTCCATGGCTGGTGTCCTCCCTCTGCTGCCCCAGGCATATGCCAGGGTGCAGGAAGAAGAATTTAATCCTAGTTGCCAGTTCAGTCAGATCCTCACACCCCAAAGTGGTATCAAAATCCTCATAAGGGAGTTTTGGAGTTTTGTTTGTGTGATTGTTTTTTAATTGAAGTATCACTAGGTATTCCTTTCTTACTTGGCAGGAGCAGGCTAGCTTCCCACCTCTGGTACTGCCTCAGGATGCTCAATCTGCTAGTAAAGCCCTCAGTCTCCTCCCTCCACAGCTCAATAAGCACAGATGGCTTTTTGGAGCCTTAGAAATAAATAAATAAATAAAGAAGCAGGTCTGTTAAGCAGGGATATAAATACACCCTCTGCATGCCCCTCTCACGAAGGACTTGAATTAGAGAGGGCTTCTGCTCTAGTTTTATTTGGAAAGAAACCGTTTTCTCATACCTAAATAATTTTAAGACCTAAACCAGCATGTAGTAAATGGTTATGCATACTCAAGCTAGCTCTGATTTACCAAGCTGGTGTAAGTGGTTGTGTCCTGATATTTAATTCCAGGGAAGGATCTGGTCCTATCCATAAAAAGAATTAAAGTAGCCAAAATCTGTCTTAAAACTTATTCTTTTGACACTTAGCTGTATTGTTTGAGAGGATTTTTGTTTGGCTTCATTTATTTATTTCTGTGTGTGTGTGTGTGTGTGTCTGCCGTTTTTTAATTACCTCATGGCTTCATTGTCTCCTACTAGATATAATTCATAGGTGAGCAAGAAAAGCCCCACACATATTCAGATCCATGCTTGTCTCTCTAAAAAGCAGTATTCTTCAGAGAATGCTATCTGATTCTGCTGCAATGCAGTGAGTGACTAGCTGGGGTTAAAAGCTATGCGCACAGTTCCTGCTAGCTGGTCATTAATCTCCAGGAAAAGCCCCATGTCTTAATTGTTACTGTATAATTAGTAACCTCTTCCATCTATCCAATATGAAGCTGAAATAGTAATGTGCCAAGTCACTATCATGATGTCTGAATGAGGAACTGGAAAATACTGTTATCATCAGTGCATGACAGAGAAATGCGTTCTTTAAATACTCTTTTGAAAAATACTGAGACCAACCGTCAAAGTCATATGCCCAGCTCTGAAAACCAGCAAAGCTGACATAGTTTTCTGGGGCGTAAGTGACTAAACAAAGAAGTCCCCAAAATTGAAAATGTAAAGATGAGCCAAGTATGACAGGCTTCTTATATAACACACTTTGTAACGGAGCCTAAATTCTCAGTAGCTGTCCCTTGATTTAGATAATGTGAAGCTGGAAGCCTTACTTTGTTACTATGTAACTAACATTGAAGAAATTGGTGCAGTTTTTCTTAATATCTATGGGCAAGATATATAAATATCTTGATATCAGATTAATTAGTAGCCTGGTATCAGTAGGAAACTATTTTAAGTTTCATTGTGATATTCAGGAGCTCTGCTTGGGTAAAAGTCCTGTCCTAGGAAAATACAGATATTTGCTGCAAAAACCAAATCCAAAATATTCAGATGCTTAAACATTGAAATACTGGATTTTGATCCTAACAAACTGTATTTCTCTAACATTCAAGACTCATACTCTAGTAAATCTAAAATATTATACAGAATAGAAATTATTATTATAAAACATATAAAAATATAATAGAAATTATTACAAAACATAATATAAATTCAAAATAAAATATTCACAAGAAGGCAACAGTTCAATATAATTGAAATGAGATTGAAACTTCAATACCTTTCAGTAATGTGTCAATATTTTTAACATCCATTTATTTTCACGAAATATTTTGCTTCGGATATAATTGCATTTTCTACAAAAAAAATATGCCTCAGCAGCAGTTTTTCCCGCCCACAATTAGCATTCACTCAGTGAGATTCTTGACTTCAATCTGACAGTTGAAAGATTCTGGGAAACTGATAGGTTGAATAATTAACCATAAGAATAGTGAAGTTGTACAAAGAAAATTCAACGAATCTGTTGTCCTCTCCCTGACACAACTATAATTGACAAAACAAAATTAATGCAGTAGGAGGTTAACATCTGCTTTGCTTTAAGAAAGTCTTTTTCCCTGGTGTGCTTTTCCAGGATTAATGCTGGTAAAGTACAGGATCAGGCCCAAAGGATTTCTTGGCTTGTGCGATTCTGCATAGTGCTCAATGTGCACTTGAAGACTGCTATTTAGGAAACAATTCATCTAAAGTTCTTTCTTTTCCTGCTCTTCGCTGTGTTATAAGGTTCATGTGATAGAGGATTTTGAAAAATAAATCTTCTCAATTGCCTCTCTTTTTGAGACAAGCTCGAAGTATTCAGTTAAATCAGCGAGGGATATCTAAATGGTTCCTGCCGTTTTATTCAGCTGAAATATGATATGGGATGCAGTATGTTATTGGATTTTCCTAAATGTTCATGTCCATAATAGAGAGGTCAGAAGCCCTTCCTCCTCAATGCAATGTCAACACTCCTTTTTCCTAATGATTTGATTTTCTTCTTATTAAAACTTGTAGACAGAGATATCTGAATCCTTAGCACTCCCTAATACTTTAGGCATTCTTTGCTTTTTACTGTTACTTCTTGCAGACACTTCCTTGGCTTTAATAACATTTTCTCTTCTCCTTCTTTAATAATTTCAAATTTTCAATGAATACACATGACTGAATCCCAGTTATAGGTAGAAACTTATAGGTAGAAAATATGTAGAAAATCTAAAACTCTGAAAATATTTTTCCATTTCTGAAAGAGTAGTTGCTTGATAAACTCTTTATTTATCTTTAATAATTTTAAGACTTTTTCTTACTTGCTATGACTTAAGGGGAAAAAAAGTCAAGATATTGAACATTATATAAGTAAGGAAAGGCCTTTCTCTAATTGCTTTCACCCACTGTAATGGACCTGTGATCACTATGGAAGTTATAGCGGCTATTTTAAAATAATTATAGGAATGAGAAGGGACTTTATAATTTCTTTAGTTGTTTTTCCCATTATCATCATTTTGAAAAAAAAAATATTTTATAAGCAATGCTGATGTGATTTGCAAGATAGTAGGCAAATAGGAAAGAAAATCTATCTTTAAGCCCAAGAAGTATTTGATTAATATTGTTCCCATCATTTAAAATGACTCTCAAGTAGAAAGAGAAAACCAATGAGGAAAGAAGGAACATTACAAAGATAAGGATCCAGACTCTTTCCAGTGGTCTTCCTTAGAATTCCTTAATGTTTGATTTACTTTGATGGTGCCATTAATAATTTCAGATAACAGCTATTCAAAAATAAATTAATGTAAATATAGTGTAGGCATGTATCAAAAAGAAACTCAGGCATCTATATTATTGAACCTCATACAGTAGCCATTTTATGGCTAGAAATATTTAAATTGGAAAATTAAATTCAGATGCTTTAGAATAGCTTTTAGAAATTTCTATACATATTATTAAAGCAGAATGATAGAAAATGAGGAAAATGAAAAATCTGAAATGCAAAACAAATGTGTATAAGGAAAAATAGATACTTTAGCTTTTTTTAAATTCCTTAGATCCATAATGATTTCCTTTTCTTATCACACTTTCATTGCATTAAAAAAAATAACTCTACGATTAAATGTGTTGGTACTAAGTCTAATCCTTTTAAATAGCTCTAGTTCTAATTACCTAGGGCTGTAATTCTCAGACCATGTCTACCAACCTCTTCTGGGTGGTAGGGAGATACTTTGTTCTGCTGCTTGTGATAAAAGACTTGGCCAGATTCCAAGCATTATAATTATAACACAAAATGAATTTCCAGATACTTTTCCAAAAAAACAGTATCTCTGTTCATCTACTGCAGCTGTTTCTTATCTTCTGATTTTCCTAAGTTTTTATATGATGATTTTCACTATGAGTGAGAATTAGGTGGTTATCAGATTATGGAACTAGTAGTTGAATAAAGACATAAGTCGTAAATACGCATATAATTTTCAGAAAGGGATTCTATAGCGATAGTCTTTTTCTTCCCAGAAGTGTAGAAACATATTCAAAACTAGTCTTGAGAAAGGCTCTTTATTTTGCCTTGCAGGCACAGAGAAACTGCAATGACTCCTTCATGTCTAACCTGCTTAGCTTGAATCAGTGTATTCAAAAACGTAAAAACCACTAGCAGATGAGGGAAGGAGGGCTGAGGAAAAGAAACTGGTGGGGATGAGAGCATTAGGCAGGAAGGTGCTTGCAGGGGGGAAAAAGAACTTGATCATTTGCACTTACCTGCTGAGGAGGTTTCCACTTCGCCTCCTGCATTTCTGCCTCTGCACCTGCCTTTCATCAACTGATATATAATTTGAGAAAACCATAATTGGCAAACAGGTTAGTGTTTAGTAGCAGTTTTCAAGTAGATCCCTTCAAAAATGCCTCACTAGAAAGGTTATGAAAAAGGCCCTAGACCTGACTGGTTTAGGGCTTCTCCTTCCTGCCTTCTCCCTGGAAATCTAGCAAATTGCAGGGAAGGGAATTTCACAAATTACAGGGATCACGTAATGGGAGAGCATGAGCAGAGAGCAACTGGCTTCCTTGCATTCTCCTAAGCATAGCAGGCCTTAGCAGGCTGGTGATAAATAATCACTATTTATGACAACAAAGTTACAGATGGCAACCAAAGGAACAAGTATGCACAAAGACAGGTCTGAAGACAGCAGTTTGGAGAAGCTAGAGCAATTAATGATTTCTAGTATTCTTTGATACACTGTTTTTTGCCATTCCATTTCCTCTGTTATCCAGAAAATAGAAAAGGTCTAGGATTCACTACACAAATGATTATAATGCACTTGATTTGGTTCATTCCTGTATATTATGTCCAGCATCAGCCTTGTTGTTAATAATCAAAGAATCCTGCCCCATCACAGTGAGGACTGCCTGGGGTTAATGGCCCTTAGCACAGCTCCTCTTAGCTGGTCATTAATCTCCAGAAAATGCCGCGTGCCTTAATTGTTATTGCTTAATTAACAACCTCTTTCATCTAAACAAGTGACATGTGACCTGAAATAACCATGTACGCAGCAGCACTTTCTGTGAGCTACACCACAGACAGATTTTATGCAACTAAAAGAAGGCATGGGAGGTACATATCCATTCGAGTAACATGGGGCATGATAGATCAGCCACCTCCTGCAAACAGCAACATTAAGAGAATTGTATGATCTGTCTGTGCTCAGATATGTGTCATGTCGCTGGTTTATATTAATGATTAATCTGACCCCTAAAATTTAGAATGAGAAAGACTGTGTCTGCCTTACGACTCTTCAAATTCAGTGGTCTATATTTCTAATTCACCCTGCCATTCATTATATTTCCACTGTGTCAGGAGCTAGCCGTGGTTTTAATTACTGTGTGCTCTGAATAAACACAGAGCATATTCCTACAGGGAACAGAGACTGACGCTGTGGCACAGAACCTGCTCTCTGCGCTGCTGCTGACTTTTGGCCCTTACTTTTCCTCTCTGTGCTTTGTTTCCTTCTCCTATTCCCTATTTACTTCCATTTACTTTTGATGATAACCATTCCTTCAATCCCCAAAAATGGGACTTTGTTCTGGCTGCCTATCCTAGGATATGTACAGTATTTCTGTTGCCAATGCCTGCTTACTTGTACTGCTGAAGAATAGCAGAACAAATCCAGGGAATAGCAAATAGAAAACTACAATGTGCTCATTTTAGCTGTGCTACTGGATTTTGGGAACTTCCGTGCATTTTAAAGGCAAATACATATTGTATACATATAGCATGTACATTGTAAGAATGAGTGTTTTTTTAAAATTCAAGATGGTGCTACATGTTCAGTACAGTACTGTTAGATTCTCTTTAAAGATTATATAAATTTAAATCCATTTCACAGAAAATGTCATTAAAATATTTATTCTTAATGCCTAGTATTCTAGTCCAGTAGAATCTAGATATCACTTTGACACACTATTGTTCCTGAGTTTTATAGAAACAAAAAGACAGTTGTGACCCAGAAGAGTGTTTCTCTTAAATATAAATGTTGTATTTACCATATAGTTGAAGTCCAGTGAAACAGGGATTGCTTGAAATAAGCTATAATGAGTTTATCATCAGGAAAAAAATTAAACTGTCTACAAAGATGTGTAGAGATTAGGGATTTTATAGTCAGAAGTGTCTGTAGCTCTTGCTTTTATGAATGCTACCAGATATGTGAAGGTGCACAAGAAAAAACTGCTAATGTGCAACCTGTGTTTAATTACCAATATCAATTCATTATAAATAATTAAATACTTGTAAATGCCTAAAATATAGATGATGGATCTTTATCCATACTTTTACCTGTGCTTTGGCTGCACTGCTTATGTGTTCTGAATACTGTTCCTGAATTCTGTTTTTAGTTGGTGCTGTCATATTTTTTGCCAGACAAAATGGGACAGTGAAATTGTACATTATGACCAGATAAATATTCGTTAAGTGTCCAACCTTCAGAAAAAATATTTGTGATGAGTGTTGTATTTTCTGTGCTATATTCAGTGCCTCCCCAGTAGCAAACTGGCATCTGCTGTCAGATTAGCTTCATACAAATTATCTGTCAGTTATACTCTTCCTTTTCAGTATTTTGGCACTTGTTGAAGTTAGTCTGCTTTTTAGGTATGTTTTGAATGGTACTTGAAAGTGGAGGCTTTTTTTCTTCGTAGTCAGTTGCTGCTATTTGATTCAATATAAAACTGTTAACTAGGACAACACAGTATAGTTGTCTTGCGTAAGGATAAAGATGCACGGTCGTGGCTAAAATGTTTACTGTAATCTAGTAAAGTAGCCTTAACAATATCGAAGTTCTCATTCAAAAAATATTAAAGAACACGTGAGGAAATGATAAATATTCTTATTTATTTTACTATCAACAAAATAGGAATTAATTGGCTAAGAACCAAAGAGAAACAGAAATGCATGCGAAACACGATGTCTTAGGCTTTTCACAGAAACGCAAAAGGCAGAAATGTCAAAAGTCTTTTTCCATTCATTGGTTAGTTCCTGAAAAGTATGTCAGCAGAGCACAGGCCTGCATCCTGATGCCTTGTACAGATGAATTATCAAAATCTATGTACCAGTGCAATTAACTAGCTATCTAGTTGATCTTCCTAGACACAGGCACAAGGCATTCTTTAAAATGCTTCTTTTTAGAAAATGCATTATTGATATTTAATAATTTATTATATTTAACAACTGCATGATTATTTATCATTTTAATAACCCTTTATAGAATTCAGAATTCTAAAATATTTTCATCATTTTTAAATATGAGAGCTGGACCAGACTGATTTTTTATATACCAGATGCAGTGGTATATAATAGAATCATAGAATCATAGAATCATAGAATGCCTAAGGTTGGAAGGGACCTCTAGAGGTCATCTAGTCCAACCCCCCTGCACACGCAGGGCCACCTAGAGCACGTGGCACAGGACTGCATCCAAGTGGGTCTTGAAGATCTCCAGAGAAGGAGATCCCATAATAATAATCCCATAACTTTGTAGGTATTAA
This sequence comes from Crypturellus undulatus, assembly GCA_013389825.1. Classification (NCBI taxonomy): domain Eukaryota; kingdom Metazoa; phylum Chordata; class Aves; order Tinamiformes; family Tinamidae; genus Crypturellus; species Crypturellus undulatus. Next base: position 127,012 of record VWPW01022691.1, read on the forward strand.
ATACTGTGTATAATTAGATCATGAGGTGTGGATAACTTATTTGGAAAAATTAGCAAAGCAATAATGACTCCTCAAAACTGTGAGCAAATCTTATGTAAATACCTATCAAGGTTATGTGTGGAATGCACTACTGTACTGCATAGTTTATATGATTTAGTGGGTATTTAGTAATATTTTATAAGACAAATTATGAAGCAGAACTTTGCACTGCAAAATCATGCTACCTTGAGTCATCTTAGTCTCCATTTAAACGTGGTTTTGATCACACTAGAACTAATTTCATTCAAATTCCTTATACAGTTTAAATACATTCAGTGTTAGATGTTGTGAAATGGTATGTGTAATTGCACACTGAAGAGTACTGCAGTTTTTCTGTGTGGCTCCAGATGCCTCTGTCTGCAGATCACGTGCAGGTTAAGTTCTAAACAATTTGCGTGTGCAGCGTGTGCTCCCGTGCTGCACCCTCGCGGTGGGCGTGCACACAACTGAGTTCTACCCCTGCAAGCGCGACTGCTTTTCGCTTTGCATTGGGAACTGATCTCATTGCACTGATCTCATAAAAATGGAGTCCAAAAATGTCCAAAGAGTTTTAAGAATTTTCTCAAAGTAAGTGAATTCTAGCAGGCTTTTGGTAAAGACCTGAAGTTGAGAGAAAAACGAGTATGTTTCTTCTGTGTCGTTTTCTTTATTTTTCTGTTTTGGTTTCTCCCTTGACTGAACACTGCTCTCACCTGAAGACCATAAGGTAACCACAGTTAATGTAGTTAACATAGTTACGTTAACTGGTTTACAATTCACCACAGCTGTTAAATGCTGAGTGTCGTTTTAATAAGTCCCAAAGTCAGGCAGAGTATTAACATTTTGACCAAAAAGCATAGGGGAGGAAAATAAAAATGTCATATAAAAGAGTAAATCAGATGCAACAAACTGTTAGTAGGTATTGTATCCTGTGCATGTTTATTCAGTAAATGATTAACTGCTAAAAAAGAAACTTTAGAACAGATATATTACAAAATGAGGAAAATTTCCCTGCTTATTACCAAGCAGCAATTTCTATTTGCATCTATTACTTTTCTGTTATGGGTAAATAGAACTCATAGAAGGAAAACAGAAATGAATAATAAGCAATGAATTAAATGGAAGTACTTTGACTGCTTCTTGTTTGTATGTTTGAGGCAAAAAAAGAAAAACTTGCCAACCAATGATTTTGTTTTCTTTTTTTTTATTATTTTAAAAATAATTTTAGAGTTTTGTGTGCCTTCCATCATTAAAACATCAGAGCATCTCAGATGAGCTAAAGAAAGTCCTTTGGGGGTTATGGATTTGTGGTGGAGTTACTGGCATTTTTATTTCTTCTGGTAATAAATACCTTTAGTCTTTAGATAGCTCAAACACTCACCAGAAGCCTCTAATAGTTTCTTGTAGTCAGAACTTCAGACAGAAAAGTCATAAACTACTTTGCAAAGACGACTCCAAGCCTGACTCCAAACCATAATTCTAAGCTATAGGCATCACTCTTTGATGGATGAGATTGTTAGGGAAAAACTGACACCATCTCCATTTTTTCCCACCATAGCTTCAACTACTTGATAGCTCTCCAGATGCTGATCTCCGAAAAGGAGCATTGCGAATGGTCTAGTTGTCAACTGACAGAAGGAGAGGTGAAGTGGGTGTCATTTCTGTGAGTTATCTCAGGGCATCTTATTAGGTTCCCAAGGGTATACAACAGTCATTAAAAATGATAGAAAAAAAAGATGACATATTCTAGAGGATCCCAGAAAAAAGCTTTTTGCTTCTACTGTAGAATAACAACATGTTGAAAGAAATTAATTTATGAATTTCATGCTAGCTGGTACTACTGCATCTTGCTTATTACTTCCTACCTACTAAATTTTGGGAAGGTGTAAAATATCAATAAAAGATATTAAAATCTCCCAAGCAAAAAAAGCTAAAACCATGTACAAATAAATGTAAGATTTTGACCTCTGAGACTCTTAAATAAAAAACTAAGTTTTAGTAGCAAAATTTTTATTATTTAAACCATGTTTAAAACCAAAACTTGTCCCATATTTGCTTAATGTTAATCTGATTTAATTGGTCACATTCATTGTAAACCAAGTTACGAACAGTTTTAATCAACACGTAGTAGGAATTGTTCACCTGTGTTCTGGTAGCATTTGGCCCAACTTTGCAAATAAATAAAATCATTTACCTTAGAATGATCCAAAAATATAAAAAAGAGATAGATGCTGAGTTCAAAATAATTGGAAATACCATGTGTATTTGAAAAGGAATCTTTTTCAAAAGCACCACGTAAATGAAGGTGGATGCTCTCATGAAATCACATGGCTGTATTTAGTTCAGTAAAGTGATGCTGTTTTTAAATAAGACAAAGCCTTAAATACAGGAGGAAATATCCTCATACATAGTAATTTATTTATTATATATGTTACCTATATAGTAATCTAAATTGTGGTTTAAAATAAGCAGTGAAATATTAGGGTTTACAAATGATAACAAAGGTTTTATTAAAAGAGTTTAGATAAATGTGTATTTATCTAACATGTATAAAAGGAGATAGGATTTTTCTCAAATGCATCATTTTCCGTGTCGATACATCTTTTAAAAGTTCTGTCTCCACCAGTGTTTGTCTGGCTTAAATTTCTGGTGAGATTATTTTGTTAATGGCAGAGCTGCCTTCCAGTGAACACAATATTAGCTGGTGCCAATATATTCAAGCTGGCACAAACCTTCTATGTGAAGGAGCCAGAAATATAGAAGGTTCCAAGAAGGTAAATTTTTAGAAGTATTCATAAAAATCCTGTTTAATAACAGAATATTAGGTTATACACAACAGACAGACCATGCCCATATGTGCCTACTTTTTTTATTTTATCCTCATCCTGCCCTCCCTACAGTAAGTGAAATAGCTTGTTACTTTATGCACCATTGATCTTCTAATAAAGCCAAGGCCCAAGTAAGCAGCCGGAGCAGTTTGCAACATGCTCAAAAATGCTGATTAAATAATGTAGATTTGTTGTCATTAACAAAAGGGGCTGAATATTGACGGGTGTTATGAAATATGATAGAATAATTTTATCTGTATATGTAAAACTATTTAAAATATATGCACTTTATTTTGTGTGCAAGCAAGGAAACAGATCTTAGAACATGTCACAAGGGTTGGGGGAAATGTAGTTTTTAGGAAGAAGCTAAATCTTATGTCTAGTTGGATACTCAGATTTCTCCTTTGTGGAAGGTCTGGGAAAAATCTTAGCTATCCTATAAAGCCAGTTACTACTAAAGAAAATTTTTGAGGCTGGGAAACTAAGCAGTAACTAGTGACATAGGAGATTCTCTGCTGTATGTAGACCCCAGAGTGAAAACTGTGGAGAAAAATCGTGTTTGGGACATTTTGGAGCTCTTTTTGCTGATGATCCGTCCTGGGGAAAAAAAAAAAAAAAAAGTTGAATCTCAAATTAGACCATTACCAGACTTTCTTTGATGTTTTAATTGACTAACTGGCAGATGTTTGGATTCTGTGATTGTCTCAGTGGCCTGGTCTGAGTATACTCAGACAAAATTTGAAAGAAAAGCTTTGAAAGAGGCTCCATTGTCCAAGGTATGGACATCATACGTACATCACGTATGAGAAATTTTAGCCTTTTCAGATAGCTGAGTGTCCCAAACTTCATGGAAGGATATTTCTGGCCCTGAAGGCTTAGGTTAAGCCACCATAGCAGAAAGCAAGGGACCCAAGTCACACGTTTCGCTTACGTTACTTCACTAGAATTATCCACTCCGGGAATGCAAAAGTAGCAATAGAAGTGTCAGTATCTCTAACAGCCATTAAGAAAAGGATGCTACATATTGGGCTGATTTGTAGCTACCGATAACTACGAATATTCTGTCATTCCATTCATGAAATAGAGGGAAAAAATCAAACTGGATTTTACTTGTGTTTTTACTTGTAAATGCTTTTCTAAAGAGAGAATGTAGGAAGAGTTGCATTAGAATGTGTTAATATGCAATAATTAATTAATAATTCAACCATGGAATGGAATAAAAATAAAAACTTCGGCCGTTTCCTGCACACTAGCCTTGTTGCAACATGGCATTATGATCAACCAAGAGCTTCCCTATAAAATAGAAAAACTTCAGGTGTGATAAGTTATAGCTGCACAGGAGGATGAGTATTTCTTGGTTAAAACAACAAAATCATTTTATCTGCTAAACTCACAGAGTTCTGCCAACTTAAAAAAAAATGAATCAATTGATCCTTTTTGGTGACATATTTGTGAAAGTCACTGAAACTGGTACAAAAATATTATATTGGAAATTTGTTAGCTTTGGATGAGGGAATTGAAAGCCTAACCTATTACAAAAACTCTTCCCGAAGAATATATTCTAAAATATTCCATCCATTCATAGGTTAATATCAGAAATACAAAGAATTTATGATCTTTTCAGATGCATAACATAACCTCACTCTGTCTTTGAGAATAAATAGTGAAAAATAATTTCTTAGAGAGTATAATTGCATCTATTATGCAGCAGCAGGACTAAGACAATCTCACTCTAACTAGTTACTATTACCAGCACCCTGATCTTTTGCAGACCACTTGGAAAAGTTATATGGAATAAAACTGAAATTTATAAAAGTTAAAATTATAGCTATTTAAGCATGGATTGAATTATAAAATTTGAAGCTAATTGAACAATTAAAGACAAAATATAAAGCACTTAATAGAGACTAAGTTTTATCATAAATATAAAAAAGCAAAGTTGAATTCTTTGCTATGCATTTATAATTCTGTTGAAGGCATAAGATCACCTCCTTAAATACTAATACCTCCTACTCAAATCATCAGTATACTATAATTTAATAATAATTCAATAAGATCTTGCAGTTTTGTATCTTTTATGCTTTCAAGTTTAAAAAAAAAGCTGAATATCCTATTTCAAGGCCACAGAAGGGTTTGTGCTCTTTAAAAGAAAAAAAAGGAGAGAAAAAGAGAGAGTATGCTCACATGCTCAAATACTCTAAATAATGCAGCTAACTCTTCTTATATTGGTATTTCATTTCTTTACTTGTGCACTCTAGTGGGATGAGGTGAGGACACAATTGTGCTGTGATGTTTTTGGTATATGCTGTGTATAAATCCAGAAGAAAAACAATTTTTATTTCTTAGAAATGCATGAATTTGAATTCCCTTTTCAGGTAAATGTCTGAGGTCCTTTCATCGAGAACAAAGACAACCAATTTTTAATTCTCATTTTCCTGTGAAACTGCTGAAGGGTAAATGATTCAGGATTCTCAAATTGTAGAGATGTGAGCAGATAAAAGAAAAATCCTGTAGTTTATTTACCGATTTGTGTATTTGCTTAGTAAATGTCTAACTAATATGTCTCATTATTCTTGCATTCAGTTTTCTTCCATTGCTTTGCCAGTCAAAATACTACCAATATTCTGTCATTCCATTCATGAAATAGATATTTCAGCTCAGTATTTCCATGAACAAAAGAAAACAAACAGGATTTTAACTTGAGATTACAGTAGATCCTACAGCTTTTTTATTTCAATCAGAGCAGAAGTGTTATTGTTTCACTATGTGTACAGGCAGTGTTTTGCATTGTAGAAGAGCATTCGTAAAAATGCAAATGGTAACATAAGGAGTACAAACAGGAAACTTTAAGTTGTCTGAAAAATCAAAAACAGAGTTTAAGAGGATAAGCAAAATGTGGACAGCCTTGTGAAGTTCTATTTTTTATTTTCTTTACTGCTTACAGTTCTTTTCTACCCAAAACTTCCTTTGTATTTACTATTAATTTATTAATTTATTTATTATTACTAATAAATTATTTATTTATTTATGTGCTTTTTTTTGTTCCTGTTCTGAGTTTTTCAAAGTAACTATTACACAATCTTTCTCAGTTTAGGAAATAACGCAGCGTCTTGCCTGTGTTTCTCTTCCACGTGTGGAATGAGGCTGCAAACTATCCATGCGCTACATGAAGCTATTTGTCCATCGTGTTCCTTTTCCACTGTCAGATTTAACTTTACCTTGTTTCCTACAAAGACATCCTATAAAAAGCCATTTCCATTGTTGCCATTGGTTCTTGTTTTATATTTAGGGAGCTAGATCAAGACCCAAGAAGGTCAATAAACTTGCCCTTTGATTTCAGTGATCTTTAAAAGAGGTTACTTATGCTTTAAAGCATATTTTTATGAAATAATAAGAGTTTCTTTGTTTGTAAGTATTTTTGTTAGCTTTTATTTACTTTACTAGTAATTAAAGAAGGTTGTAACTGTTTGAGAGCTCAATTAACACCCCAAAACAAACACTGCTGTGTGGGAGTGATCTATATTCTGCACTTCTTCTGCATAACCTAAACTAAGACTTTAACATTGTGTTGGAATGTTCGGTTTCTGCAGAGACGTTGAGACTCCTAAATTCATTCATGAATTTGCAAGGGTGAAACCAGAGGCACGGTTGCAGCATTATAACTGTGTGGCTGTGGCTAGAAATGAAGCAGAAGAATCCATCCTAGGCTGTGTGCTGGGCAGGCAATTAAGAAAAGAAGGACACTTGAAAAACAAAACTTTCTTCTAATGAATAAAATGCAAGTAAAAAAGAATTATTTACAGTAGCATCATGTTATTCTGTACAATATGGAAAATTGTTTAAAGTGTACATAAGATTTCCTTTCTTTCCTCATTCCAGGTGTATATTTTAAAAGAAAAAAAGTAGAAAAATATATGGGAACTATGCTTCCTTCTTCCACATTTTAATATATACACTTTTGTTAAATAGCCCTATAAATGCTAAAGGTGACCTGCTAAGTCTGTACACTTTAATACATCGGACACATAAACTTAAAAACAACCTTGGTAAAGTTATACTAGGCAGTAAATACAGTTAATTGCATTTCAAAGTAAATTATTAATCATATAAGATCATATTAAAGTTACACCTCTATGATTAAAAGCAAAATTTTTACAATTCTGTTGTAAAGTTATGGAAGGAGACATCCTATTTTTACTTTATAATTGTTCAGATGTCCATAGGAGCTGATATAAAGAAAGGACCTCTTAGAAGACAGCTTTTATACATATACACATACATACATATAGATATACACGTGCATATATGTATACACGTAACTATGTATGGATATGTGCGTGTCCACATATGTGTGTATATATTATATAAACATAAAGACTCATCCTATGTGCCTTTTCTTTCAATATATGACTGTTATAAAATGCCATTATATTAATTAAGTTTTGCTGATTTTCTATCCTTAGAAATATAACTAGAAATTTAGCTAGACCGTACTCTGTTGAATCAAAGCAGTAATGAAACTGTGAGCTCCTTAAAATTCAGGTTTTATTGCTCAAAAGTAATGAAATTGATGGGGACTAGCAGTTCAGCTTTATAGGATATCAAATATCCTCTGTGTTAATAAAGTATTGAAAGGCACCATTTCTGAAAAACACCGTTTCATGGGAACAAAGACTATCCGAGGGTTACCGCCACAGTAGCCTCTTCTCTGACTTAGTTTCTACCTAATTTCGGTCATTTAACAGACACAGAAAAAAAAAAATAACCCTCAAAGTTGTCGTTGATACCTCTTCATATACTTCACATAGTTGCTTTTCTCACAGTTCCTCAGTTTGACCCTAGACTGCAGCCATTTGTGGTGGTCATTGTGCATATTTGTCGCACCATTCAAAACCTCACTTCTTCTCAGCAAGTTTTTCTGTGATGCTGACGGTTCCATGGAAATGGTGGTGGTGCTGCCCTGTTGCTACATGTGGTTGGGCAAAACCATAACCAAAAACCAAAATGTTGACCATGCCTGAAAACATGCTGTCATATTTTTTTTCATGGTAGTGCCTGTAAAAGTATCAATAGCTTTGTAATATAGTGAGAATTACTTCCGTTATTCTGTCTAATCCATCAGTGCAACAGTGCATCCTGTAGATGATGAATTCCTCTTGGATAAACTGATTACTAGAAAGAAAACTCATTTGTAAAGATCGTGAAGCAGTCTATAGTATTTTAAAACTATGGTAAAAGATAGATATGGCCAATGTTTAATGTCCAGAAAAAAGCTTTCCATATCTGCATCTATATTCTGACTTCAGCAAATATTTTGGCATTGTCTGACATTACATTCTCTTAAGCAAGATAGAATCTTGACCTCAATTAAATTACTAACTTACTACTAAACTGGGTGCAAAGTTGGCTGGACAACAGCTTTAGTTACCAGTAATTCTTCAACACAGGGGAGGGATGAGCTGACCAGTGAGGTCTCTCCTGGAATCAACTCATAGGTATTTTTTTTAATCATCCCGCATGGTAGAATATAGACCAAGTTTATTAAATCCTCAGTAATACAAAACTGGGAAAGATAAACAGTATTCTCAAGGACAAGCCTAGAATTCAAAATCAGGTTGACAAATTAGAGAAAAGGACCAAAAGGATATGCTGAAATTCTGTGGAAAGAAGTTGAAGATGCTGGGCATAGGGAGGAATAGTGTAGAAATACAGTAGAAAATGTGTTGCAGAAGAAAACGGATCAATTAGAATTTCTTAGGAAAATAATCTGTTTTTTTCTGTTTGTTCGGTTGGTTTTTTTGTATCACATGCTGGGTAGGGGTCAACAGAAAATTCAGAGGGCTGTTCAGAAACTTAAAAATGTGGCCTGTGAAGAAAGACTGAGAGAACTGGAGTGGTCTGCCTAATGGGAGAAATGACTAAAGGAGGATGTGATTGCAGAGATCAAGTTCACAGAAAGGTGGTAGAAAAAGGAAAATACTCTTTTTTGTTTGTTGCTGCTGTTATGTTGGCTTTTATTGTTTTGTCTGTGGAGGATGGCACAAGAAATAATAGGGTTAAATTGTAGCAATTAAGGATAGGTTTAGACATTAGCAAGGACTTTTTAATGATATGAAAAGGGAAACTGAAATTTATAGATTTAATAGGAGTGTGAGATGGAAAGATCATTAGACAAGCATTATGAGGATTAATGTGGACAGTCCACTGAGGCAGAAAAATGTGCTGGGTGACTCTTGCTTTTTTGTGTTTTTTTTTTTTTTATTGTCTGTTTTTGTGATGTTTGAATTTTGTTCTCTTCATAAAGTTAAAAATAATTGCACTTATCCAGTCCTGGAACAGAGTGAAAAATCCTGCCTAACAGCTGGTGGCCACAGAATGAGATGGTCCATTAGAATAAATGCCAAAGACAAGTCTGCTAGTTACACTAATAATTCAGTATCAGATTCTTTAATTTTGACTATAGAATATGTATACTTTCAGGTCAGATTTTTCTTTTTTTTTCTTCCTCTCTCCCAGTAGTCAGAATGTTGGAAAATTCTACTTGTAGAGAGATCGCTTTTACATGGCTTTGTTCCTGGAAGGAACAAATCAAAGGAGGGTGGCTTGCAGGGAAGTGGAGTCATGGTGCTGTTTTTCTGTAATAAGTAAAAATTATTAGACAGGGAAAAAAATCCACGAAACTTATTTCATTTCGAATGCTTTGGACATTGCAAGGTCATGGATAGCCCTAAAAATGACAAAATGAAGTCTGAAATAACATAACCTTTTGGTGAAATTTTATTGCTTCTCCAGTCTCTGCTTTTGATAAACTGCAGTGAGATAAAGAAGTAGACGAGGAAGTCTGAGTGAATTGTTTGTATTTAGCACTTTCATGAAGTGGCTTTTTGTCTTGGCACATGATGTTATTTCAATTGAATAACTTGTGGTGCTTTTGTTGTTCTGGTTGCTTTTTGAAGACCCTGTAGTTTGGACGCAACTGAACTGAATATTTGTCTTCCTTTAAAATATGATTCATCTCCTGAGAAAATTTTGTCTGCATATATAACAACACATCTTCTCTATTACGCTTGGTAAGAAGAGATTTTTAATCTTTCTTCTTGGTGAAAAAGTAAGTCTTCTCTATTTTCTTCTGTTTGCCATTTTGTCCTTCATATTAAATCTACAATTCTTTCTACAGGAGACATAAGACAAAAGGAAAAATGAAAGTCTGCAAATAAATTGAATTGTTACATGAAGGAATTTTCTGAAAAAAATTTTGTTACAGTTATTGACAGTAGTAGGATTGTTATTTGTTTGATGAAAATAAATTGAATAGTAGTCTAAATACAAGGAGGAACAATCCAAATTCTTAGGAGAAGCAAGCATTTGAAACAGTGAGCTGAACGTGGGCAGATTCGCTCCTGAATTTCCTGCTTAAATAAAATAAGGACTTTGAAAATTCTCAGCATATTCAGTATTTTATATTTTTTTCCTACTGAACAAAATAGAGATTTAGAATTAAGTCTATGATCTGAAGGATCACAGTTTTCACAGACACTATAGTCTAAAGAGATGGCATCATAAACAGTTTTAATTATTCTTTTGCTATAATGACTATAAATATATACATACGCACATATATATTTTTATAAAGAATATTCAAAAAATGGCCCATATGATTCCTACAAAATCTTTCCTAAAAATCAATTCTGAACATCATCTACTTGTATAGAAAGTTTTGTCTTCTCAAACTTACTCATATCTTCAATGGTTGGCTTTTATTCTTCTTTATCCTGAACTAAATTAAAATCCCCCTACAGTGTTTTCTTCCACTGAGATGATGAGCGAAAGAAGTCCCTGAACCACACAGACTCTTGAACTGAATGCCCTTCACACCAGTCTCAAGCACCACTTGTGCTTGTACAGAAACATCTACTAAATTTTCCATCTGTTTCCTGTAGACATTTGTATCTCTCAGGTCTCTGAGGTACTTCCATGAAATGCTATAGAATCACAGACAATTTTAATTTGCTAACAAAGGTATGAATACTCCATCAGAAAACTAGAAAGATTTCTGCCTGCAAATTTATGAATTCAGTCTCAAAACCTCCATAGACTGAGTCATACGAAAAGGGCAGAATCATTTATCAGGTTTCAAAAAAAAAGGAAAATGAACAGCAACAACAACAAACCCTAGGAGGGACTTGCTTAGTTGCTTTTTCACCTTTAAAAGCAAAAAATCATAGGATTAAATGCTTTAAACAAAAGCTTTACATTTTTTACAGAAACTCATCTCTCTAATTATTCTGCCACTTCGACATTCAAGTCACAGTGCAGCTGTGACTAATTTCTTCCCTTCATTGGTATTTATCAAAGTTTTTTTAAGCTATGATTTCAATTTTTTTCATATCATAGATTATTTTTCATGAGTAGAGCCTCTAATGTCTTTAAGGGATGGAAATGCTTTCTCAGAATCTGATTTTTCAAAGCACACTGTAACTCCTGCGTGGTCTCCTGAGAACTCTGTGAGTTTTTTTGCACATATGACGAGTGTAAGTGTGCTGGAGAGCCTGAGTCTAATGAAGCATATTTGGATCCCTGTAAGGGAATGTAGCAACTGCCAAAATCTCTCTAATCATCTGTGTAGGACAATGGCATACAAGTGGCCAGGAAAAATGGAAACAAAACTATATCCATTATCAGCTCACCTTCATGTTATCTCTTCTAGAGAGGGTCCTGAGCAACAAGGTCCATTTTACCATATAGTTCGTCCATTTCCATTGGTCAATTACTTTGCAAATGTTTTTCTTCCTCATCAAATCTCTTTTAAATTGGATGTATGGTCAATGTCCGCACATACAAATAACGAGATATGTTGATAGATTTACTTAATCTTAGTAAAAAGAAGTGTGCTTGTCTAAGGTCTTGGGGCACATGAACAAAATCTCTTAAAGTAGGCGGAGATGCTGAGAATGACTGAAATCAATATTATACATTGTCAACAACATGTATACTTAGTCCTATACTTTCTATGGCAGGGCAGCCTGCCAGAAAAGGTACTGTCTTGGAATTATTTTGTCTGAAGGATTAGTGCTGGTGAGACTGTCTGTAAGTTAATACTATGTTTTCTATAGCAGCCAAGTGCTATCTGAACAACTGCATATGAAATAGCACTTCACACTGATGAATTGAACTAGGCATAAATTTTAGCGCTGGGTGTCAAGTAGCCTAACCCAGACTCGTAAACTGACTTCTAGCTGTCTCCTAGAGTTATCAATTATCCTCTATCCATTGTGCTAGAAAAAGTATGAGAAAAGACTTCAATTGATACAGAACATCACAGTTGTATTCATAGTTTGCACTGAATAAGTTGATACTAATCTTCAAAGGAAGAAAAGACAGTCCCAGTTTTTCTACCAGATACTTGAATTACAACTCATTTCATAAGAAGCATTTTTTTTTAAGTCACTTGATATAGTTTTTTTCATATGACTATAATTTCAAGATGCACTCAGAGTATAAAGCAACATTTCTGAAACAGCATTATTATTTTCTTTCAATGGTCCTAATAAAGATATTTGTTAGAGAAAAATACATGCAAACAGAAGAATAAATTTTAGAAAAAGTATCCTAGATGCTTTATACATGAGTATACATGAGTAGTTCGTAAACTACTCATTTAAATCCTGGCAAGTTATTGAAAGTCAGTGAGATTCATGATGATGTGCTAATGTGTTACACTAATGCCCCCAGTTTTCTAAAAAAAATAAATTCCTATCCCTTTCTTTCCTCTTCTCTTTTTCCATCTGCACCTAGTCGTTAGGTTTTCTAAGAAAATTACCGAATTCCAAGAGAGAATTTAAATAAGTGAATAGGATCACTTTGCCACTTGCACAGAAATGACTAGGCTCTTCTGTGCAAGCTTTATCCCTCAGAGCCTGATCTCTGAGCTCAGTCATATAATTCCTATTTACTTGAAATCCACAACAGGACTTTTATCTCATTTCAGAGAAATGCACCTGATGTTGTTGCTATATATTGAACTTCAGCTTTCCTTTGTAGTTACCACTGTTTTCTTGCAGCATGTGTGTATGCAGCACTCGTTACAAAGCACACAAGCACACATACTCCTTTATGAAAATTTGTCTTTATCCAATTTCTCTTAGTCTCTGGAAGAGCCAGGACTAAGAAAGCATGTATTGTTTCTGTCCAGAATAAATCCTTACTTATCCTTATTTGGATTTGACTTGAGTTCTTTGAAGTTTGTGAATACAGGTTTTTTTTCTTTTTCTTTTTTTTTCTTTACTCATTCTGACAAATGAGAAAAATGAATGAGTTTTTTTTTCTAATTACATTTCCACTATTTATGCTTCAAAGTGTATGTATTTGAATAAAGCAATTCTAAGGAAAAAGTCTTAAATAAAGATGTGTTATGAAGAAGGTTTATATCAGAGATTTGAACTCATATTATAAAGGATTTACAGCAGTATGTGTATATTTGAAGCAACTCTCTTGTCTCTGTGGAGATTTACATAACTATTACTTTCATCAGAATCTGCACTTTCCCATTGCACATTCACTTCAAATAATTTGCATGAAAAATTTATTTGACCTACTTTAATAACTTTACTATCCTAAATCTTATCTAAATACAGGGGTATGTATGCATTCACAAATCAAGTTGATTTCCCTGTGACATTATGAACATTTTCTTTGTTGCTATTATTTCAGCTTATAAAATGCTAGTTTGGATAAGCGGCCTTGGCCTAATGTACGATGTGCAGTTTGATGAAGCAGTGATACACTAGAGATGTCGCTAAGCTCATTTCAGCTACAGCGTGAATCCAGATCTTGAAAGCATTGCGGTGACTTCCATTACAGTAAAAGCTATTGATTAGAAATGCTTCCCTGGAAGAAAGCAGGGACTCATAAACTCCTACTGTGCCAGGGATTCAGAGTCAGTGCTCAATGGGAGCAGCACAGCACAAGAGCCGGGAAAATGTACAAGGAATCCAGGTCCTATCCAACCTGTACAAACTAAAGCTTCCATCAGAATGGATTCTAGAAAAAATCTCACTGTATGTCATAAGAACTCTTGCTGTCCAATTCTTACATGAAGTCTATTCCTTACTGTAACTTTACTTGTTTTGATGAATTAAATTATGTGCTGCTTATCAAACTATGTACAAGAAGAAGAACACTCCTCCTGTTTTTGTGAAAATGTCCTATGCTTCTTACATAAGTGGATTGCAATGTTTGCTAGGTTACATCTTTGACACACTATTTCAGTACTTGTAAAAGTCATTCATACGCGATGTAAGAGGATGATGACAGCAAATTTTTTTTTAAACATTGTACCAATACTCTAACCAGAAGGCAGTGCATGTTAAAAAAAAAAACACTATGGAAAACTGTGATAACTTACTAATAATGCAGACTGGCTGAAAGGTAATAGCTGTCAATATTGAGTGTTAAGCGGTACATACAGAGGGATAAAAGAAAAAGACTTGAGATTTTTTTGATACTCTAAACAACTTTTGGAGACAAATGCTTTTCTGGAGGGAGAATTGATCTCTTCTGGCAGAAGTAAAACGTGATGTCTGCTCTACATGCCTTACAAGCATGTTCTGGGAAATGCTCTTTGAAATAATTTTTATTTCTGAAAAGTAAATGATTTACCAGCATTAGACATTCTTCATATCAGACTAGTTTAGACTAAGTATACATTGCTTAAAGTGAAAAGGTATTTACTATAAAAATCAGAATGAATGAAGATACAAAGCACGTTTGTTTTTAAACAAAAAAATACACAAGACTTTCAAAATATTACTAATCAATAACTTTTTGTCAGTTTTCATAAGTATCTTCATATGCATTAGTCTGTTTGTGAAGTTGTAAGGAGACTTTTCCTGATGTTCACTGTTGTCTGTTTCTGTCCTTTAACATTATATAACATTATGGATCTGTTTTATGTTAATACAGTAAAAGTATTGCCATGCTCAGTGTGCAGCTAGACCCTGGTTTGGTTTCTGTGTAGCTAGATCATAGCACGTCTTTATTGTTCACAGTAGTGGCTGTATTCATTACATTTATATGAATTGCACATTGAATAAGGTATTATTATTCCTGTCTGTTTTTTGTTTGTTTGTTTATTTTGCTTTGTTCTGGATGGTTTGTTTGATATCTTTACTATTAAATATGAGATCTGTAGATATGGATGTATGTGCAAATGGATGTGTAGTCTATATATTCAGTATATACACAGATACACACTGTAGGCAAAAAACTCCCTTTCTCTCTTAGGAGGTGGTTAGGTGCTTAGGTTGCTGCATTATGATGAATTGTTCAATGAAAAAATATGTGCAAGAAATCTTTGTGGGTTATTCAGCAGTTCTGTTAGTTTGATTAAGCACAAAGGTAATATGATACACGATCTTTGTTTTCATGGTTATAATTTCTTTGAATTGACTAATGGTATAAAGATTCAGCTGGAAGAAATTTAATTTTGGGCGTAGGAGTTCCTTGGAAGCCTCAGCAAATTTGCTGCAATGACCATGAGTTCGTGCAGTTCAGGATCCGACGAGGAGGCAGGGCTGTAAGCAGCCTTGCAACCATGGACTTCAGGAGGGCCAACTTTAGCCTCTTCAGAGACCTCCTCGGAAGAATCCCATGGGCTAGAGCCCTAGAAGGAAGGGGGGCCCAAGAGAGCTGGCTAGTGTTCAAGTGTCACTTCCTCTGCGCCCAGCAACAGTGCATCCCTGTGCGTAGGAAGTCAGGCAGAGGGGGCAAGAGACCTGCATGGATGAGCAAGGAGCTGGTGGCAATGCTCAGGCAGAAGAAGGTGGTATACAGAATGTGGAAGAAAGGACAGGCCCCTGGGAAAAATACAGGAGCGTAGTCAGGGAATGCAGAGATATGACAAGGAAAGCTAAGGCGCATGTGGAACGCAATCTGGCAAGGGATGTTAAAAATAACAAGAAAAACTTCAAATATATTAATAGCAAAAGGAAGATCAGGGAAAATGTGGGTCTGCTGGTGAATGGGGTGGCTATCTGGTTACAGAAAACACAGAAAAAGCAGAGTTGCTGAATGCTTTCTTTGCTTCGGTGTTTACCAAGGGCAGCCCTGTAGAGTCCCAGGCCCTAGAAACAAGAGAAGAAGCTGGGAGAGAGGAAGACTTGCCCAGGATAGAGGAAGATTGGGTCAGAGAGCACCTAAGGCACCTCGATACCAACAAATCCATGGGCCCCGATGGGATGCACCCCAGAGTTCTGCGTGAGCTGGCCGATGTCGTAGCCGAGCC